>JAUYWG010000057.1:6818660-6831742 GCA_034779775.1 Enteromius afrohamiltoni | reverse complement strand
TCTAGAGACTGAAATTCTTGCCCATTCTTCTTTGCAAAACAGCTCCAGCTCAGTCAGATTAGATGGACAGCGTTTGTCAAAAGCAGTTTTCAGATTCTCGATTGGATTTAGATCTGGACTTTGAATGGGCCATTCTAACACATGGGCCGAATACTTTTGCAAGCCACTGTATATATAAAATCATAAGCTTAAATTTAATTTGATTCAATTTTTAAATTGATCAACTCATTTTTGCTGCAAAACAATTGCATAGAGTTTTGCATCTCATTGCAGTAGTTGATGCAAGACTATGACTACACTATGAAGTATAATATAATATTATATAATATTATAACAAATTATAATAAAATAAATTTGCACCAAAATTGTATTGCATATCACAGGAGTCTTTTCAGTGTGCAAGGTGTAAAAACACATGCATATGATCAAGACAAGTTCCTTCGGGCCATTGGCTATCCTTATTGTTTAGCCTCTATTATATTGCTGTATGTTGAAAGCATCAACATTAAAGTCTCTTGTTGGGTTTCTGTGGTTCTTTTCTCTGGTGTGTTACAGGTATCAGGTGATCAGCACTCCCACAGACTTCTTCATGGTGATGGAATACGTGTCTGGAGGGGAACTCTTTGACTATATTTGTAAGCATGGAAGGGTAAGAATCAGCTGTCAAGCTTTTACAAATAAAGTCAGCTGCGGGATAACAGCCTCTTAGACTCATGGGAAAGTCCAGTGACTTTCTCACATTGTGTACCAAGCTACATGCTATACCTTCTTTAGCTAGCATTCTAACATTATATTCAATTATGGAAACATGACTTTCACATTACTAAACATGGCTTATTTTCATGTTGGTCACCTATTAGTCCAAAACTGCTCTATTAGCCTTGGGACATTTGACTTGCTTTTGGTGCTCTGGTCTGGATTTGAGCATGGATTAACCTTTGAGTCTTGCAAACCTGTTGGGGTTATGGAGATCCAGCTTATCCAAACAGCAGCTGATCCAGTCAAGTGTTCATGGGAAGGGTCAGGGAGTTCATCCATAGGGCTCAGTCTTTGTGTTATCTGGGTTGCCTACAATGGCACACCCGGACGGTTCATATTGCACTCACAAACACACAGCTGACTATGGTGTTATTAGATCAGAGGCTTTTTATTTTTAGAATATTAATTCATCAACACTAAACCAACTTTTTGAATCATGTTTTGATGACACAGTGTTAATGCATATAGGAGTAATTCAGGTAGATTGGTTAGTTTTTTTACTTCCATATAAAAAGAGATCCAAAAGAGATCACATGAAATTTATGTTAATAGAAATTAGTTGTATTTTAACCATTTATGGTATTAATAACAAGTTGGACATGTAGAAATTTTGATATTAACAAAATAAATATTTTAAATATGTACTGAGATAAACAGTGGGTACGGAAAGTATTCAGACCCTCTTAAATTTTTCACTCTTTGTTATATTGCAGCCATTAGCTAAAATCTTAGTATTTTTTATATTTCTAAGTATTTTTTTTCTCTCTCATTAATGTACACACAGCACCCCATATTGACAGAAAAACACATAATTGTTGATTGTTGTTGCAGATTTATTAAAAAACAAAAACTGAAATATCACATGGTCATAAGTATTCAGACCCTTTGCTCAGTATTTAATAGAAGCACCCTTCTGATCGAATACAGCCATGAGTCTTTTTGGGAAAGATGCTACAAGTTTTTCACACCTGGATTTGGGGATCTTCTGCCATTCCTCCTTGCAGATCCTCTCCAGTTCTGTCAGGTTGGATGGTAAATGTTGGTGGACAGCCATTTTAGGTCTCTCATGAGATGTTCAATTGGGTTTAAGTCAGGGCTCTGGCTGGGCCAGTCAAGAACAGTCACGGTGTTGTTGTAAAGCAAGTCCTTCATAATTTTAGCTGTGTGCTTAGGGTCATTGTCTGGTTGGAAGGTAAACATTCGGCCCAGTTTGAGCACTCTGGAGAAGGTTTTGGCCCAGGATATCTCTGTACTTGGCCACATTAATCTTTCCCTCGATTGCAACCAGTCGTACTGTCCCTGCAGCTGTAAGGTCTTATATAGACAGGTGTGTGGCTTTCATAATCAAGTCCAATCAGTATAATCAAACACAGCTGGACTCAAATGAAGGTGTAGAACCATCTCAAAGAGGATCCGAAGAAATGGACAGAGTTAAATACATGAGTGTCACAGCAAAGGGTCTGAATACTTACGACCATGTGATATTTCAGTTTTTCATTTTTAATAAATCTGCAAAAATTTCAACAATTCTGTGTTTTTCTGTCAATATGGGGTGCTGTGAGGAAAAAAAAAATACTTAAAGGATTTTAGCAAATGGCTGCAATATAACAAAGAGTAAAAAATATAAGGGGGTCTGAATACTTTCCGTACCCACTGGATGAAGAGGTTTTCTTTTACAAATACATATAACGGATAACAAATCATCTTTTTATTGTGATAATCTTTATTAATCTTTTAGTTATTTTTTAACCTAATTAACATACACACACACACACACACACCAAAATAAATATATACACATAATGTATTTTGTAGGCTGTGCGTATAACAAACACAGCAAACATGTTAATATTAATATCCCACTCTGAGTACATCTTAGAATTTAATTTTTGCTTTTATTATTTTGCAAATTAATAAAATTTCATTTAATTTTTAGACATAATAAATTATCTTTTAAGTTCCTTAAATTCAGTGAACTGTCATTTTGAAATATTAACAATATAAAAGTTATTCTTGCTTTTTTTTTAGTAAAGTATCATGAAAGTACTGCTCTAGAGACATGTATCAAATACAAAGAGAACAAAACAGTTGTTTTTAGGATAATGTTTGATATAGTTATCTCTCTGTTGTGTCTCTGATGTGGAGGTGGAGGACACAGAGGCCAGACGTCTTTTCCAGCAGATCATCTCTGCGGTAGATTACTGCCACAGACACATGGTGGTGCACAGAGACCTCAAGCCTGAAAATGTACTGCTGGATGGCAACATGAATGCCAAGATCGCTGACTTTGGTACACACACACACACACACACACAGAAAGCTAATGTTGTGCAGACTGTGAGGGATAGTTGCCAAGCAACCGGCTGCGGTTTTGCTGCAGGTCCACTCATGTGGTTTGTATGAGGCTTGGTGTTTGATTATCCACAGAAGAGCACAGACAGAAAAGAGGCAAAGAGAAAAATACATTAATCTGCCCTGCAGCCCTTTTGAGCTACTCCATATATACAGTGGGGTCCAAATCTTTAAAACCATTAGTGGAAATGCTTAAATTCTGAAATTTGCATTGTTAGTGTTTTTTTTTTATATATATAGCTATGTATTATTGAATTGTATATTTATACCTGCCATGAAATCAATCTGATTTACTTCTGTGAGTAGTCTTGACCACTCATAAGTAGACTTGTTTACTGTTGCTTGCCAGGTCTGTCAAACATGATGTCAGACGGAGAGTTCCTGAGAACAAGCTGTGGCTCACCAAACTACGCTGCACCAGAGGTCATCTCAGGAAGGTGAGAGGTCGTAAAGTCAGATTTATCATAGTTGATTAGATCATAATTATCATGTACAATTGTTGGCCAGAAATAGTGGCAATACTTGAAGGAAGAGTTATTGAAATGTATTTGGAAGGAAGGCAGTATGTCCTCTAGAGGTCTCCAATCTGTGAGGCCAGGCATACTTAAATTTAAAACATATTTAAGGGGCTAAACGGATAAAATGGTCTCATTTTGCACAAAACACCTTAAAGTTTAACACATGAGTGGAATAGTTGATAGTCATTATTGTATTTGTTCATTAATCTTACAGAAAGGTGAATACAGTCTCATGTTAAATATAACAACGTAATCTAAACGCTGATTTAATGTTTGTGGAATTCAGCACACATAAGACACTAATCAGAGCAGGACTGACGGCACCCATTCACTGCAGAGGATCTATTGCTAAACAAGTAATATAAAGCTAGATTTCGCCAAATCTCTTCAAATGAAGAAAAAATCTTATCTACATATTAGCTGGCCTGCGGTTAAGTAAAGTTTTTGGGTGAAGCATTCATTTAATTCTGATAACTTTAGCTAGCTGTGTACTTTGTGGTATGGACTGCGTGGATACACTGCACATTAATATTACATCAGGCTTTGATGCATTTTTGATGTAATACTGATTATCGTCTTGTTCTTTACATTGCTGGAAACGTCGGCTTCGTTCAGAGACAATGTAGAAGCACACAAAGTCATTCAGTGACCTGCGTGCTTGGTTTCAGGCTGTATGCTGGTCCAGAGGTGGACATCTGGAGCTGTGGCGTCATTCTCTATGCACTGCTCTGTGGGACTCTGCCGTTTGATGACGAGCACGTGCCTACACTCTTTAAAAAGATCCGTGGAGGGGTCTTCTACATCCCAGAATACCTCAACCGCTCAGTGGCCAGTCTGCTTATGCTCATGCTGCAAGTGGACCCACTGAAGAGAGCTACTATCAAAGACATCAGGTTATTTTTAAAGGGTCATGAACTGTTTGTTTTATTATTTTGTACTGTTCTCTCAGGTTTCCTTATAATGCTATCAAGATTCTTACATCCAAAAAGCAGAATTTAGAAGTAATTGGCTGTTTTCTGACCTGTTTTTCACCCCACCCCCACATCAGAATGCTCTGTTTGAATTATACATAAACACTAGTCAACATTTGACGTGGATCGAAAAGTTATATACTAGTATACACACACACACACACACACTATATACAGTGTGTGTATATATATATATATATATATACAGCTTTTTACTTATTAAAATGTAAAATATATGCATAAATATAGATAAATGAATGTATTTATTTATTAGTTTATTTATATTTTTTAAATTTACTAAAACATTTTAATATGTAAAAAAATATTACAATTATTATAAAAATAAATTATAAAATTATTTATACTTTTTAAATATTTAATTATTGAATATTTAGAATTTAGCATACTTTGAATTTACTTATTTCCATACAACTAGTACTGTCTAAAATATATATATATATATATATATATTATTATATATTATATATATTATATACTTAAACTTTTTAACTAATTCTTAAAAGTTATATGAATAATACAACATAAATAATACTTAATAATTCTTCAAATCATAACCTACAGTTAATATTGTGCTAATATTAGTGTAATAAACACTATTACTACAGCACTATGTTATTGCATTTTTATTTTAACAGTACTTTTATTTTATTTTCCCCATCTGACAGAGAGCATGAGTGGTTTAAGCAGGACCTTCCTTGCTACCTCTTCCCCGAGGACCCCTCGTACGATGCCACGGTGGTGGACGAGGAGGCCGTACGTGAGGTGTGTGAGAAGTTTGAGTGCACTGAAGCTGAAGTACTGAGCAGCCTTTACAGCGGAGACCCTCAAGACCAGCTGGCCGTGGCCTACCACCTCATCATCGACAACCGCCGGATCATGAACCAGGCCAGCGAGTTCTACCTGGCCTCCAGTCCCCCGACCGGCTCCTTCATGGACGAGGGCATGACTCTGCCCCCAGGGGTCAAACCTCACCCCGAACGGATGCCCCCGCTCCTGGCCGACAGTCCGAAGGCACGCTGCCCCCTTGACGCCCTCAACACCACCCGTCCCAAACCGCTGGCGGTAAAGAAAGCTAAGTGGCACCTGGGCATACGGAGCCAGAGCAAACCCTACGACATCATGGCCGAGGTTTATCGTGCCATGAAACAGCTGGAGTATGAATGGAAAGTGAGTGGCTCGGAAACACATAGGTGTCCTTGTTTGACTAGAATGAGAATATTGATGTGTTATAGTACCGGTTGTGGTGGGATTTTCTTAGGTGGTGAACCCCTATCACCTGAGAGTGCGCCGAAAGAATCCTGTCACTGGGAATTTTGTGAAGATGAGTCTACAGCTCTATCAGGTGGACAATCGTAGCTACCTGCTGGACTTCAAGAGCATTGATGGTGAGCAGCAAATCAGACTGCATGTTTGAGCTGTCTCAAATATCTTGCTCTGACATATCTTAAAACATGTCAGTGTCATTGTTCTGTGTTAAGATATATAACAATTATAAGGCATTTTTGTTAAAGTTGCTTAATATCTTCATTTCAACGAATGCCTAGCCTTGTCTTAAGCTAAGAAACCAGGGTCCTTTAGTTTAATTTAAATGTTTAAATTTTAAACTTTGTGTACTAAAGGCAAAACAAATTAGGATCTGTGTTAAAATATATATTTTTCCAAAAAGGTTTTTCGAATTAAATATTGAAAATTGATGCTCACCAAGTGTGCATATAAAAGAAAATACTACAAAAACAATCACATTTTTAAACAAACTGATTTTTTTATTTTAATATTTTTTAAAGTTTAATTAATTCCAGTAATGGCATAAAAGTCAATACTCCTTCAGAAACTATTGTAATGTGATTTTTATTTTTAATATTGAAAACAGCTTTGCTGAACAATATTTTAGTGAAAGAAAGATAAAAAAGCATTAATATTTTTTTATTATTTTTATTTTATATATATATATATATATATATATATATGTATAATTATAAATATATAATTTTAACATTATAAATATCTTTACGGGTACTTATTACCAACTGAATGTGTCCTT
The DNA here is from genome assembly GCA_034779775.1 of Enteromius afrohamiltoni. NCBI lineage: Eukaryota > Metazoa > Chordata > Actinopteri > Cypriniformes > Cyprinidae > Enteromius > Enteromius afrohamiltoni. The sequence continues at coordinate 6,825,080 of JAUYWG010000057.1, read as the reverse complement.
GCTGAATAAAAGTACTGATTTCTTTTAATAAATAAAAATCTTACTGACACCATACGTTAGAAAGACAGTATATTGCCACAGAAAAACATCATAAATACTTATTTTTGTAAAAATGGACTGAATTTGCTGTTTTTAAGCAAACAAATGTTACACTTGCAATCTATGCAATTTAAAAAAAATTGCAATATATATATATAGTCATGTTAAAATGCATTAGAGATCAATCACTGTTCTTATTATTTCAGTAGAAGATCTGCTTAATCCAGCCTTTTATTCCCCACAATATCTCTCTAATAAAGTCCTTTTGCTCACTTCCAGACGATGCGATGGAGCACAAGTCAGGCTCCTCGACTCCCCAGCGCTCTGGCTCTACGGCCGGCCTCCATCGGCCTCGGCTCAGCATCGACTCTGCTACCGTGGCTGTGGAGATGCCCCTGCTGAGCAGCTCTCTGCCCGGCTCTCTGACCGGGAGCACACCTCTGCTGGCCCCGCGGCAGGGCAGTCACACTATGGACTTCTTCGAAATGTGTGCCAGCCTCATCACTACCCTGGCTCGCTGAGACCCTCGCACACCATCATCTGATGGTCTTTACCTCTTTGCAGTCAAAAGGTGAAAGGTCAAGGGTTGTGATTGATGGAGTCGGGGTGCTTTTATGTCAGTCCCACAAATAAACAGCGCCCCGAAGAGTTACAAATCTATGAAAGTCATTGCATTAGTTCATAACATCAACAAAGTCATCAGCAAACTAGTTTGTTTTTTATAATCTTCACTTAATTGTGCCTCATTCAGATTTAGTATGTATGTGAACCTGGACCACAAAACCACTCATCATCTGAAAGCTGAATAAGTTTTCATTAACGTATTATTTGTTATAATAGGACAATATTTGGCTGAGATACAACTACTTGAGAAATATGAATCTGATGGTGAAAAAAAACCCAAACAATAACTTTAAAGTTGTATGCATATTACTAATCGGTAACACATTTACAAAAAACCTTTACGAAACATGATATTTACTTAATATCCTAATGATTTTCGGCATTATAAAATATTCATATAGACTACAAATATTCCTGTTCTACTTAAAACTGGTTTTGTGCTCCAGGATCATGTATAAATCAGCTTAATTTAACAAAAATAATTACAAATTATTAATATTATTATTAATTTTAAATATATAATAACAATTCTTAGTAATTTATAAATTATAAATTCCAATTAAATTCCATTGATGTTTCACTTTTTTTTTTTTTTTTTTTTTTTTTACTTTTTGTATTTTTGTGGTGTTTTTAAAACCAACCCTAAATCTATTTTTTTTTTTTATCTAATGCAATGGCGTTCATTCTGTCCAAAACCTTCTCCTGATCATCATAAGTTTAAATAATTGAAAACAGACTATAAACATGCTTAAACACAGATTGTTTTTGTTTTTTTACAATATGTATTATACAGTATATTTATATTCTCATATGAATCACTTGATTTGTATAGTTTAGTTTAATAGCTATCGATTGCAATGACATACCAAAAATAGGTTTATACATACAGAGATCACTATTTAATTATATTAGATAGATTATATTATAGATTATTTAGATGCTTGCTTATTGTACAAAGAGGTCATATCTATGAAATGATTTAAGTGGTTATTTCTGGGTTCTGGGTTTGGCTTGCAGTCTCCAGCTGAATGTCACAGTGAGTCTCTGATGATACACGCCATCTCCTGAGCATCACCTATCTGTGTCTGTCTCAGAGGCCTGCCATGGAAAGACAGATATGCTGGATGAAGGCAGACAGACCAGCCAAAGAGCTTCAATGTTGTGCCTTGATATGGCTAAAATGCAAACAGAGAAGAATAGAGATGGACGAAGCAGAGGATGTGCCAGTCATTTTGTTGATACGAGTGAGCCTTCAATTAGACGGCCTTAAAATATTCCCAATTCTTGAGATTACAGCCAGCCAGAAAGACCTTATTAAAGCATTCATCCCGAATGACACATTCAGCTTCATTCAATTCATTTGTGCTTTAGGACCTAGATTTTAATACTATGTTCGAAAAAATATTTTTAGTGAACATCTGACATAATTTAAAAAAGCTATTAATATATTGCAGTGTTTATGTATTAAAAAAAAAAAAAAACTAAATTAAAAAAAAAAAATATATATATATATATATATACACACATATATTTAGTTATTAAGTGTCTCTCCCGCCTATCAAAGCTGTGTTTAGTTGATTACGAATGGAGTAAAAATGTTACATATTATCACAATGTAAAAAAAATGAATTACTATGTGAATATATTGCAAATTGTAATTTATTTCTTTGATAGAAATGTGAAGTTGCGGCAGCATTGCGGTTCAAGAAACATTTCTAAATTATTTAGAAATATTTATATTTTTGTGGATCTACTATTCAAAGATTAAAAATATATATATTTCTCTAAAATGATGTGACACTGGAGTAATGAGCCTGAAAATTCAATAAAATATATTCACATAGAAAATGATTTTATTAAAGTTATTTTAATTTGTAATAATATTCCAGTTTTGACTGTATTTTGAATCAAATAAATGCAGCCATTCAAAGAGAAGAGACATTCAAAAACATCTAACGTTTGACTGGTAGCGTATCGTTTAAACATTATTTGAGTGGTGTGTATCTTTTGAGAACATAAAAAGTGACTCAAGCCAAGAGCATTTAGAAGAGCGCGTCACGTGACCCCCTTCCCCGGGATGCCTTAAATAGATTGTTTCTAATCGAATTTGTTTATGCGTGTGATTGTTTGTATGGAGTAGATACTATGTATTTATTAGTTGCACATGTTTATTCTTTATTTAAGCTCACCTCTGAAGTGTTACATGTGAACAAACTAAATAAGAAGGTGGATTCAGAAAGTGTAGCTTTGTTGTAGCTGTTTTTGTGCCAATGTGTATGAATGGACGACTGCAACACAGCCAGCCAGGAAGATGACTGAAAATGAGAGGAATGAGTACTATATGCAGATTATACACTATGAAGAAATCATTCAATCTAACACGGCAGCCAAAAAGTGGTTCAGTTGTAGTCACTTTCAATTGACTTGATCACAAACTGTATTTGTATAGATGTGGTGGTCTTCCTGAATCTGCCCCTCTGTCTCGGCTGAATGGCTAGCGTTGTGTGCATGAGCAGAGCGTTTGTGTGTTTTGTATAAGTATGCTGGATTTTTATGATACACGGCTGCAGTTGTACCATTTCACCTGAATGAAAAACGGAAAGATGGAAGGTTCTTGTAGAAATCCTATCATTTGTATCCAGTGCAATAGACGTGATGCCTCTTAAAATATAAAAGGTGATTTTGGATTAGGGTATTGTTTTCATGGAAAAATATTACACGGTCTGAAATTCCTCAGAGAAGGTAAAGCCTTTACGCATTTTTATCATTTTCCCACAAATCCCAAGTTCAGCCCGGGTCGTTTTGAGGATCACTTCTTGGAGGGAAAACAAAAGTGCTGAAGTAAAGCTTGAGAAAACAGGCCAGTTTAGGGATTCATCGCCCCCTGCTGCTGGACTTTTGCGTTAAAGTGATAGATCACCCAAAAACTAAATGGTTTATTCATTCGTCTCGGTCTAAACATGCTAGTTTCTTTCTTCTGTTGAACAGTAAAGAGGATATTTTTAATAACGCTGCTGGTAACCTGGTAGCCATTGACTTAACCATACAATGGAAATGATTGGCTACTGGCAAACATCTTTAGTGTTTAACAGAAAGAAACTCATGTTTGGGAAAATTTGAGGGTGAGTAAATATGACTTAATTTACATTTTCAGGTGAACTATCCCTCAGTATGAGATTTGGATGGGAATTACAGCAATGTGTGCATGCTTTATGCAGTTGGGGTTAGTATTTGTCATATTTAGAGGCCAGATAGCAAGTTGGTAACACTTTATTTTAAGGTGTCCATAACACAGAGTACTTAAAAGCACATGTTCTTACCATGTAACTACGTTATGGAACAGTTTAGAATTATTTGGATGTAACAGACTGCTACAGTTACATTATTCTAATATTACAGAATATTACACAGACATAAGCTTCTTACAAGCAACGTGTATCTATACTGTAAACCTTATCTTACCCATTTAGACACATGTAGGGGAGAACAGGGACGAAAGTAACCGTTTTCAGAAAAACTTGATAATGTTTTGGACAGATATAATTCTGGTCAGTCAATACCAAGTGGTGTTTTGTACAAATGTAGAATTACTTTGTATGTAAATTGTACATTGTTCATTTGGACCCCTTCAGTAGGGACGATATTAACACAACAATACAAGCTAGAATTTTTATTTGCTACTCTTGACTTATTAAATACATCGGGCTATGACCTTGTTAATGTTGTTAAACCTTGTATCAATGTTGATTGATCATTACTGTGACATTTGAGAAACGCAATTTGTAATTAGGAAAAAATTACCGCTTCACTAACCTACTACGCTGGAAAACTGCTTGGAATTCATAGCTTGGAATGCAAATATAGTCAGAAAATAGCTTTTTTACTTTCATACCGCGTTACTTTTGCCCCGGTTCTCCCCTAATACTTTTCTAGTTAGGCTACATTAAAATGACAGAATATTACACAGGCCTAAGCTACTTAATATAAAGTGTATCAGCTGTGTAACAGACTCGGTGTGTAACAGTAGCTGTCTGTTACATCTACATAATCACAAGCTGTAATCACAGACTGCTCCATAACTTACATGAAAAGTACATTATATTTCTTTAAACTAAAGTGTTACCCAAAAGTCTCGTATGACAGTTTAATGTCTGTTGTATCAGCTGTGTTTAGTGGAAAGCGGTGTGACAGTCATGGCTTCAGCTCATGTTCAGTGTTTCTTGTCCGTGTGCTGGATAGTGTGCCCTCCCTCTCTCTCCAGTGTAGTGTTGTGTGTGTGAAACATGACAATACTGTGTTTTCTGCCTGTTCCCGAGCCCTTCCTGTTAGTGTCTACATGTCTCTACTGTACATGTATGCGTGTCATTTCCTGTCCATGTGTGCGGGTTATATTTTAAAAGTTATGCACTGCATGGTGTTCCTGTTCTGATTTGCACTTTAATTTTTATTGTAAAGAAAAAAAGGGAAAATAAAGTGGTATAAGCATTTTGTAGTTTGTGTCGTTATTGTGATTAAAAAGAAGTTTGTAATTCTGTATATACACGATAAACAATGGCAAATCAACAACTTGTATATACATTTTTTAATTATTAGTATTAGGTATCAATACCAGTGAAAATCCACGGTTCTCGGTACCAAAGCAAAACACAAAAATACTTTTATATAAGAGGCAAACTATATTTCATAACTGCTTTTCTATTGTTAAAAGTGCTATATAAATAAAAGTGACTTGACTTGACAAACATTAACCATACATTTCTTCTCTAAAACATATTTTGGCTACACAGGTCATTTAAAAGCCTCTAGTGTGTAAAAATAGTACACTATTATGTCCAGTTTTAAACGCTATAGGAGCATTAAATAGTTAATAAAGAAACTTTATTCTCATAATGAGCATTAACTTTATGTATTTTCTCAATTCAAGTTGAATTTAGTGCCAGAGCATGCAAAGCTGCTACTGCTGCAGAATATTCTGACGTATCAAAACATATTGGATTAAACGGAAAATATCTGTTGTAGAGAGCTGCAGCAAATGGCTTTCAATTGAAAGAAAACACGTACTTTCCATCGATCAGTTTGTTACTTTCACAATCAATATATTTCATGAGGTTAACTTATACCCTCCGTGTGGTCTTGCGGTTTTTGGTGCTTGTCATCAGCCTCAAAAACAAAATACTTCCACACGTGGCTCTTTCCTCCTTTCTTTCTAACGAGCAGATTCAGAGCCGCCTCATCAGTAGCACCGCCGATCGCCATCTCTCTGTGCTTTTATGAAGACGACGCACCTTTCGGTAAGCACAGCAAGAACTGGGTTGACCCGTTGCTACCTGTACTTCAGAAAACCTGCTACCGTAACATTTCAAATTTTTTGGTACCGTCTTAATGGAAAGTTTGTAATATAGTTTGCTTTAAAATTTCTCAAATATAGTGTAAAAATTGCAAATTTTTCCCTGTCAAAAACAGCTCTTTAGAAATCACTCTGTTCTGTGTACTTCCCCTTTAAATCTTCAAGACCCCGCCCCTCTTTTCCGAGGCGCTCTCGGAGGATCTTTTTTAGCCGTATTCCTAGTGAAACTTGCTAATTAGCACATTATTAGGAAAGGAGATTTGCAAAGATTCATTAAAAGACATTATATGTCAGGGGTAAATCACTACTGCTCTGTTCATTAATACATTCAACAACAAAACCCCTCAATCTCTCAGGAGTCCTGCTTGTCTCTGCGTCTCGGTCTGATGACGGCTCACTCAGGGCGGGTC
>JAUYWG010000057.1:6800319-6817237 GCA_034779775.1 Enteromius afrohamiltoni | reverse complement strand
CCTGTAACACCTGAAGAGTTTGGAGAACACCTGATAACAGAAAAGAGAGCATTCCTTCATCCACTCCAGACCCTTTAGATTACCATCTCCATTTTGGTTCTCTTCTTTAGTTCACCTCACTCAGGGTTCAGGTCAGAGGACTGTCAAATTTTGTGCTCAGTGACTAATTCTTGTGTTTATTTTGATGTTTGTTTTGGATTATTGTCCCAATGGAAGATGTTTTGTTTCTTCTGATCATAGAAGCCAGTCCCATATGTAGTTCCAGTCCTGTCTGACAACTGAACATGCTGGAGATAAACCCTCCCAAACAACATGTGCTGATGAAGGGGCTGTTTGACTACTTTTTAAGGGTTTCTGACTAAATTCTCCAGCTGTGGTCCGTGAAGAGTCTTTATCCACTCAAACTCTACTCCTCTCCGTATATTAGGATGATAGAGACACACGTCCTCTTCCAGGCAGTTTCCTAACATTGTATGTTGATTGGAAATTCTTAATTAATTCCCTGACGGTGGAAAAGGAAATGTGGCTTTTCTTCAAGCCACTTCACTAATTGGTGAAGCTCAATTATCTTTTGCAGCATATAAGAAATATATTCTTTGGTCTTTCTCATTGTGTTGATGATGAAGGGGTTTTGGGCTTTGTTTTCCCTCCTATATATATATTTCTGTAAAACAGGAAGCCGGGGCTGGATATTTTCATGTTCATAATCACCCTGGAGTGCTCAAAATTGTGAATATGAATAGGACTATACTTCAGAGATATTTTACACATGAAAAATTGTAGGAGTGCCATTAATTGTGGCCAACAATTATATTTTTTTATGTGTATATTTTTCCTATTTCTGACTCAAAACAGCATTTATTTCTTCTGTTTAATGAATAGAAACATTTAAGAAATTCCCTGGACTTTATGCCTGGATCCACTGTGACAACCTAGCCCATGTTTTGCTATTGGGGCATGTTGTCACAAAAGCTTAAAATGTGTTTAATGTACATACTTGCTGTAAATAGGCATGGGGTCTACAGCTATGATGTCGGCGTACAGGTCCGGAGGAGGAAGAATCTGGAGGTCTGACAAGTCTTCCTCTTTATTTCTAAAGGAAATATAGAATAACAACACTATCTGATTAACAGTCAGCACTTTGGCAGCACAGGTCAAGGGAATGAGACATGGTTTCTGAAAAACCATCTCAAACATTCACGGCAAACCAGTCTGACCACATACTCCTGTGGCGAAAAGACATCTCATGAATTAGTGTCTGTGTAATGTGTGAGAACATGCACATATTTTGAAAGCACTTACAAGCTGTCAGGATCCTCTTCAAGTGGTAACAGATGAAACCAGAAGTGGAAAGAAGAAGAGAAAAAGAATGAGTGTGGGTAGATGCGACTGTTTATGTAATTCAGGTTTAGAGAGGCAAAACATACCTGGTGTGAGCTCCGGCATTCTTGATGTGCAAACAGCCAAATAAGGAAACAGGAAGTAGAGATTAGTTGCTATCCTGTAATCTTATCGTTTACAGTAAGCGATCGTTAGCGAATTCAAATGAAGGAGACAGTAACTAAAGCGATGGCCTACATTGGGCTGTTGTTTAGTAGAAGGGGCTGAGAGGATGTCTTTGGTTGCATAAAGAATGTGGAGAGTTTGTGAATCGCTTCCTGTTTTCTTCTGCAACACACAAACAAATGATGCATTCAACTGACCAGAAGTGACAGTAAAGACATCATTTTACCTATGATTCTAGTTCAAATCGGTGCTGTTCTGTTCAAGTATCGTGTTTTCCAAAACAAAAAAACAACACAACTGCTTTTTAGTTGAGATAATAGGATAAACGGACCCTGAAGACTGGAGGAATGATGATGAAAATTCAGCTTTGCATCACAGGAATAAATTACATTTTTACATATATTTAGGTAGAAAACAGTTTTGAAGTTTGAAGTAGTAATAATATTTCACAATATTACAATTTTTACAGAATTTTAAATCAAATAAATGCAGCCTTGGTTAACACTTTAACTTTCCAAGACTTCGACTTGTAGACACATGCATATTTGAATCCTAGTGTGTATTTTTGTGAATGTTTTGTCTTATTCTTAATGTGAAACGGTTTACCACAGAAGTGTGACATGGCATTAAAGTGAATAGAATAGAACTTACGGCATGTTCATATACATTGAGTCACTTTGGTCTTGGTGAACAGGATCTGGAAAAAGAAATTAATGCAGGGAAAAAAATATAAAGTTTCATAATAATGTTGATAATAATAATAATCATCATCATAATTTATGTCATAAATACAGTTTTTCATGTATGTCAATTTTGAATCAAACTTTTTGTACAATATTTCTCTGCTCTTTTCCATAATTTTGACTCCTTATGTCAAAAATCTCACTGTTGTCTCATAATTGACATGTCATAATTATATTCATATCATAATTTTAAATGTCAGAATTCATATTTTTTAAATGTAATAATTATACATTCAACTATTCATATCATAATGTCGACGTTTACATCACAATTGTGACTCTTTATGTATATTCTGTCGTCATAATTATGATTATGTTCAACTTTTTACATTAATGGTTAGGTCAGAATTTCAACTTTTTGTCAGTTTTATGTCATAATTTGTGTGTGTCATAATTATGTCATAAATATAATTTACTGAAGTGTGACGTTTTTTTGCTTATGTAGTGGAAATCGTGACTCTGAACAAGTGAATGATATAATGTAGCTTTAATGACTAATATAGTTATGAATACGGTCTTGGATGTTCCCAGTTGGTAATGTTGCTGTAAACATTTTTCCATGATGTCTCATCAGTGACTCACCTTGAGCTGGTGTGGCTTGTGATTGATTCAGTTCTCTGAAAGATTGAACATACACCCCTCGTAAACAATACAATATCTGAACAGTCAAGCTTTGTAAAGTGAGCACAAAAGAAGGTGAATGTACACACACGAGCTAACACTCACATGTGTGCTGTTTCATTAGCAGAGTCAAACACAGGGTCGTCATCATCACATGTCCACTCTTCTTCGTATTCTGAAACTGATCCAAGAAAATTAAAAAAAACCTTAATTACATTTCTTTTTCTGCAATATTTCCATTTACTACAAACATTGCAGCCTTGAGTAAGATGTGTATTCTGTATTATTATAGAACACAACCAAAGATATTACCCTCATGAAAACATGCTTTACTGATACTATGGTTCACTTACGGTACTGTACCAGATAAAAATACAGTAGTATTGAGCCTGTCTCAAATATACTTTACTTCATGATGATATACAGTAGTCAACATTTAAAGTGGATCAAGAAAGTTCCTCATAGTTGTCCTAAGATAAGAAAGGGTTGGTTCACTTCAAATGTTGACTATTGTATTTACTAATATGATACTATTGGTTTCCATGGTTGGTTAAGACAGTGCAAAAGGGACGGCGGGCCCAGTAGTGCACAAGACAACGCAGCTATAAAAGTAGCCATACACTCGCACCCGACCACTAGGGGGCAGTACTCGAGAGCCCTGCGGGTTGCTAACTTTGTTAGTGGGGCCCATAACATAGACATCTGAACTAAAATAAAGTTAGGGGATGGTTTTAATGTCACCTTCAAAACTATCAAAACAGGTACAGACCACCCGTGAATACTTGCGCACAATAGCTGTTTCTGCAGATCAACTGCCCCCTAGTGGTCGGGAGCATTTCCATTGTGTTGTGTTGTGAGCTTATGTTTGCTTTTTAAATTGTGTTGTGTTGCGCACTACTGGGCCACCATAAAAATCACAAAATGCATGTTAAATATATATTAAAAATAAAATGATTAGAAGAAGGTTCTTACAGCTTTCATTGTTCATGCCGTAATGCTCTGAGGTCCTAAAAACAAAGATGGACAAAAATAACTCTTTCATCAGATCAAGGTCATTTTAGCACGCAATGTTGTAGCAAGCCTGGTCATTTCAATGGCTACCTGCTGCCTGTACTGGTGACCTCTGGGTCTTTGAGTCCGTTAGATCTGTTAGATGCCGTTGTCATCTTCCCCAGCTCCATAATGCCATTGATGTTCAAATCCACACTCTCCACTGGGACGTATCCGTCTGAAAAATAACACACAGCACACTGCCAATCTGCATTCCAGCAGAAGCGTCTGAAAAATGAGATAAGCGCTAACATACACAGTCTAACAGATAAGTCAGAGCTCAAGGACTCGTTCAGGTCCTTGCTCAGTGACAGATCTATTTAGGCATTTAGTCCTTATCGGGGTAAATTCATCACAATGCTTATTTTCCGCACCTCAGTTATCTGTAAAACCCATTTAGCATGATGTTAATTATTTGCGACTCGTGCAAGAGGAAAGATAATGGCTCTAAATTAATTTGTGTGTGTGTGTGGGTAGATTGTGTATTTGTTGTGTTGAGCTCACATTTGTTGTTGCTGTCCTTTGCCAGCCATTTTCCTTTCGGGCAGTTGTTGGTACGGATGATGCGCACAGTTTCTCCAACCTTCACCGGCAGGTCGTTTTTACGGCCCTTACAGTCTTCAATCACTTTAACATGATAAATGGGCTCTTCCTGTCCTGTGATCTGCATTAAACACCAATACACACACATTAACACATGCTCATCACTTAACTGACCTTGCCATGCAGATTAAAAAAGGATTCTTGCTGTTAGCGAGAAATTGAAACGAACGGCTCATTTCACGTTTGATTAAAGCTATTGGGTTTTAGTGATGGTAAGTGCACCTTTTGACTTGCTTGAGGACTAGGATGGGGATTGTAATACGAATAATATGGATTTTAATATGCAATAATTATGCAAGCTTGACTGCTAAAACAAACAAATCACCTTGAATTTTTTCCTCATTTCATTTTCTTTCTTTTCCTTTTCTTTCAGCTCCTTCTTTTCTCTTCCCTTCTCTTTCTCTTTTTCCTTTTCTCGCTGTTTCTCTTTTTTCTTTAGTTCTTTGTCGTCTGCTGCTTTTCCTGAGTTTTTCCTGTGGATTGAAAGCTTTCATCGTTATATTCTGAATAATAATAATAATAATAATAATAATAATAATACAATAAATAGCTGCTACAAACCTGGAGAACAAGCTTTTCTTGGGAGCCTCCTCAGCCTAATGATTAAAGGCAACATGTTTCAACAAATCATTGCAAACACAGAACATACAACAAATAGGGGATAATGCTACAGTGCTGCAAACATAAGATACTGACGTTAACCTTAAGACTTAAAAACTGCGTAAAAACAGTAAAACTCACCGCAGCTGTAGCTTCAGCATATGGATCTAGGTTTCAAACAATAGAAACGCACGTCAGACTTTAAAGATAAAAGAGAATCTAAAATAAACCAATGACATGACAGTTTCCTGTGTGTTTATCTTTTCTGTGGCTCAGAAGGTCATCAGATATGACATTACGGGAAACATAAACAACTACACAGCATAAGATTTGATTTCAGAGAATTTTACATTCAATGGCAAACTATTTTTCTTGTTTCAAGCATAAATCTGATTCGTAATCTAAATTGTTTTAATTTGAGTCATAACTTAAAATAAAGTTATATTTTTTTGAAAACAAGCCTTCATATCTTCCAAAATGTAACTTTTGAAATTTGATCTTTATTGAATAAAAATAGGTTAATGGTGATGATGACACAGTTTTAAAAAACTTGATAGAACAAGACAAAAAAATAGTACTTTAGTGAAGATTTCTCCCACTCACTCTTTGGAGGTCCTTTCTGTTTCTTAGTCTTTGTTGTTTTGCCTTTTTTGCTGTCTACTTGATCATCATTGTCACCTGTTTCAAGAGTCCTGGAGGAAAGTCAGAAATAAAACAGTGACTGAGTGTGCAATACTGATAACATATACCTTTTTATTGTAGTCACAGTAAATGATCATGATTTTATCAGCCTACCCTGATGGGGTTAAGGCAGGAGAGCTTCGCACTTCATCCTGATGTACAGCAGCTTGAGCTTCTGGGTATGGAGAGCCAGAGTTCATAGACCCATAATCCACATCTCTATCATCCATGTTCGGAAACATGTCCTCTTTTAACTGCTGCTTTGTGTTCAACTGTCTCAGGAAGGCTTCCTCATGAACTGAAACTGGCCTTTTGGTACTAGAAGCTGATGATGGTATTGATGGAGGCCTAAAGGTTGAAAGTACTGGAGCCTTTGGTTGCTCAAAATCTTCATAAATATCTTCCAAAAGCATGTTTTTATCTGATTAAAAAAAAAGGTCATTTATTACTTAGGTAGACAAACTCTTAGCAGAAAGTTTAAAATTTCGGTGGTATGTTTGTTACCATGTGGTTCTAGAGGTTTAGATGGTGTTGTGGGAATCTGAAGGTCTCTGGCAGGAGACTGGGTTCGTTTCTCAAGTGGAGGATCCACAATGGATGTAGACGGCAGAGCCTTCCTTGGAGGCGGGGGAGGAGGATTCACTGGTTTGACCACTGTCACCACCCCTGCAGAAACAGGACAATAAATATTAGAGTGGACAACCAATGAACCAAGCCATGCATAAACATTCAAATGTACTTAATTCAACATATTTTATGAAAACAAGCATTTCCAATTGCTTTCCAATGCAATTTTATTGATGTCTACAGTTTACCTGCATTTATTGCATTATGAAGCTAACAAGAAAAAAAGACAAAAATCTTGTGCCTTAAAAACGCATAGAGGAATAGAAGGGGAAGTGTGAAGGTTGAAAACGGTGAGGTCAAGGAAACACAGTAGGTAGAACAGAACTATTAAAGGAAAACGGAGGAAGCGTGGTGTTTATATTCAAGCCTAATCAAATGCATGAGTCTACAAAGCAGAGTGAATTATCTCTTTTCGCAATTTTAAGTGATGTTAATCATGTTTAATACCACATAGTTGACAGTAGAGGTCTTTTTCATTTCTGGCTGTAATGAGAACAATTATTTTCTCTGTAAAGATGTTTCTAAACTAGCAATGTTGTCTAATTGCATCGACTGCTTACAGGAATATACTGTATGTAAGCCTAATTAGCATTTCGTTCAACTGAAAATATCTTTTTTTTAGATATTTCCTTCAGACAGAATATTCTTTGTCATCTTGATTATGATAGATATGTTGCCCAACATAGCTACAATAGACGTACATATCTTGCATACCAACCCACCCTGAAGGAAGGAATCCACCTAAGTCCAAACACCGCTTTTCACAGCCAAGCGCTATTCACATTTGTGAAGGATTTAAAAAGTGACTTGTGTTGATTATATTTTGTACTCTGCAGAAACAGTAATAATGCACAAAACTACCAGAACTTTTTTTTTTTGCAAAGTCAAATAAGCATCCATCTGTGCAAATGTCAAACTTATTTATACATGACTGGGCTACAACAAGAGAAGCCTTGTACAATGGATGGAATTCATTCTAAGACAGTGCAGTGTAAACCCTGCTTTAAATAGATACTTACTGTGATCAAAACCATTAACTTCGGCAGTTTTAGGTGGGTACGTTTTAGGTGGCAACCGAGCATGATCAACATAGTCAACCGGAGGGAGTTTAGGACTGTCAGATGCTTCTGGTATAGGTTGGGCTTCCTCAGGCAGTGTTTCTAAAGCTGTGGCAAGCTGTGGTAAGGCTTTTTCAGGTGGAGCTAGATCAGGTTGGGTCACCTCAGCTGTGGCAGTCTTAAACAGAGGTGTGGAAGTTTCAGGTAGAGGTTTCTCGGGTGTAGCTGTCTTAACTATGGTTGTATTTTCAGGTATAAATGTATTTTCAGGTGTGGTAGCCACTGTGGACATTCTTTTGGCCCTTTCCAGGAGGTTAAATACACGGCTATCATTTGGTGACCGTTTTACAGAGGCCATCTCCTCTGCTCTCGCCAAGGCTGAGAGGGCTGAAAGCGGTTTGGTTGAGGGCTGGTCCTCATTGGACTTGTCTGGGTTAACAACTTCCCTCTCAGTCAGAGATTTTGCATTCTCCAGTAACACATCTACTGGGGCATCAGGAGTATAAACCACTGGAGGAGGGCTTGAGACCGGAGCATATTCTAAGGGATTCACAAAGGGCTCTGGAGATACCGCTGGAGGGGTGGATGGGGCAGGGGACTTGGAGTCAACTGGGACGATAAATGTACGTATTGCTGGAGTGGGAATGGTTCGCTCAGAGAAGTCTCCATCTGGAAAGTCATCAAAAACAGGGGGAGGAATATCAGTGAATTCTGGAGGTGGACTTCCTTTAGGGGGAGGAAATACTTCTGATAAATTGAGCATATGTATATTTGGTTTTGAAGGTTCAGTGTCAGGAGGAGATGAAATCTTTCTGGTTTCTGGTTTTGATTTAGGAATAGCTTGAGACGGTGTTGGGATGGCTGGTTCAGGAATCTTTGGCTCAGGGCTGGCAGAGGCTGAACTGCCTGCAGCTGGAATACTTGGGGCAGGAATGTTGGGGACAGAAAGTATTCCAGTTGAAGAATGAGAAGGCACAACAGCCTTAGGAACAACAGGTACACATTGAGTAGGGGGAGTAGCTGGTAGAGATGGGCCAACAGGAGCTGGATGACTTGGAGCAGGGGTACGACTAGCCGGTGTTACTGTATTTGCCTCCTCGCTCTCATCTTTGCTTGTTTTTGGTGTTGTAAACACAAAATTAGTGGGTGTGGAATGCTGAGGTGTAAAAGGGCTGGGTCCAGGCTCTGGGGTATCAGCTTTTATTGGAGCCACTGGCAGAACCAGTGGAAGATTGCGGTCCTTTAGAGACTTTTTAGCAGTGTAAACCTCTTTTACCATGTCTGCCTTCTCATTCTCATCCTGGCTATTTTTTTGAGGAGTAAATACAAAGCTCTTGGGTGTGGACACTTTGGCTGGTGGAGCTGATGCAGGGGTAAGTGGGCTGGGTTCAGGTTCTGAGTTTTCTGCTTTTTTTGGAGCCACTGGCAGAACCAACGGAAGATTCCTGTCCTTTAGAGACTTTTTGGTAGTGTTCGCCTCTCTCACAGGGTCTGTTTTCTCACATTCATCTTTGTTAGGTTTTTGAGGGGTAAATACAAACTTTTTGGGTGTCGTCACTTTGACGGGTGAAGCAGACATAGGTGTTCCTGGGCTGAAAACTGGCTCTGGAGGTATGTTTTTCGTAGCCACTGGCAGAACCAGTGGAAGATTCTTCTGTTTAACAGTGTTGACTTGCTTATTATCCAGCAGTTCATCATTATTTAAGGGCTGGTTCTCTCTGGTCTTTAATCCCCAAGGTGGAGAGAGCTGGCGACTGAGATTTTTGTCGTCTTTGAAAACGACACGCGGTGCGTGAAGCGACTTTTTTTGCACAGCAGCATTGATGGATGAGAGCAAGGGATTGTCGACTTTTGTCGACGGAGGGATGGTTTTGGGTTTCTCTGGGAGGGCAGGTTTAGTCAGGATCAGACCATTTTCACCCTGGAACCGTGCCTTCAGAGTTTTAAAGTCTCTTGATTCCTCCTGATGCATAAAATGTAGAACATATTAAACATTGCACAAATATTAGTACAGTTTAATATTTTCAGCAAAATCTCAGACAAATAAACAACACAAAACCATCCACGTGTTTACAAGTATCTGAACGCCATGTGATACCATGCGAAAAATGCACTGAAAATGCACTGAAAAGCTACTCTTCTCAATACTATGACATTTGAACTGGCAATAAGCTGGTTTCAGTAAATCAATAAACTGATTTTTAATATATGAAATTCTTCATATTCTTCAAACAAAAGAGATTACAATCCCAACGGTACTGAACAAGAATTAATTGTATTTACATGGTATTTCATAGAATATTGTGGTATTACCAAAATGAGGTACAGTCTGTACAAAAAAAATTGTACATGTCACAGTCTCACCAACTGACCAACATTACATTTTAATTCATGCATTCATTTGCATTCGAGGAAGCAATTTGGTAAAAATTAAGCCTTGCTTCTAGAAGCTGCCGACAGAATAAAATGCACGTCAATGTTTCTCACCTGTTCCATCCTTCTGACTCAAGACTTACAGCAGATAGTCAAAAAAAGAGGTACTTCGTTCTCCTCAGCCCCTCATCATTAATAATCCACTGAATTACTTCTTTATGATTCGCAGAGATCCAGCACGCACAGCTAAAATGATGTTGTGTCGCAGTTGTTAGAGGATAAATAGCACGTAGAGTTAGAACTCGCCCAATAGCCCTGAAACTGGAATGAGGTTGGATGAGCGTGTTCATGTGTTAATGACGAGATAAAGGAATGTCTCGTCAAACAAGTCACTTCACTGAACGCCAACTGTGTTTTCATTCTTAAAGAATGCAGTCAGTCAAGAACCTCAGAAATCCATGAAGGCAAAGCTTCTATTGTCAAACAACCGCAATCAAACTCTCATTACGTCTTTACTCCAGGTATCCTAGAAATAACACAAAAATATTGGTCAGTATTATTCACACCTCTTGTGATCACATTCACAGAGCATCTGTTTTACTCTCATGTCTCTCCTTTATAAATAATCTAATCTGCTGAATTTATTTAAATTACTTTTAAAGACATATTCCTTTACCCCTAAAAGGAAATTTTCTACAGTTCTACAGTATGCTCCCTTTTCATTTATCCAGTATATAGAGACCAGGGCTAGTTGTCACACTTTTCACTGAAGGGAATATTTCTGGTGGCATTGTTTAAAAAAAAAAGCCAATTTCTGAATAGACATCATCTAGTTCTGACTACAGAAATTGACCCCGTATGTCACACTATAAAGGCAGGAATTTCAATGTGGGACTGTTAACACTGTTGAGTAAAACAAAATAAAATAAAACAGACCATTCATAAAACCCTCATTTTGTTCAATGGAATTTAAAATTAAAGCACTTCTGACTCATGTGAAAAAGATTCCCACATGACATAGTTTTTGACTTCCTTACACATGCAGTCAAAACAATCAGAGCAGGAAAGTAATTTACTCAAAGGCAAGGAGAAACCAGTCACTAAGCTAGCTAGTAAATCACCGTCATTCCTGCAAAATGAGGGAATCTTAAAACTCCAAAAATGAAAATATGCATTTGACCTATGCCCTACCAATTTTCAGTCATATTTATTGATTATTAACTACACATTTGTAGTCATGATTGATAAAATGATCATAAAACTGCTCTTGGAGCAAGCTGCTGTGGAACAAAGCAAACTTAATGTAGACATTTCCCTATATGCAAGTGAGAGTGAATTTAAATGGGTTGTGTTCAATGAAATGTGCTTATATATCTGACAAAGTTCCAGTTCAGTGATTCAATTCACATACTGAATCTAATTTAGATTGTGTGGGAAGATTCGACCTCTGAAACAGCATTTCAACTAATGAATATTGTAAGTCTAGTAGGCCTATGATTGTAAGTAAAAAAAATACACTCAGTAAATTAGTTGGTGTTTCGCTGGAAGATACAACTGTAGTACTGAACTTTGTCCTGCCACCTAGTGGTGTGGATGCACTATTGCACAAACGCAAACGTTATTAAAGGGGTCATATAATGCCAGATGCAAGTTGTTTGAAATGAAATGCATGTTGGCGGTTTGTGTACACAACCACCCTATAATGATCATTTTTTATTATTATTTTATTATTATTATTTTTTAATCTCCTTAAATGTTTCCCCTTTTTTCAAATTGAGCCGCCTGACCATGTGACATCAATTAGCAAGTTTCAATATGAATGTAAGGTCTAGGTCTATGAATATGGAATCTTCTGAGAGTGCCACAGAAAAGAGGGGCGGGGTCAGCAGAGCTCGTGAAGATTTAAAGGAGAAGTACACAGAACAGAGTGTTTTGAAAAGAGCTGCTTCTGACAGGGTAAAATGGGCGTGTATTACACTACCATTAAGAAATATTAAACAAACTATATTACAGACTTTTCATTAAGACCCTAAAGAATTGGCATCATATGACCCCTTTAATGTTATTTTAGAAACACTGCCATTGATATTTTTTCCCTGTAAGATATAATGTGGGTTATGAAGCACGGTATTTGTTCTGTATGAGAAAGAACCACCCTTATGTGTACAAATACAAGATATGTTTTTGCTAAGGCAAAGAGGCACAGCAACATTTTGGGATGTGTTTATTGGTAACAGTATTACATGGTGGGTTACATAAATCAAGAGAAAAGAAAAAAATGCTCTAAAAATCCACTGTAGAATATCATTATCATCAAGATAAAAATAATGTGTCCTTTTACATTACCAAACCATTAGCTGAGGTAAAGGCAAAATAGAAATGTACTGAAACTGGACTCCCATTCACCTTGATTTTCACCTTCATCATCTTCTAATCCTCAAAATTTAGATATCAAAGGCCCAAACTGCTTTTATTTGAAATTAAAATTGGACTCTGGCCATAAAATAGGAGGAAGTTGTCATCACAGTAATGGAATGCTCTGAGCTTTTCAGATGCGATGAAAACAGATGTCATTCATGGTGATTTCCTCTGATTGGAGGTTGGATTACAGATTCTGGTGTGTTTTAATGCAATCAGACAGCCCAAAAGTCAACATGAAACGGCCTTCGCAACCCATTTTAGTCTTAATGTGACATATTCAACTGAATACACCCATCAGGGCGGGACTTCACATCGGGGGTGAACTGTAAAAAGCGGGTGTTAGGTGTCAAACTGGAGCTAGATTTCTCAAATCTAGTTTTACCTTTCTAGTTATGTTCATTCAAAATTGAACACTTTGAGGAAAGAATAAGACGACTTTTTCTTTTTCTTTGGACTAACATGCACCGATAAATGTGCAGAAAGGTGAGATGAAAGGCCCATTTTGATGTTACATTGACTGCATGAATACTGTATGTATGCATATGTGATCGTGTACATACGTATTTGTGATTGCTGCATTAACACACACACACACACACACACACACACGTTGAGAAGCTCTGGTCTTCCTCCATTACCGTAACCAGCTTCATCGGACTGACGACAACCCAAAAGAGGTCACACAAATATGACACCGACTATTTACCAATGGGCCCTTTCATCCATTAAAAACATAATAACAGTCTCTCGGGTTTGTTTCAGGCCACTTAAAAACACACATCCTGCTAAAACCAAAAAAGACGTGAGAAAGCAACGTAAACCGCTGGGAGTTTGGGACACATGTTAATATTGCTTGGGTTTAATGAGGAGTTTGCATCACTAAGGCCAGCCTATTTTATGGCACGGAAGTCCAAAGGATGGAATGAACACTGTTATAATCGGAACCATTATTATTATCGTCATTATTATTTGTCGTCATCATCGTCATTGTCGTCATTATTATTATTAATAATAATAATTATTATTTACAAAATGAGTTTGGCAAACCAACAAACGATCCGATTTTAAAGCCATGTTTACCCCTAAAACACATCTAAAGTTGACTTCAAGGGCTCCACTTGACTTATAAAATAAAAATTCCATTTCAACGTCATGTTTTTGTTGTTTTTTTTCTCATTAGTATTGTACAAAAGCTATAGAGAAGGAACAGTTCCATCGCATGTTTTTGCAATGTTCGCACCCTTGAGTCCCCCAATCAGATTCAGCTGCTCCGAAATCTTAAGATTTGGCAAAAGTCGCTCCTCGTGTCTGTTCTCCAAGGGTCCACGGAGAGAGAAAGTGTGTTGTTGTTGTTTTTTTTTTTTTGCTCTGCATAGCTTTCTAGCAGCAGAATCTCAAATTCGTGGGAGAGGAAAAACCAAATGAAACCAAATGGATGAATCGCGTAAGTCACAGATGGATCCGACGGTCTGATGGCGCTCAGGCTAGTTTCCCGTAATGCGGTCTCTATAGAGAGTCAGAAACTGGAAGTAGGACGAAGAGAATGAATGAAGCTGCAGAGCTGGGCTCATAAGGCTTGATATCACCCACAATGCCCCGCTGTCATGTGCAGAAAACACAGTGAAAAAGAAACAAAGTGGTATGGAGAGAGTCTGTCCCTCTCGTTCCTTGCGGAGGGGAGTAACTGAGGAAGTCGTGAGGGCGACGGGACTGACTCTAGAGAGATGGCTGCCTGGAGAAGTGGCCCGTCGAAGCTGGAGTGACCACACTCATACAAACACATACAAACACACACTCTCGTACACACGGATGGATGCACATTCACACACACACACACACACACACACACACACACACACAACACAAGCGCAGACAGATGATCTCCAGTATTTTGGTCTCCTGCTCCCCCCAGCGCTGATCACGTCTGTGCAGAGTTCCCATGATCCTTCACTTCTTCCCCTTGTTGATCTGGGCATAAAGAGGGTCCTTCCCCTGAACACAAACAGAGTATTGTTTAGTCATTTAGATATTTAGACAAAACGAAACTTTATGTCAGTGTCAGATGGGTCAAGGTTTGCTCCTTGGGTAGAAAAAACATCTTTTCCCTTTCACAGCTGTTCTGTGTATGTCTCGAAATGTGATATCTGGATTTTAGATATTTTGGACAATATCCACCATCTGTACATAAACACAGTATATTTGGTAACACTTTATTTCGATGGTCCACTTTAGACATTCCACTAACAGTAAGTAACTCTGCATTAGAGTATTGGTAGACAGCCTGCTTAATATCTCCTAACACTTTATTTTGATGGCTCCACAACATACTACATACTGACTACCAGAAACTTTGCAAGTACATGCCAACTTATTCTACTACCCAAAACCTACCCTACCAGTCCACTCTGAGAGTTAGTAGACATGTAGTTGTGAATGAATGAGAAATAGTAGTTACAAAGTTACTTACAGTTAACTCAATGGACTATCGAAATAAAGTGTAACCGTATATTTTTGTGCATTCTATATATACATATAAATTTCAACTACATAATTGGCACTATTTATTTAACCTTTTAATGGCTATTTTATTGTCAATAGGTCTATAGTATTAATGAGGTCTGCCATGTTAATTTGTTCAAATGTATATGTAAATATATCCTAAATTTGTAAACCGAATACTTATCAGAGGGATTAATAAGGATATATAATGAAGATGTGTCCCAATACTTTTGTATATGTATGTGAAAGTCATTGGAGCTTGGTCATGAGTTTTTGGCTATTTGCAGTAAATACAGTGTAAATATATTTAGTATAAGCTCCAATGACTTGCACATAGATGGACAAAAGTATTGGGACACACTCATCATTTGCTTCCATCATTATTTGTCATTTAAAAATCATATTTCCATCTCTGTTGCAAACAGTTTTGGTAGTGTCTAAAATGAGTGTACCCATATGTACAAGTCATTGGTGTTTGGTGATGAGTTTTTGGCTCTAGGGCTGCTGCATTTAAAGTCGCTCCAG
Source organism: Enteromius afrohamiltoni (assembly GCA_034779775.1). Taxonomy (NCBI): domain Eukaryota; kingdom Metazoa; phylum Chordata; class Actinopteri; order Cypriniformes; family Cyprinidae; genus Enteromius; species Enteromius afrohamiltoni. The sequence continues at coordinate 6,801,930 of JAUYWG010000057.1, read as the reverse complement.
AGCTGTTCAGCTCAAGTTAGGACTTTAGGTTCTTCTATACTGACTGAATGAGCCATTTTCTTTAATAACCTTCAGGCTCTGTCATGTTAGAATAGAAAATGGTCCTGTCCAAACTGCTTCTGTAAAATTTGAATCACACAATTCCCTACAATAACATTATATACTTAAACATTAAGATTTGTATTCGTGGAATTTCCTAAAGCAGTCAAATCTGTTCATTAGAAAGGGAGTATCCCAAAACTTTTGTCAATACAATGTACATGTAATATGTTGAATATGCCATTCCTCCTAACCAGCACCAGGTGGCAACAGAGGTCTTTCTGAGAAACACTACCGTTTGCATTCACAAACTTACTCCAAATGCTACACCACTACAGCTGCTCAGCAGATACATTTCTGCAGAAAAGTGAACGAATGTGTGACTAAATAAGCCTCTATCTCAAATATGTGTAATCTTTATATTCAATAACAGCAGACTAGCTGCACCCACTTCATGTGCCCAAAAACCCTATCAATTCTCCTGAAGTTCATCTAAAAAATCTGAGCAGCAAGAAGCAAAGGAAGGCTCAGATGCGGTACAATAGAGCTGCCAGTCAGTGTGTGTCCAGCCTGAGGCCTGAAGAACCCTACAGTCTAAAATCAGAAGCTCTGAATCAGAATGTACAGCAATTACCACTCACTTACAGACCTTTCCGCCTACTGCGGCCGCTCGAACGGACACACGGTGCGAGAGATGACAGGATAAGTGTTTTAGAGAGCAGGAATGAGATTGAGAGAAACAGTCAGGGGATAAAATGAAGGAAAAAAAGAGGAAAGCTGAGTGAAAAGAACTGGTGGGAGGAGGTAAATAAAGAGGGGAAGGAAGGAATGGATGACTAAGCAGGTGAGAGGTAGAGAAAAGGAAAATAGATTAGACAACCCTGCTGAGTGAAAGTGGTAGAGGAAATGAAAGAAATGGACGAGAGGCTACCATGTCCACTTCTTCTAAGCAAAGACTTCACTCGGAGGCGGCCATTTTGGTTACTCTTCCACTCATGCCTCTCTAAAAAATACACATATGTGGCCTGTGCTGGCAATATGAGTCTGAATGCGCACAGACTAATTTTGAGCTACAGATAAAGTCGGTTTCAGTCGAAGTTAAGGTTTTCACAAAAATAGTTAATTTGTAGTGATCTCAGTACTCCAAAATAGCAATTGAATATAATTTCCTGAGCAGTGATGGAGTACTCGAGTCCTGGACTCGGACTTGAGTCACTATTCTTTGGACTCGAGTCCGACTCGAGAATCCACTCTCTGGACTTGTGACTCGACTTGGACTCGCGGATTGATGACTCGTACTTGGACTCGGACTCGAGGATATATACAATCAGACTTGAGCATTCATCACTTTGTTTTTGACTAAATTATAAAAGTTACACTTTTCCTGTTTCGTGCCCAAGACCGGCCGCGATCTCCCTAGTCCCTTCACAGACACTGCTACCTCTCGCTCTCTTCGTTAGTCACTGTCAGATTAAACATTTTTTTGCAATTTTGACTCACCGTGCAAGATTGAGCAGTACCATGCTTTCAAATCTGATGCTTTTAAAATGCAACATGAAAATGCAGCATGAT
>JAUYWG010000057.1:6777826-6794189 GCA_034779775.1 Enteromius afrohamiltoni | reverse complement strand
CAAATGAAGGTGTAGAACCATCTCAAGGATGATCAGAAGAAATGGACAGCACCTGAGTTAAATATATGAGTGTCATAACAAAGGGTCTGAATACTTATGACCATGTGGATATATTTAAGATTTTTTTTTGTTATAAATCTGCAAAAATGTCAACAATTCTGTTTTTTTCTGTCAATATGGGGTGCTGTGTGTACATTAATGAGGAATAAAAAATGAACTTAACTTGATTTTAGCAAATGGCTGCAATATAACAAAGAGTGATAAATTTAAGGGGGTCTGAATACTTTCCGTACCCACTATATATACTTTTATATTTACATGTATATACATTTATATACTTACAATTTATATTATACATTATAATGAAAGTATATACATTTGATTTATATATATATATATATATATATATATGTCAAAGTTGTCCTACAACCAAACAACGTTGATATACTTTTTTTGATTCACTTCAAATATTGACTACTGAATATCTATATCTATATATAAACATACACAGTATGCATATATTATTTAACCAAAAACGTATGCTGGATGCGATTTTCAAGATTCATTATTTGACAACACTAATATTAATTATTTTATTCAGCAAGGATACATTATGTAAAAAAAGTGACAGTAAAGACACAATATTACAAAATATTCCTACTTCAAATATTTTTGATTAATTTCTATATTTAGATATTAATTAGAGAGTGTACTAATATTCTAATTAGAGTTAGTTGACATGTAGGTGCAAAGCTACTTATTGTCAACAGGTTGTTCAAAAGGCACCATCAAAATAAAGTGTTACCGTATTATGTTGTATTTCCCAAAATTTACCAGTCAACTAGTTTAGTGTTAATTTAGCACTGTATAATCTGTAGATACACAAACACAAATAGAATAGATCACAAAAAGAAAGATATGAGCTTGTTATATAATTATAGTTGTTTTTCCGAGTTTAAAGCACAAGCAATATTTTATTCTTTTATTCACAATGACAGACTTCAAAGATAAAAACGAACCCATATGCAGCAGTTTGCGTGTCAGACCTTACAGTTCAGATCAGTTCATTATGTTGTGTGCTTTTGCTGTGATGAGTGACAATATAAAAACATTCATGACCTCATTTTGTGTATCAGAAAATGACATGACACAGATACTTAGACGAGGAGCATTCATGCTGTTCATGGGTTTGCCATGCTACACCGCTGTGTAGAAAATAAGTTCAAAAGCATTGATACTCACACACATCAGGAGGCTTTATGGGATTAAAGGGACACACGCACACACTCTCACTCACACTCTGTCATAAACTAAACAAAATTACGCCATAAAGGCATATAAACCATATTCCCATGAGATGCATACCAGCATAAGAGTGATCGCAGCAGCAGGCAGGGACGGCGAGATGAGAAAGAGAGAGAAGGCAGAGAATAGGGTCACGCTCACACAGTAGCACAATATAGTTGTCAGCCTTGTCTCGAGCACTAAATATAATTATGTTGATAAGATAATTTGACAGAAAAAGATTTCTGAATTGTATTCTTTTAGGGCTGTCACTATTAACATATTAACTTAATGCCAATTTCCATGTTTTGTTCTGCTTTCTAAAGTACAGAAGAGGGTTAGGGCCAATAAATAATAATAATAAAAAATATTAATAAAACCTTCTTGCAATTAAACTAATCAAATTTCAAGATTTGTTTTTTTAGAATAAACATTAAATTACAAGAAAAAAACCCAATTCTATTACAATTTAATGATTTATTAAATTTTATTTAATATTTTCTCTTTAAATATAATGAGTTTAATCTTGCATAATATTTTACTTACATTTTTTAGATGGTTTATTTTACTTAAATATTGCTTGGCCTTAACCTCTGCCATACATATCCGAAATCTAATATATATATATATAGATTATTATTTTTTTTTTTTCTACAGAAAAAATAATTATCACAATATTATATACTGAATTATAAGATAAATATTACATATTTGGGGTTGATTTTTTTTTTCATGTTATTTATTGGGTTACAATAAAAATACAGCAAAAACAGCAAAATTGTGAAATATCTTCTTCTAAATGTATTCTATTTGTAATGACCCTTCAGAACAGTGTAATACATTTTATTTATTAACGTTTTTATTTTTTTAAATGGGTGTTTTGTTTACTATTTTGGGGGAAATGGGAATACGTTTTTCTAGAATCTTTTGATGAACAATGTAAAAGTCTGCAATTTTAATGCGTTCCTGCTGAACAAAAGTATTTATTAAAAAAGTAATCAAGTAACACTCAAAATAGGCACCATCGTTCACATTAAACTAGATTATATTTAATAATTTTTTAAATTAAGCATCATCATCCTCATGATATAATAGAAATCCTTTTTAAAATGCAGAATCAAAGTAAAAACTAAAGAATTAAAGGACACGATACACAGGCCTAATATTTACTCTCGTTCCACTATAGTGCATGGATCAAGATCTCTGTGTGAACGCAGCCTGAGAGAGAAGAACAAGTATAAGATGGAGAGAAGGAAGAAAGAGCACCACGACACACGGCCACGATGTGTGGGTCTATGTAATGGTGGTGAGGACGGGTGAAGGCGTGCTGACGTGACGTCATGGTTGTTGAAGCAGGCCGACACGCAGAAGAGAGGAAAAAAAGAGGACAGATACCTACCCTGACCTGCCGCTATCTAGCTACCGACCTGAGGACTGTCCGTCTCTGAGCTCTCAGGCTCTGCTTGAGACTCACTCGCACCCGGAGACTGCTGGGAGTCTCCAGCCTGGACAAAGAAAGAGAGAAGGGAGCGGGAAAGAAAAAAAGAAACGGAGAGAAGAAAGGGACAGGATAAGGAAATAAACAGTAAATCCAACAGTTTACATGCTAAGAACACAGAAGCATGCTGTAAAGGCACTAAAAAAGAGAAAGCATCCACCATCTAATCATTCATACATTTATTAATCCACCTTCATCCACCCACACTCTGATGTATTCATAAGTTCCTGCACACACACACACACACACACACACACACACACAGCCATTACCAGAGCTGTGAAAACCCCTCGTTTAGAAATGCTCCTGTATTGTGCTCCTGCATGAAAGGCTTTGGACTAAAGCATTTTGGATTTTTATGAATATTCCCTCTGGAGCTGCACTCTTAACACCTCATCACAGTGTGTGTGGGTGTGCAGTGACTGACTGACTGACTGAGTGAGTGAGTGAGTGAATGAGTGTGGAGCCCAATGCCATTACCGCTGGAGTGGGGAGACACACACACATGCGAGGCCTAATTAAACTTTTTGTTCAGCTGAAATATAAAAGAAAGGAGAAAGAGCACTAGTCGGGTTTCCATGGCATTTTCTGATGAGTCATATCTGATAGAGATCAGCAGAGAAAGAGTGTGTGGACGTCACCGCTGATGTGGTTACAATGCATCTTAAGCAACCTTTAAAAGGACAGCTCACCCAAAATGACATTTACTCCCTCTCATGTCATTACATGTGTAAAAGCACTATAAAATGCTTTTTATTTTAGTATTTAGTGAATTTCTGAATCAATGTAGTAGCGTTTAATGCATAGCCCACCCCAAAATAAATATTGTGTCATGTCTGCTGAACACCAAGTATGATATTTTGAAAAATGTTGGTACATTCATGTTTCAGCTGACTTCTATTGTATTTTTATCCATATAATGGAAGTCAATGGGGAAAGAAAATTGTAGGTATCGACATTCTGTTACTACAATTTTGACTTTTGTTGTATTTTATTTAATTTTTTAATACATAGGAACTAAAAAGGTTACCAAAAATATCATCTTTTGTGTTGTGCAGAATAGTCGTACACATTTGGACCGTTAGTAAATGGTAAAGATTTTCATTTTTGGGTGGACTATCCCTTTAAGTGTCCAACATATTGATGTTTAACATTATTCAAAAGGTAAAATATAAAATAAGTAACAAGATTAGTCTAATCTTGACTCATGATTCATTCATGACTGAAAAACCTTTAAAACCCAGAATACAAGACATATAACCACTTTTATGATGCTTTAAATGCTTTTTGAACCTTGAAATCTGTAGTCATATTCATTGTTCTAAAAAGACTATTTTCCCTAGAAGCAAGAATTCCATAGAATTAAATGGTTTGTCAGTATTTTTTTTTTTAACTTTTATGCATTTAGTCTAAAAACTGGTGGATAATATCCTCCATTCTCCATGAGGTTATAAATCATACGATGAAATATAAATATTAAAAGCACTAGGGAAGAATCAAGCTCACTTAATACTTCAGTTTCCATCAGGTTATGTAACATGTATTTATATTTGAACAATATTAATCAGAAAAGTCGGCAATCTCTATGATCTTCTCTGTGATTAATAAGGTCATAATGATGGTCTTGACAGTTACGCGAGCTCATTTAACACCTTAATGGGCCCAACAGAGCTCAGGCCGGGTAGAGGATGCAAAAAAGAATCCAACCTCACATTTATGTTGATAATTTATCAGCTTATCAATACCATTTTTATGCTCTTTTTTTCGGCTGCATTCTTAAAGGCGGCAGTGCTGTTGAAAGAAACTAAATTTAAACTTTAGGTTTTATTCTGACTGTATTTTGTGCAAAAATAAAGCATGTGTGGGATTGGAAGTACACGTATTGGGGAATTTCCATTTTGGTGTCAGTAAAAATACTTCATCTAAAATATACATTTTGCCATGTACACCCTAATGAAAAAAAATCAATATTTAAATGTATTTGAATTATATTACATGTTATTTTCATATTTATGTACTCAGTAAAACGCCATACAATTGTGCTTTTATTATATTAAACCGTTAAACAAAAAGTCTGATTTCTGATTTTTTACTTAATGCACTTTAATTGTGCAGAAGTAGTCCAATTTAAGACATATTTAGTATATTTGATTGTGTTAAAGTGGAACTATTGCAAGTATACTTTAGCTACATTATAAATATTTAGCATTTAAAGTGCAATATTACACAATCCTCATTAAAAATGCATTTTAGGTTTATTAATAAGAAATATGAATTGTGCACAAGTAATACTCCAAATAAGAAAATTATTTCAGTCTAGTTATCTGTCAATAAATATGTTAATAGATTTAAACTATACCAAGTATGAAATACATATATTTTTAATAAACTACTTTTTTCTAGGGCACTGTCCTCCAAGAGTTTGGAAAAGTGGGGTTTTGGACAATATTGGCATGAATCCTTTTTCATTTGTTATAATTTTGCACTGATAAGGGACACAAACATATTGTATTACATAAACAGCTTAATGTCAAGTTACAAGTATTTGCACCAAAACCACACTTTGCCAGGGGTGTTTGCATGCTTGGGAGGGCAGTGTGCATGCATATGAATCCTACAAACTACATTTCCCACAATCCCATTCAATAGAACTTACAGCGTCCTCCTCTCCGCTCCGACTAGGGCTGCCATCGGCCTCTCCAAAAGAGTCATCGGTTGGAGGGTCACTGGCGTGGGATGAGGACTTTGATGGAGAACTCTGCCGGGGGGCCGGGGTAGGTGCTGTACAGAAGCAGAAACAGAGTCAGTCTTATACTTGTTTATTGCATTATCTGATTTAGGCTTCTGATGTGTTTTCTTGGTACACTAAGAAGGTACAAACATATTTTTCATCCTCTGGGAGTATAGCTGAATATCTGTTGTCGTCTGATAAGAAGGGCATTGAAATGTTTGCACTTAAATAGGAGAAAAAAAGGCTCATTTTTGAACAATCACACATGAAAACCAGCTTCCTTTTTGAGCTTAACATGCTTCAGGAAACCACAGCGCAGCGAATGCTTAATGGTAGTTGCATTCAGTCAAGGAAATAGCCTTTATACTTAAATGACTAATGTGTTAATTTTCATGTAAAATTTACAACGGGTGTAGACTCAAGGGAGGAAATCCATAAATATGTATCTGTATTAGTTTTCCAATGCAGAAGCAAGTTATTTCCTTTGAATGTGCAATAGTAGCCGCTATACATAGCTTGATAAACAGAGTAAAAGAAAAACTTGTGCTTGTGATTATAATTAAGTGAATTCAACACAAGCTGCAGTTTTTATTTCAAATGTCCACCGGGTGGCGCGAAAAGTGACTTTTACTTCCACTGAAATGAATCAAAACAAGAAGGCTATTGGTTAAGAACGACTAGAGTTTTATTTTTCTCGCACAAAGCTATCAAATAGCTTCTGACGACTTGACATATTTTTGTGTGCAACAGGATTGTGTTTTTGTGTGAAATATCCAACTGCAGATATTATGTTGCTGACCTATTTTAGCTCTAGCATGGCGCTAACAATGCTAAAGTCTGTATACCCAACATAAACTACACGATTTCTATGAAAGGCAGAGTAAAAGTTACCTTCTGTTGGTTTGGGTTAGTTGATGCAGTCTATGTTTGTTAAATTACTATGAAATTTTACTATGAAATTTTGCCTCAAAACTGGACGAGCTGTACCGAGGGGAGTATATTTTGGGTTTTTACGCACATTAGTCATGATCAGTGTAAGTCAGCTTTCGCATTTAAGTCCGAAACCTGTCAGAAAGTGTCCTGTGTGCAACAAAATCCCTTATTGACACCTAATAAATGAGTATGTCTCTCACAGAGGGACTGCTTATGTGTAAACGTGCGACGGTGTGGCGTTTCGCCGCAGCAATAATTAGCACTACAGGAGCGAGAGGATCCAAACAGGCCCAGCTCACAGCGCAGGACTCCCTAGAGATCAGTGATAATTACACCGCTCGCCAAAAGCGCAGCTGGGCCTGTGACTGACTCTCTCTTTCCCCTGCCGCCGTTCCCCACCACGGTACTAATTGTCATTTTCACGCTGACTAAAGACAATGCCTTCTGGGCAACAGCATCAAAGCCCACCTTTCAACCTCTGAGTGAAAACGGATGTGTTGATGAAAGACGGGATGAGGTGCGAGTTTGAAGCTCTGTAGTGGGAAACGGATAAAGCCTGTCTAGCCGTGTCAGCACTCTTAAAGGCTTGCGATGAGAGAAAGGCATGTGGTGATACTAAGTTCTTCTATGTTTGTTCTTCTTTGTTGACGTACAGTATGTAGGGTCTATGGAGCTTCGGGTTAATGTGATTCTGTTGGACCTGAAACAACACTTCTGATACAAACCCACATCCCTAAACTGACCCCTAAGCCTAACTTTACTATTTCCAACCTCTAAAATCATGTGTATATCTGACCTGCTAATTTTTTGCGTCACCTGACCGAGAAAAATGTTTTACATTTTATGCAGCAAAGGAAAATTGCAGCTTTTTAGAGATAATTATTATTTGTCCATACCATTGGAGAGATAAAAAAATGGAACTAGCAAACCTTTTTTAGACGTTATCTGATGGATTTATTCAAACATGTATTAAATAATTAAGACATGAGTGAAAGGTTAATAGAGGTTGCTGTGGAGACATTTCTGTAGCTAACAATGCTAAAAGTCACATGTTTAAGTTATGCATGTATGAATTAGTTAATGCACAGACATACATACAAATAAACATGCATGCATATATATATATATATATATATATATATATATATGATACAGAAAATGATATAATACAGCCCACATGATTATATCTCAAAATCCTTTCATGACAAGGATAGTCCAGGTTGTAAAATGTAATTTGGTGAAATTGACTGATTGATTGAGCAACTGAATGAATCAACTGATTGAAAATAATTAACAGCCTTATTTGTTTATCCATGTATATTCAGTGTAATCAAGAAAAAGGACTATTTATTTGATGATTAAACCAAACCAAAATGTTGAACTGACCAGAAATTTGTCCTGAAACATTTTTAAAAACCATACGAAACCAACTTTTAGTGTTACTATTCAGGCAAGGGTTTTATCGGTAAGAACTTTAACATTTTCTAAAATCAGGGTTTCATTGCATTTCTATTTGTCTAATCCATCCTACTCACGTGAGTTGGTGGAAGGTGTGGTGGAAGTGACAGGCGTGAGGTTCATCTGCGAGATGTCAAAGTCGTCACAGTCGTCCGTATCCTGCGCCATTCCCACTCTGCTGAAGTAGCTGGTGAAAGCGTCTGTGGTGCAGGACAGACTAGTTTGCTCGTTCTTCCTGGGAGGCATGGTGGGCGGCTTGGCCATCTGGAAGTCCTTAAACATCTCCTTGCTCATCTTTGCCTGTCTCTGCAACGTGCGTTCTCCGTGCTGCGGACTGGAGGCCGTGGAGGCTGAGGTTCCCGCTACGGCTCCGCCCATGGCCGCCGCGGGTGTCTCACAGGACATGGGCACCGTCATAGGAGCCAGTGTCTGAAACATGGCAGCAGGAAGCGGACCTACTGTCTGGGCAGGCATGAAAGCGGCAGGTGAAAAGTGAGCTCCAGCCATCGCAGCCCACTGTTGCTGGGTGGCAGGGAAAAGGTTGGCTTGACCCCAGATCAGAGGCTGAGCGCCCGGTAGGACCTGCGCGACGGGAACTGGGGACTGGACGCCAAATGCTAATGGAGCCTGAGCGGCGAACTGTTGCTGCGCCCACGCGGGCGGCACGGCTCCCATCGTCACGTAACCTAAAGGACAGGGACAATGAGACAATGAGGTTGTGCGTTTACACAACAACAATTGCACTAAAGCTGAAAAAGTTTTGCTTTCGTTCACATAGATCTGACTGGAAACGTAATGGAAAGGAAATGACTTGGCATAAAACGCTGTTTTTTGCATTTCAGCAGTGGGCAGTTTTGGCTTTTGTTTACATGGAATCACAAAAACGACGTGCATTATGCATGACTGGCCAGTAGTTGGCGATGTGCCTTTGTAAAGAAGCACTACGCCTGGGCACATACACATTCCTAAAGACTGAATATGTAACACAAATGCATGCAACTTTACTGTTTTCACATTCAGACAATAACGGTACTGTTTTTGAAACTGTTTTTCAAAGTTTGCATTTTCAGGTTCTCAAAATGACATTCCATGTAAATGCACACCCAAAACGCATAAAGTCTTTTTATTTTTTGTTGAAAATGTTGTTATGTAAACACCCCTCTATTTCACAAAGCTCCATCAAATGAGATTCTCCACCAAAATACTCTGAAAAACATACTCCTCATTATAAGTTGCGCTGTAACCTTTCGCATTCACTAAAGGACTTTCACGCTGCAGCCATAGATCTCTTGATGACTGGGGTAAGATGACCTAGATTTTCATAATGAAAAAGGTCTTTATGGCTCAGATGAACTATTGTAATTGCTGCTCACAATAGGCCCGGGCTTAATGAATAGCAACGCCCTTTAAAAGAGGCCATTACAACAGTCTCACTCATTTCACATTGAGGCTTATTTCATTACACATCTTGCTCTTTCTTTCCAATGAGTAACGCTGATTCAAATAATAAAACCCCAAATCGTATCTTATCTCTATGACATGCCACACGCACTGCGGGAGCGTGTCTGGAATATTCCACTGAGCGGCAGAGAGGTGTGATCTCAACTGTAGCTGGGCTGCTCAGACAATGGGATGTTGTGATGTTCTTTTGTTGTTAAAAATGACCTGGAAACAGTCATAGCTTCTCTGTGTAGAGAAGAATCTGCTGTATGTTTTGGACTATAGTGTAAATTGCAGTTTTTAGCATTTGAAACATGCTACTACTTTTATTCCAAAGGGTTTTATACAACACATTAATGTCAAACATGCAAAATTGGGAATAACTAATTCCCCAGACATCGTTATTTGCAGTATGTCTTTAGTTTAGGCTTGCTGTTAATAATAAAAGTTGTTTATAATTTATGTTGCTTATTACATCATTTATGTTGTTTATATACTTCTATATATTTCTCATGTTGTGTTTGTTGAATTTGTAGTGGAGTGTGAGGAACTACATGTGTACAGTGTGTATCGTTTATAAATGTATGGTATGGTTCACGATTTCTGTATGTAATATTAAAATTTGACATACATCAACTTATCTTTGTTTTCTCAATGCATTTGTTTTACAAAAATATGGTAAATGTTCAGTAAATTCTTTTTTGTCTTACATTTCTATATTTTTTCATTATTAGATTAGGTTTTTTTATGTAATATGTTTGTGTGTATTGTGTATAGTTATTATGTATATATATATGTATGTATATATAAACACACAGAGTATATATTTTGGAGTATATATTTTACATGCATTTACATGTGTATATATTAAATTCATATAATTTCTATAATATATAAATATAAGTAATATGTAAACATAACTTATTTTTCTTAAATAGATATACATGCATGTGTTTGTATTTATGTATACAAAATAAATATACACACACATTAAAAGGCACAATATGTATGATTTTTGTAATAAAATAGAATTTTTTTTTATATATATATATATATATTATATATTTCATACAGTTGTATTTCATACGTTATCTCAAAAGTTCTGTAGGATTTGTAAATTCAAAGAAATTCCAGATTTAAATAAACTATTCCTTGCTGCCTATCAATGACGCAATATCCGCCTATGAATACTAAGGCAATATGTGTGGACAAATGCAGAAGTGGTAGTTATTTAATGTCCATTTCAATATCATGGATCATGATTACACTCTCCACATTCCCAAAAAACATAGATGTATACAAACTGAGGCAGGAAGATATTGAAACAAATAAACATAGCGCCGTGGCGTTTCCGAAATGGAGAGAGCTTCGCAAAAACCTCGGACTGAACAGAGACTCCGCCCTCCTGTGTGTTTTAATAGATGGGTAAGCAAATATATATTATTCATTGTCTAAGTAATACTCATGTACAGGTGGTTAGGTGATTAAGTTAGGGATAATGTACAGCTAGCAGGTTGTTATCGCAGAATAACGGCTGGCAGGCTTATCGGCATTGTATTAGACTTAAGGGCTTTATTCTGTAATAACAACCTGCTAGCTGTATATTATCCCGCTTATTACACGGAGTGTTATAATTACTTTTAGAAAAGTAATATTTAACTAAACTTCTAAATAATTATAATAAGTAGTGCAACTGTTACGTTTTCATTTTGTGTTTGGATTTTTTTATGCTGTAGTTCTTTCCTCTGAGTTTACCATCTCCTCTGCGGGTTCGTAGCTTTTTATAGTTACTATGATGTTTCCTTTGATTGTTTCACCCAGGTGTGTTTTATTTCCTCATTAGCCCTGTCTGTAAGCTATACACATACTTATGAAAACATATATAGGGCTATGTGTTTTCTATTCTCCTGGATTCTGTTCCTGGTTTGTTTTGACTGAAACTGCTGCATTTAGATCCTCTCGCTTGCCTGGATCTCGTTACAATAATACAATTCTGAGCATGATTATTTCTGCACTTGCAGTAAAATGTTAGAAACAGCAATTTAGCATTTTCTTGCTACTCCACTAATAGTGTATCTTGTTGCCAGAAAAGTAACTGTCACACTACTGAAAGCATTTTACTTTTAGATATTTCCTCTTCAGTTGATGGTGCTAACACCATGTCACTGAGCTGTGCACCCCGTGTAGGGAAGAGAACATTTGACACAAGGTAACATGATGGATCTGATGGCTTCCGGTTGCATTGGATCCATCCTGTCAGCTGTGAAGTGTTCCCATGGAATTGGAGTAACGGTTTGCGGGTTTCTCAAGGACCAGTGAGTGGGATGCCTGGAGAAGTTCTATATGTGAATTTAAGAAAATTGTGCATGTCCATCATTCAGTCAGGTAGCAATGGGCCGTCTCATCACAGAAGCGCACCCCTGCACCAGTCTGTGATGGCCCTTGGCAGTCATTTTGAGCTACAAATGGGATGGAAATATGGACTGCCAATCAAGATGCACTGACAGCCAAACCTGGAGCATCTCTGGTATCCAGTGCATATGTAGAAGGCTGGACTACACTAAATTAATTTAATTAAACAATAGAAGTATTTTTAAAGTTTTATTTTATAATATAGCTGTAATTTAATTTGATGTAATTTACCAACCTGGTCCCATACAAATATGTACTTTACTGCATGCATAAATATGTACCATTTTAATGCACGTTTAATGCACTAAAACACAGGTTCAATACGTGAACCCTGGCAGATTTTTATTACGTTAACATAGGTACGTATTGCTGTGTTTTTACTACATTAAACATCCGGGGACTGTTGCTAAAAGTTAATGATCTATCATGTTGGAAATATGCCCTACACCAAATCCAACCCTAAAAACACATTTGTTGATGCAACCGTGTCATTTCAACTTCCTTTTACAGTTGAACCGTAGTTACACAGGATTCAAATCAAAGCTCAAGAACATCTCTGTCCTCCGTGTGTTATCGAACAAACCTAGCGTCTATGAAAACACATAGATATGAAGCTGGATATGTGTGATGATAACATTCAAACGCATCTGTTTTTAAATCTCATCGTTCTATCCCATAGTCTGGCTGACCGTTTGGGGCACCACTGAAGTCCTTGCAACCAGCTCTCTCCATCTCTCTTTGTCCTCTGCCGCTCGTAGTGTGTCGCTCAACCATCGTCCAGTCCATTCAGAAATGTTGTCTTCCCACCTCTTCTTCTGTCTGCTTCTCTTCCTTCCTCCGGGCACTGTGCCTTGTGGTATTGTCTTTGATAGTCCCTTGGCTTTTGTGACATGACCATATCACTTTAGCTTTCGTTTTTTGACTGACTTGACTGTTTTTTTTAAATCTCGTAGCATATTAATATTGTTTTGAAGTCCTAACATGATATTCTAATAATATAGTAATTGTATGAAAATTATTCGAAACTCTGTAAATGTGTCTGAAAAGGAATAAAAGGTGTCTTGTTTTGCTGCCTCTAGTGTTCATTTCTCTGCAGTGATATGTACTTATTGGTACGTATTTCGTGTCTCGCTAAAAAGTGCACCCAGGTATAACAATAACGTGCATGCCGTGAGACCAGGTAATACAGACATTCACATACAACACATATTTTTATACAGTAGGTTTCTTAGATAATATCATAATTAAGAAGCGTGCATTTGTTGAGAAGATTTATGTTGCATTAGACATGCCATTTAACACACGAGTTTCATCCAAAGTGACTTACAATACACTGCCAGCAGGGCCAGACCCCCCTAAAGCACTCTGGGGAAAAACTCTCACTTATATAAAGCCAGAATGATTTCACAAGGGTGAAAAATGTGCTCATGCTATCATAACTGAACTGTGAGAATCCCATCAGGACAGGTGTGGTGGAGTCAAGCCTGGTGTTTATGAATTTACAACACAGAGGGGAGTTTGACTGAGGGAAGGAATTGAAGACAGATGGGACAGATGATACACTACTTGATTCCACACATATCAATGTTGTACTGTTTACTGTTTCAGAGGAAGTCAATCTGGCTGGAACAGATGTCCCAGGGAGAGCAAAATCACTGCACAAGGGCTATTTGTTTTTAATAACTGGTTCAAATATCATGACGCGAGTGTTCTTGTAGAATTTAAAGTGGTAGAGTCCAGCATAAAAAAATGCTTGGTTAAAACCTTGTTAATGGGGAAAAAAGTCTGATTTAGATCTGATTTAACTGAATCCAGATTTAATGCAGTTTTACAGAAAATAGTGTCAAGTTCCATTTAATTGTTTTACTTGTTTATAAAACAAGTTTTAATTGTTTTAATTGTTTTACATCTCTGTGAATCATCTGTGTAAAAACATATATTCTGAATAATGTTTCAGTTTCTTTCATATTATTAAAGTCCCAAAACTACATTTGGCACCAATTAACTTTTACAGTTTGGACAAAATCGAGACACAAATAGACATAACTTGATAAATATAATTATGCCTTTAATATAGATCTAAATAGTTTCATTAGATTACACTACCTTAAAAATAATTTTCATTTATTTTAATTGAAGTCACACTTAATAAATTGATAGAAGCGTAAATTAATCATGATTAAATAGTAAATTAATCATGTTGCCCTATACACTAAACCAACACTAAACTGATTTCTTTGCTCCTATAAAGCACTATAGAATTAAAAGTGACATCATTTAATTTAATTAAAAATGGTGACCATCGAAAATGGTGATGTTCTGTCCATGTGCGGTGCAAAAAAACCTAGACTAAGTGGACATATGGGAAAAACAGCATAATAAAAAAGGATGATATGACCCCAGAACAGATGTGCATGTTAAAAAGACATCATGCATACACTAACACACACAGAGAGAGAGAGCAGGTAGGGGTAACGCTGTGTCCTCTACAAGGCATTTATCATGCAGATCAGTGCAGCAGCCAGTAATGAGAGCATTCATATTCTACAGCAGGAGGACAGGACACCTTATTTAGCCAGAACTAGACAGACACATTATTTCATTTGCATCCGCCTCGTTCCATGTCTCCTTTATCTGTTTTCTTGGTATTATTTCCTCTGTCTAAAAGAGAAATCTGTCCTACCTGAGGGTACAGAGGCGGGGTTGAAGGAGGTGAACAGTTCGGATGGAGTCTGGTGGGCCAGCGTGGGGTCCAGAGTATTAGCCGGAGATGCTGGGGTCTGTAGAAGAGGAAAACCATAGCAGTCTGATCAGCAGCTTGTAAAAGTAGAGTGTGTTTCAAAATGGCTTAAAATCGTTTAATCATTCTCAAACTGATCACAAGCAGAACACAAAAGACGATATTTTAAATAATATGGGTAACCGAGCAGTTAATGATGCCCACTGACTTCCATTGTATGGAAGATAAAAATACTATGAAAGTAAATGGGGACCACCAACTGCAATCTTCTTTTGTGCTCAGCATCGGTAAACGATGACAGGATTTACATTTGCATGGAATTAATATGCAGTACACACTGTGCAGTATGCGGTAAGATAGTATTTCATTCTGAACATGCACTTACTATAATACTTTAGCATCTAGTCACTCACCGAGGGAGATGTGATATCAGGAGGGGTGGACATGTCTCCGAAAAGCTCTAACTGGTTGATATTCTGCAGATGACAGAGGAAAATTTCCCAGCATAAAATCAGACGCGTTTCACCTCGGCACTCACTGCCATGCAAGTCTAAACTTTGCCTCAGAATAGCGAACCTACCTTCAGCAAACAGTGTTGTGAATACACAAGGTGACTTGAACAACACATGATAGTGAGTTGTGTAATAAATGGCAGCAGTTACATAAATGATAGTGGTTTGCTATAAAATTACGTAAAAACACAAAGAACGATGATAATGATTCGTGTACCTACCAACCATGTATCTATCTATCCCAGTCGGCTCAGTCCATACATTTAACATGCTTTCCCATACATAAAATGAGCTCATTTCTAGAAAGATAACACATTAATTTCCTTGGCATATATTCTGTATTCGGGGTTATTTCTGAACATGGGCCTACCTATCCCACTAGGATTTCAAAGGACATCAGTTTTTTTGTGGCTCATAATGACTCTTTTTCAAATATTGTGGTAATAGTTGCGCATTATTTATTTTCCTGCAAAACTAAACTAATCATGATATACAAGCAGTGCGCAGAGGCTTCTTTTTGTTCTTAAAGGTAATGCATTTCAAACAAAATCAGGCCAAAATCAAGTTCGTCCTCGTTTGTAGTTAACCGCTAACACTTTATAACAACGTTCACCAATAAATCATTAACGAATATTGCATAATGCTTAACAGAGCTTTAGTTAATAAATATTCACAAAGCATACAACATAATATGCTTGTTAATGCTTACCAATGCATTTATTAAGCATTAGTTAATGAGTAACAGATCCTTACTGAATGGAAATGGAAATTATTACAAATATAATACAAATTTATTCATGTTATTGTAGTATTTATTCATTGCAAAATGCATCCCAAATGAGCAGTTTGCGTTGCCTCAAGACTTATGGTTAGATTACACTACTGTACGTTCCTTGAATCATACTGTTTATCAACACATCAATATTTAAAAATAACAACAAAAAAAAACAACGTAATTTATAAAAACAACGTAATGTTAACAGACTGAATTTCAAACTGACTGAAATAATTACATAATGTCTGTGAATATCATTTGAGGTGTCAAACGATTAACCATGATTAATCGTGATTAATCACACCCAAAATAAGTTTTTATGCACATAAAACTGCACATGTGTGTGTGTATATTTATCATGTGCAGGTCATGAAATAAAAACTTTTATTTTGGATGTGATTAATCATTTGATGGCACTGGTAGATTTTCATGATGTGCACGATCAAATTAATTAAAAGGAACCATTTTAATTTGCGATAAAAAAAATTATCGTTAACCTCTAGGTAGTGTTTAAGTTTATTTGTAAGCATTAACAAACTAAATAATTATATCATGTTCTTAGCTATTTGAATATATATAT
>JAUYWG010000057.1:6720287-6758753 GCA_034779775.1 Enteromius afrohamiltoni | reverse complement strand
TATAAGCTTGTTTCCTCATGGGGACCTAAGAAATGTCCCCACAAGGTCAAAATTTACTGGTATTCCTATCTTTGTGAGGACAATTGGTCCCCATAAGGTGATAAATACCAGGTGCACACACACACACATATATATATATGTTTGTGTCTGTAATTTATATATTTATTCAATGATTATACATATATATATATATATATATATATATATATATACATACACACACATAATTATACAGTGGGAGGGTATTAAGCATTCATTGAAAAATAGAATAGAGTATTTATGTCTGTAAATATTTATGCCTGGTTTCTGACACTGGAAGGAGTTTTTCCGTATAGTAGTTAAAATAAAATTTCATTTTGGACCCTGCATGTAATACAATACAATTGTATTTATATAGCACAGTTTAAAAACTGACCAACAGTCGACCAAAGTGCTTTACAACACTATACAATCAGTAAAAACAATGCATGCATATTCACAGAATATACACAGGCTGCAAGAATGGATGGGATTCCTAAGAGCAAGATCAGAGAACATTTCTCATAGAATATAAAATACCAATGAGAGAGAAAAAAAAGTCTTTAGTGTGGATTTAAAAACAGACAAAGACTGTTCTGATAATTCCAGAGTCTTTCAGCCTTGTTCTAGGACTGAGTTGGTAGATCTGAGCCATCATGACAAGACATGAGGCTGCAACAACTCAGGGCCAGATTGAGAAAATATGAAAAAAATGTTATGTGTTATGCCCGTATACAGTTTGTCAAAAAGTGGAGAAACAACAAGCTGATCCTGTCCTATGTGGCATTATGTGTGATTGGTTAACACAACAAGAAAGGAATGAGCGAGAGAGAAAGAGAGACAGGTGAGAAGGAGCTGAGCACGCATACACAGTGACAGCGGTTGGATTGGGCATGTAGCGATGCACTAATTGTTCAATATTTCATTCTCTAAACACAAACTCGCATCTGTTGCCTTGAAGCCTGTCCAAAAAGTCAAACCGGAGAAAAGCGGCTCATCATCCATTTCTCATTAGCCAGGGGAGGGGAGGAGGAGGAAAAACTCATTTTTCTGTCTCCTTTACTTGTTTAGAGGTGAAAACAGACATAAGTCAGAGAAGAAGAATCACTGACTGAATAACCAACCTTGCAAGGTCTCATTCAAAGAGTGATTTTTTTAGAGACAGAAATGACATAATATTCCATAAAGAAATGTATGACCTCATCCTCATGGCGTTATGAATCAATAACGTTCTGTTGAGATATGTCTGTTCAGGAGAATCTATAAGCAGCCTTTGCTATTTAAATTGCTTTCCTGTGATGTAATATTACGTTTTTTTATAATGCACCTCTCAACAGTGACGTTGCTTGCTTTTGAACATCCAAAATCTTCAGACATGGCACATAAACTGGAAAGCACTTTCTGGATCTGCTCTAATCTGATTGGCTGACTCTACACAGCCTCCGGCAATAAGGGCACGCAGGTGTTTTATCAGTGCTGACCACCAATACACACCAATACTAAATAAATAAATACAATATGGTAGTTGTGTAACACACACACACACACACACACACACATATATATATATATATATAGATGTCGTCATTTTGATGTACGGTAAGTTTTTAATATTTAGATTTAGTTTTAAAAAATAATAATTTAATAAATATAAAAGTGACTGTAAATTATTTTATCAAAAATGTTTTCCAAATAAATGCTGTATTTTTAAACTCCATATTTATCAAAAGTATCACCGTTTCCAATAAATAAATAAGCAGCACAATTTTTTTCACCATTAGAAATAATTCAACAAAAATCTCGAGAACCAAATTAGCATTTAAGAGTTATTTCTGAAGGATCATGTGACACTGAAGACTGAAAATGCAGCTTTGCGTCACATAAATAAATAGCATTTTAATATATTTCCAATATTAAATATATATATTATATAAAATATTAAATTAAAATATACTTTATTAATAAATTAAATTTTACAGTGTTTACTGTATTAAATCAATACAATAAAATCAATGCAATAATAATAACGATAATGAGAGCTAAAACACAGTTTACAGTCAACACGGCCAAGCTAAATGTGAAAAATCCCGAAAGGTTACAACTCAGAAAAGCACAAAACAGTAAAGAACGCTAGTGAACAGAGCACCAACCAACAGCGTCACCGAACAGAAGCTGAATGGAGTGTACATTTAAAGCAGTCCGTTCAACAGAGATCAGCTTAGAGCTTTCTGCAGTAAAATACCCCGCCGCTTTTGAAGTCTACAGATCTGTGCTGTCAAGTCATCCACGAGCAAATCCTTTACACTGTCTGAAGTCAATACTCGACCACATGAACCTGAACCGTGAGAGAATTTGTAAGTTAATGTGTGTGTTTTGTTGTAAATCACAGGAAGAGCTCCATTTGTGGTGTGTCACCATGAGGTGGATTGATGTATAAAGAGCAGAGGAGCAGCTGAACTCAACATCACACACACACACACACAGTCAATCATAAATGCAGACAGGACCGATCCTCAACAACTCTGATCAACAAAATGTCCTTTAGTCACTTCTGTTGTGCTGTACGTGTCTGAATACATGCATGTGTGAGAATGACTGCAGTGGCCGTGGCAGGACATAACTCTCAACCCTTTAACCTTCATATTCCTCAGCCACCGTTATCTCATTAATGAGTTTAGCATGATTTATCACCCTTCCTCCACACATCTCTCTCTGTCTTTCTCCTCTCAATACTCTCATCTCATGCATCCTCCCCATCACGCTATCACCTACTCTCTTTTTAAATATAACCAACATATACATTCATGTGTTTGTATTTATATACACATAATACATACATTATGTAAACAATTAATTTTGATTAATTGCGATTATTCGTTTGACAGTGTTATGATTTCAGTCAGTGTTCCCTTGTCTAGTCGAGTGTGGATTTTTATTTTGAAATATTGTAATCGCCGACTCCTTTGTTACAGACAGCACAACAAAAAACACACCTGCTAAAATAAAATACAGTTTTTTTTATTTAGATGAATAAAATAAGATAACTAAGTTAGCTTATATACTGTAACAAGCAGTTATTTCGAACAATCTACCTCCATCAAGTATTTTTTGCTTGATTTTCCTTTAGGCAAACTGTTTGGGTTATTTGCAGTGCTAATGTGCCAGACAAACAGCGCTGTGGGACCTTCTAGTCACAGCATGCCTAAAAACCTTCAGGTAGTTCCACACTCACGCAGATACACACACACACAGTCACACTCACATAATGGCAACAATACTCGCTAACATAGGCACTAATTACTCTAACAGGCAAGTACCAATTGAGTTAGTACTCCATACTGCCAATACTAAAGATAAAATACAAACGGGTCTCGTATAAATGTACATCTGTGCACTTTTTACGCGACATCGTTTTTTTACGTACCTTATTGCACATTTTACCACTGTTTCAAAGAGAAATGTCCACTGAGTGGAGCAAAAACACAGATTCGGTACATGAACCCTGGTATGTTTTTATTACATTGATACAGGTATGTACTGTCTCTCAAGTACATCTCTGTGAGTTACTGAACAAACCTACCGTCTATGAACACACAGCTGGATATGTGTGATGCTAATGTTCAAAAGCATCAGTTTTCATATCTCCCAGCATGTTAATATTGTTTTGAAGTCATAACATGCAAAATCAAGCTTGATTAATTAAAACTTAAATTTGTGTTAAAAGGAATAAAAGGCGTCAGACCTTTGCTGCCACTAGTGTTTATTTCTATTTGAAACTGCAGTGATATGTACTTATTGGTACATATTCGTGTCTCGCTAAAAAGTGCACCCAGGTACGTTTATGCCAGGTTGATGAAATCTGTTCAGAGTTCTGACTCGCTCCAACAGTACCAGTACTTTTTCACCTCCCTATCACAGAGAAATACACATGCCTCAAACACATTATGAAATAGCACGATTAAAGTTATTCTACACGTTCCATGTCACCGAGTAGGAGTCCGATCATTATATTAAAACACGCGCTTGGCAGTGGAGTGTGTTACCGTATTTAATCATCTCAGTGTGGGAGCCAGACAAGGAGACACGGTGTCCTTTTTCCCATCAACCAGCCCTGACTCGGCCTGCCCACCCCCAACCCCCCCAACCTGCTGTTGCAATGCAGCCAGGTATCCACTAATTAGCAGCTGCCATAGCAATGATGAGTGTTCCAGGTCTTTGATTAGAGAGAAAGAAACTACACAACTATATAGCAACTGGGCCTGAGAGAGGGGTAATTAGTAAGGAGAGAACTGAGTTTAATCAAAAATGCCACCAGTGCCAGCACACACGCACAAACACACCCACTCACCCACACACACTCGATCAAGGGTGGACAAGCTAGCAGGTGGGCAGCCAAAATGACTCCTCCGAGAGCGGGATTGGAAAGGAACTTCAGAAATGAGCCGCCCATAGACACCTTTGGGAAAACTAAGCATATGGGCAGGAAAAGAGAGAGAGAGAGACACTAGGTGCAGAGACTAATAACTCTTGACAGCGCAAAACAGACTTGAAATGCCATGCGAATGTAGAATTTTATCTCATGCTATTAGTGCCAACTTACTGTACTGTAGCAGCAGGAGATCTGGGACTCTGCTTAATGAAATATATCATCATATATGAAATATTTCATCAATATGACAAATGTGTATCTTTTAATCTGTTAATCTATTCAAACTAATTTAAAAAATTTCAAGACGGCTCAATTAACTTATTAGAGTAATCATTTATATCTATACTGTAGAGACATACATCAAATATTTTAATAAGACTTTAATGCTGTGTGTGTGTGTATTAATGCTATCAAACGATTAATTGCATCCAAAATAAAAACAATTTGTCGTTAGGGGAGCATTTCATGTCATGTCATTTCATTTCATTTCATTTCATTTCATTTTATTTTATTTTATTTTATTTTATTTTATTTTATTTTATTTTATTTTATTTTATTTTATTTTCATTTTATGAATTACACTACATTAATGCATTCTACTAACATGGATCTACTTTTTAATTTATTTTATTTTTTGATAAAGAACACTTAACTTGCTTTACTAGCCCTCACTCCATGGTCCTTCTCCACACACACACACACACACACACAAACACACACAAGCTCACTTATTCTGTCTAATGATATTAGAGTAAGTGGAACAGATATAGTCATTTACATCAACAGCTGCTTTTTGCATGCATTAGACCACTTTATTGGATGGGTCAGATCTCATTTCCATGCAAATCAGTGGCACGGAATCAAAGATGACTCTCCCTGCATGCTATCTGTGACTTATGAAACTATATATGAAGACTGAATCTGGAAACCAAATTGGACATCTTAGGCACATTAGATACGAGAGAGGCTGGAGTCATTCTGGAAAAATCACTTTTCTGTGGATCCACTAACCGTACAGTACATCAGCATCCGCAAAATGTGTTTTTTTTTTTAATATACTAACTCAGCATTACATGTTCAATTTGTGAAGAAAACAATCTCACAAAGCATTGAAACATGCTCAGCGGATGAAAAAGAAATATCAATAAACCTATCCAAGATGGCAGATGGAAAGATGCTGAAAATGCAGCAAAAAGTGCTAAATGAAGAAAAATAGTAAACAATAACGGGGAAGTAGGGAAGTGTGCATATTAGGATGCAGCAAACCTAATCAAATGTCGAGTTGTTTGCTAACTAAAGCATACCAAATCATTCCCTTGGGAAATTCCAGTTCAGTCAGGACACTTCCTCTGAAGGTGGTTGCTCATGTAGGCAGTTGATAGCAAGACGGCTACCTTGGTTTTGAAACCGAGCCGAGCAACTGTCACTGAGATGAATGGGAATGTTAATGAATAGCTTTCTATAGGTATTATAGGCTTTCCTGGTGTAAACAGATCTGCAGTAACCGAGGAAGAGTTTGGAGGTGGCAGTGGGCTGGAGGCTCTGGTCCCCCTCTTTGTGGGAGAGTTAATAATACGAGTGGCTGGTTTTGGCAGGCCTTCAGACAGCAGGACAACAATACGATTAGCCGAGTCACAGTACCGCACACGACCGTCCACTGAGTCACCATAATGAAATCAGGAAGCAGCTCCTCTTCATCAGGAGGGCCTGGAGGGGAGAGCCGATGCCAAGGAGGAAAAGAGTGAAGGAGGGAGGGGAGGACAAGAAGATGAAGCTGGAACAACCACAAAAAGAGGACAGTGAGGAAAGATGCTGAATCCTAAAGTGGCCGGCCGGTGCTTTCTGTCTCACTTTCTTCTTCTGTCTCCATCTCACTTTCTCTGGTTTGCCCATCCTTTGTACAGTTGCAGTCTACAGTCTTTTGCTATATGTTTTGGGTCATTGTTTATTTGTACTGTGAAGCACCGTCCAATTAACTTTTGTCCATCTGACTGAATAATTGAAAATTATGCATGTGTCCAAATATATATGGAACACACACACACACACACACACACACACACACACACATATAACATTGTAAGTAGATTAGATAATTGTTTTATTTAATAATTTATATTAATTTAATGATTATGATTGTTTTTATATTTATGTATAGTTTTCCTCACTAATCAAATAATCACATTTATCAAGTTTTTATATATTTATGCTTAAATTGTTCATTCAAAACTATGGAGCCTTGCACAAAACAAAGAAATAGATGTCGTACGGATCTATTGCCAAAAATAATTGGTTTGCATCTACATTTTATTTATTCATTCACCTCACATTTTATAAAAGTTCAATTGTAGCATGATAGCCTTTTTTATGCAAGTATGTCACGTGTCATATTTATGTGAAAGAAAGCTTAATAGTTCATAAAAATGTCCTTCACACCCCATCGCACTGCAATGATTCTATGATTCTGTTTTATTTGGATGTTAGGCTGACTTTTTAAATTGCTCTGATGGCATCCAAACTTTTATTTAAAAATTCAGCTTTAGTAGGGAAAGAAAATGAAGTGAGCTAAAGAAATAAAGAGAGAAAAAGAAAGCAGCACGGTAAAAGCAGTAGACAGCACATCTAAAATCTAATGGTTTCCAGCACAGCCACTGTATGACATGGTCCAGTCATCTTACCTTAGAAACTATCAATGTGATCAACAACCCACACACTCTCTCTGACACACACTGCCCTCTATTACTCTGTAACATCTCTAAACCCTGTGAGAACCACTGCAAACAGTAATAGAGAGGACAGAGCATCAGTTGGGCTCAGTGTGAGGGTCTATATTAAACACTCACCAGAGTCATAAGAAAGAATGATAGTGTGACCCTCAGATTTAAAGGGACAGTTCACTGAAAAATTTAAATTCAATCATCTTTTACCCTTACGTTGTTCTGTAACAGTATGACTTTCCCTCTTCTTTAGATTATAAAAGTCTGAGAAATGCTTGGTGTTCATCAATACGGTGGAATTAAATTGCCACCAAAATGGCTTGGTTAACAACATCATTCAAAATATTGTTTTTGTTCAGAAGAAAACAGAAATGCATTGGGGAAAAAAAAAATGATGACAGAATTTTGATGGATTGATTTATTTTTAAGTGAACTATTCCATTAAGTTCTAGAGGGCAGCTTAAAGTTGTTTAACCCCATTAGTAAAATCCTGAAAATTAATGAACTATCTTTGCTACCAAAATGAAATTCAGTTTCACATCTGGCAACAAATATACAGAACATGTCTGACACGTGATACAATTTCATTGCTGTACTATATTCAGAGTTAAACCAACAGCATGATAAATATTGTAGCGCTGCAACTGTTGTTTGATAATTAAACACATACACACTGAGACAGATACACGCTCACAAAAGAGAGTAAAAGGTCATGGTGCTAATAGATCAGACGCATCAATGACAGATTAAAACCTTGTCATGTAGGTCACCTCCTGGCGCCATGACAACAGAGCACACTGTGTTCACATAGTAACCTCTCCTTTATCACCAACACTCATCAGTAAAACACAGAAGCCACACTGGTATTGCGTATGCTTAAACGCTACATCCGCTCTGAAAAAGTGCATACAGATCTTAAAACCGATTCTTAATTAGCCACTTTATTTATTTAGATAAGCTGTCTGTTCTGTCTTCTGAAAGGCAAATGCAGCCATTTTCTAAAATCATTTAAGTTCATTTTTTTCCTCATTAATGCACACACAGCACCCCATGTATGAGATATGTGACGGCAATGCACTCAAACGTCATACACCGGCTGTTGTGAATGTGCTCAGGACAATTAGGCACTACGGTGTATCAAAACATACTGTTCAGTTTCTTGCACAGATTGATGAAGTTAACCGCTTTGTTTGTTTTGCTAATTGATGAAACAGTAATATGAACTTCATACTGACACCTACTGACGTGGCTGTAGCATCATACAAAACATAAACTTACAAAATAAAAGTAGCAAGTGTCTCATATGATTTCACTATGGCTGCAACAGTAAAAGGGAGATTCACATTATGCAGAATAAAACCACTCACTCATCCAAGGTGTAAAGCCTCAAAGGAAAGCAATCATATTGCTTAAGCCCCACACAATGCTTTTAGGCTATCCTTTATTAGCATATCTCCACCTTCAGGCACCTGTACGCCATTTTCTCTGTGATTGAGCAGTTTTAGCGACATAGATGGAATCACAGAAGATAGGGGCAAGGTATTTAAAGAGTAATGCACCGAAATGACTTGCTGCGTATACTGAGATGTTTTTGACAAGGTAAAAGGGTGTTGTAAAACATGACCATTGAAGAACTTAACCAAAGCATGTTGCATTTCATGAAGACCCCATGGAAAGTATTCAGACCCTTTGCTCAGTATTTAGTAGAAGCACCCTTCTGATCGAATACAGCCATGAGTCTTTTTGGGAAAGATGCAACAAGTTTTTCACATCTGGATTTGGGGATCCTCTGACATTCCTCCTTGCAGATCCTCTCCGGTTCTGTCAGGTTGGAGGGTAAACGTTGGTGGATAGCCATTTTTAGGTCTCTTCAGAGATGTTCAATTGGGTTTAAGTCAGGGCTTGGTTTCCTCCACACATACCGCTTAGAATTAAGGCCAAAAAGTTCTATCTTGGTCTCATCAGACCAGATAATCTTATTTCTAACCATACTGGAGTCCTTCAGGTGTTCTGCAAACTCCTTTCATGTGTGTTGCACTGAGGAGAGGCTTCCGTCGTGTCACTCTGCCAAAAGGTTGGCGGAGACTGGTGGAGGGCTGCAGTGATGGTTGACTTTCTACAACTTTCTTGCATCTCCCGACTGCATCTCTGGAGCTCAGCTACAATGATCTTTGGGTTCTTCTTTACCTCTCTCACCAAGGCTCTTCTCCCCGATAGCTCAGTTTGGCCGGACGGCCAGCTCTAGGAAGGGTTCTGGTCGTCCCAAACGTCTTCCATTTAAGGATTATGGAGGCCACTGTGCTCTTAGGAACCTTAAGTGCAGCAGAAATGTTTTTGTAACCTTGGCCAGATCTGTGCCTTGCCACAATTCTGTCTCTGAGCTCTTCAGGCAGTTCCTTTGACCTCATGATTCCCATTTGCTCTGACATGCATTGTGAGCTGTAAGGTCTTATATAGACAGGTGTGTGGCTTTCCTAATCAATTTTTCTTTTTTAATAAATCTGCAAAAATGTCAACAATTCTGTGTTTTTTCTGTCAATATGGGGTGCTGTGTGTACATTAATGAGGGAAAAAAAGAACTTTAATATAACAAAAAGTGAAAAATTTAAGGGGGTCTAAATACTGAATACTGAACACCCACTGTATATGCTGTTCATTCTAGTGCACTTAATTTGTAGCAATTATCGGCAATTTGATAACAAAGATCCAATTCAAAAATGAGCAGATCTAGACAATGACGTACTGTATCTCCATTCAACAAAGAAATGCCATTAGCAGAAAACTGAGCGTTTAATCCTGTCACTATATTTTACTGACACTCTATTCTCTTATTTTATACTGTTCAGTATATCAAATATATTGTATATATGTACTGTATATAAGCACTGTGGGATTTACATCATCAGTTGTTTTTTTTTAAATAAGGTCTAAGCAGGTTTCAAACCAAAAGAGCTCAACAAGAAACAAGAAAGAAAGAGACAAATCAATAACTGTCACAAAGTGAACTCCTCTTTCAAACTCTCGCTCTGTGGAACAGCACTTAGGCGTACGTGATCCGGTCTGATGCTTCATAAATAAGCACCATTCTCTCCATTTATAACTAGCTCAGGTGTGATTCACTAGCTGTTATTGCCATTTACTCTCCATCAAGATGGCGCAAGGCCCTGCAGATGGGTCTTGTAAAGCTACGGTCGTTCTATTCTAAGAAGTCTGTTCAATTAGGCTTCTCTGATTTCCCCGGAGAGTGCTCCTCTCTTTAAAACGCATCATTAACACAGGCTTACCTCTCCCAAAGGACGGCCTCACCCCACCCGACTCAAGCCTGCTTACAGCAATCGCACACTAACACACACGAACTAGCTTTTGCCATCGACCCAAACTTTTGAGGCCTAGGAGATGAGACGATAAACTATACCCACAAACAGAATTGTATATTCTACTTTGATTTCTGATGTCTGGAAAATAACTGATACTTATTATTTCTGTGTAGAGGTCACAGGCAGATTATTTTTTTATTGTATAGAAATCAGTGTATTTCACATTGATGATGTCACTGTAGTAATTTTGCCATAAATTATTGTAGTGCTGTCAAACGATTAATCTACAATATACATATGTATTTATTTTTTATCTAGAAATAAAACACATACAGTATATATTTAGGAAAAAATATTATAATTTTATATATTATTATATGGTTATATTTTATATTATACGTAACTATATTAAATACATAAAAACAGGCATGTGTTTATATTTAATTAGTATTGTATACACACACACACACACATATTATATAAATAAAAAAAACCTTTTATTTTGAATTAGATTAACTTTGATTAATCAGTTGGCAGCACTAAAATATTTTTAAAGAGTATTTAGAATAAAAAAAAGAAAATAATATGCCTGTTTAGTCCCAAATAAACTATCCCTTTAAACTGTACTTCTTACCCAACAAAAAACAAACAATAATATATGTATAGAACACTGTTTATGAGCTCAAGCATTTAAAGAGACAGTACAACAAAGTCAGCATGAGTTTATAACGCTCTCAGAAATAAAGGTACAAAAGCTGTCACTTGGGCGGTCCCTTTTAAAAGGTACACTTTTGCACCTAACATGTACCTGTAAGGGACCAAAATGGACCTTTAAGGTACAAACATGTACCTTTTCAAAAAGTACCACCCCAGTGACAGCTTTTGTACCTTTGTCTGTTGGTGTGAACACTAATATAGTTAGTTTTAAATTTAGATTATATCTCATTTTGCTAGCCTCAAATTGCTTAATTGCATTTCCTAAGAATCACCTGTGTTTGCAATTAGCTCTCCCACTGAAGTTGTTTTACAGACGCACTTGCAGCTGATCAATACATTGATGAAAGGAAAAGTAAAAAACGTCAACTAGATATTAGCTACAACATATCTCCAAAGTAATGAAAAACCCCAAAAGTCCTTTGTGTAGATAAAGCAAACCAGGTAAGACATCTGAGCATTTGTATTTGTGGCTCAGACACTTGCTTCAAAGGATCTTGGGTAGTGACAGGACACAATCCCACCCCCCGACTCACCCCTGACTTCTCATCGAAGATCTTGATCCCTCCAAAGGACACAGTGAGAAAAACTTTCTGTTTGTGTTCTCCTTTGGACCGCGCAGAGGCTGCGATTCCCTGCAGACAAGAAGATGAAAACAGAAGCATGAGGGAAAAAAAAAGAAATGAAGATAAAACCGAAACAGAGCAGGGAACGGCAGCTTTCGCTACTTGCTGCAATCCTTGGGGAGAATTAGCTGTTATGTAAAGAAACTGATTCATTTTCTCTCTGCTTTCAACAATTTCGGGCTTGTGCTGGTTCGGAGTGACTGGGGACAATTACACGATTCTGTTGATCTTTCTCTACTGGCGGTCATTCAGAAGTAGAAATATCACACTCAAAATTACGCGTCACCCCATTCAGCTCTACTACTCGACTCTTCTGCCAGAAAGACCACACAAAAATGATAGACTGAGCTCATCTATGCAGAATGAGTCTACTGAGAATAAAATGACGCTGATCTGCTCACACGGCAATTTGGATGAAACTGAAGAAAAAATGTATTCCTTGACTCAGTTTGCATCGTTAATTGTCTGTATCTGTACTCCTCACCTTAATAATGAATGTAATAAAATTACTTTATAGCATATGAGCAAACGTTTTGGCACGATTTATAATTCCTTTACCTTGTCATATGTATGCGACATCCAAAACATTTACCCTCATACAGTATAATCCATTGTTTTGGAGCAAGAAAACAGCAAATGAAACCACACACATAAATAATTGGCAAGCACTCTCAAGTTTTGTTCCTGTTTTGGAGTTTTTGGAGTCTTTGTAATGGATCATTACAGGAAATAAATTACATTTCTTTGGCAGCAAATAACTTTAAAGTCTTACAGTACAGTACAGTAATCAAATAAAATCCAAATTTAAACCAAAGTCACTCAAATCAGATTAAAAATGAATAAATAAATAGAGATTGCATGCTTTTTTTGGTGCGTATTTAAAATGGCACATATTATTCTTCATTCTTTGACAATGTAAATGCAACTTCTTTGTCTCTGTGAGAAATCACAAATGAGAGAGAATAATAGAAGTAAGCTATTATCTCTTAAACATTTAAGGCTGATTGTTCACTTTTATCTTTAACACTTCCCCCCCGGAACCACTGCTTCTTTTGATGACTGGTGGGTCAACCAAGATAGACAAAATAGAGATTTCATGCTTTTTTTCAACAGCAATTGCATAAAACGCAATAACATGCTTAAACTTCAAATAAAGGGTGACATTTAGTTCTTAATATAATATTAACACATTTTTGCAAATTTAATAAACCAACCAACAATGCATTTGATTTTGTGATAAACAGACGTGTCCCGTTCACCCACACACAATTCACAGCGGACACAATTCATTTTCAACAAGAGGGATAGAACAAATGCAAAGCGCCATCCTTCTGTAAAAGCGCTGTGAATGAGTGATACAGAAGCTGAGAGCGGTGCCACCCCAGATGGCTGTGCACCGCCTTTCCCAGAATCAGTCACAGTGATGAAAAGAGATCGCACTTCAGACCTAAATCAACTTATGGATATATGTTTTGGTATACTTTCATAAACCGCTGGAAAAAGTGCAATCAAGATCCACCAAAACTTGTTCTGCGTTGTACATCCAAACCATTCGAAGGTGTGTTTTTGGGCATTTCTCCAAACAGCTGGAGCGCTCAAGTCTTCCAGGACCATCGTACGTCCTTGCCAATCAGACGAGCCTGTTTCTTGATCTTCCCTCCGAGTGCGCAGGGAGCATCATCCGTCAGTCATATGATGTATGTTAGCACACCATTAGCACGTCCATATGTCCTGGCGGGATGATGAATGAGCCATTGCTGGAAGATTACGGCGAAAAGAGCACAAGCTCTGACATTTCAAAACTCAGAAGTCAGGGCTGTGTGCATCAGGAAGAAAAAATGCAGACCCGAAATATAAGATGGGAATCTCTTTCTGTAGGAGAAGCTGGACAGATGCTTAAGGATGTTTTTTATAGCACTACGTTGGCTGATTATCAAGGGAGGATTGGGATTACATGAAAAGACTCAAGTCAAACTGTTGTTTAAACCCTTCAGCCTGATGAACGGAGAGACATAAAAAGCGTGAGAGAGGAATAAGAGATTAGAAATGACACCGTGGGACTCATTTGTTTGCTAAGGAGTGGACGACTGTGGGAATATAAGTATAGATTATGTGTCTGGATGAGTGAGAGGTAAACAGCTCTGATCAATAACAGTCTGGACATTCCAATCAGACCAACATGCAAATAAGACGGAAAAATCACCCTCAGTAAGAAAGCAATCTAAGCGCTGGTGAACAGGGTGCGATTTATAGTGAGCATACAATAAGACACTGATTTTCACACGTATCAAGACAATGTGCATCGATCTCTGTTTATGTGTATCAGAGACGTACACGGGTCCAGAAATAGAGCAACCCACTTTCATACGGTAGAGTGACCCCTGGTGGTGACTGATGGATGTGGCTTACTTATTCAAACCTCAATGTAGCTAATTAAATGAGAATTGGCAAAACATGTATGATGTTGTATTTAAATTAAGCTCATCATAATGGAACTGAAATTTTAATTCTAAAATTACAGCTAAAAAAAACTAAGCAAAACAAAAAAACAAACGAACAAAGCTATTGCTATTAGATATGCCTGGACTTACCAAAAGAGATATTTTATCTTTATCTTAATCAATATTTTCTAATAAAAGTGTGAAATGCATAAATA
Organism: Enteromius afrohamiltoni; assembly: GCA_034779775.1. NCBI lineage: Eukaryota > Metazoa > Chordata > Actinopteri > Cypriniformes > Cyprinidae > Enteromius > Enteromius afrohamiltoni. The sequence continues at coordinate 6,744,276 of JAUYWG010000057.1, read as the reverse complement.
AATAAGCAATATATAAATTAATATATACACCCTGCCACCTATTCATCATAATTTTTTTTTTTCAATTATAATCTGGATATGTATTCAGATTCCAAAACTTATTTTTTAAGGCAATAAGTTGATAATCAAGTAAGACATTTGAATATTTGCAGTTCTGTGACATTGACTAATTATCATATTATGTTGTTATACAATATAATAATAATACACTTGTGTGCCTTACACTTGCATGATTTAGTTTATTAGTAGCTTTTCATTTAACTTATGAAGCTTTGATGTAATCTGTAATACACTTTATGTCATTAATAGTTATAATAACAATGACTGGACTATATTTTCTGTCTCTTTGTATTTTTATATCAATATTGTACAAGATTATGCTATTTAGGTCAATGCGTTAATCGAGATCAAAAGTAACCTAAAAGTGACCAATAAGTAGTTTGATTATATTACTGAAAACGTGTAATGTAATGGATTGCATCATTAACTTCACTAAATTTTTGTAACCATATAAAAAAGCAGCCAACACACACACCTTGAGTTTCATCATTGAGTCCTGACAGAGTTTGTCTCCTCTTGCGGCAGTGACCTCATCTATCCCGATGAGCTTGGCCTTGTAACGAACACCATCCCCCTTAAAACGCTTTATCAGAGCTGCTTCACTGCGGTCCTGCCCTGGAGAAAGAAAAAAGAGAGAGCGAGATAGATGAAGCATACAGTCATTTGATGAATTTTGCATATCTGCAGCACATCTCCTCCTCCCTCTATCCACTATCATCTCAAAATGCCATTACTTTTCCCGCGATCAATCTGGACCTTGCAGCTGACAAAAATACCAAGCGATATTCTAATAACTTGTATTTATCCCAGCCCATATCCTCATATTTCTAATACTGTGTTCTGTTTAAGCAGCTATTTAATCTTAGTCTAGTTGTCCATTTTGGGTCCAGCTGCATGAGCCTGGAGGGTTGTTCAAAGCCGGTGGGTTTAAAGTCAACCCAGAGCTTTGAACCCTCCCTAACCCCCAGATGCCCTGTGTTTGGTGCCATATTCGCAGCTCAGAATGAAGGTCAAGACTGCTGCATGTGTGTGGCTGTAATTGCAGGTATGTCAGGCCCGAGGCATGATGGGGAAAGGTTGGTTTCTAAGTAACAACGCTGTGTCCAGGTCTGGTGTGAGGCGATAGGAGGGATGAAAGCTGAATATTTTTTTGAGCTCTCACATCAAAGTGGACGTCTATTAGCCAATCATAGCTTAGAAAGATCAAGTGGTTCCTCCCATACCTTCATCACAAAGCCTATAACTGGATAACTGGACTGGCCAATCGATGAGCCTCCAAGAATGTAGACCAATTAACTGGCTCACGCTCAGTGAAGCAAAGACAAACAGACCCAATTAGGTCTGAGCCTGCCGTTTGATCAGTGGACAAAGGCAAACAGACACTTGCCAGGACACACATAATCTTACTTAGGCTTAATTGATAGCATATTCGAGATGAAGGTTGAAAGGAAAACACATTTAACAATCAAAAAATGATCAGGAAGACTACTGACAGTAACCCTCCAACCTCCATATCCACCTACTGAGTATGTCTACCGCTCTTAGCTCTTGTATTGTTGTAGTATCTATAGTATCTTATGCTGACCTTGTTTCTACATTCTCCTCCATGCTCTCCTTTGTTGCAACGCTCTATACTGAGAAGGAAGGGTCAAGAATTAAACACTCAAACAGGGGGACGCACCAGTGTTGGGTAAGCTACATTGAAAGTGTAACTTGCAGAGCAACAAACTAATCATAACTTAAAAGACCACAATCTGACCAATCATAATGCATAATTTGCCATTTTTGTCCGACAAACAAACCAGACAGGGGAGTAGTTCAACATCAGTGGACATAATCTTGGAAAATGGTGCATTTATGTCAAGATCAATTAGAAGATCACTTCTAATGTTCATTCATGTTAATTTCGAGTACGAAAAGAGGAAGAGATGCCCCCAATGTTAGTTAACACCAGCTTTGAGTGATGAGAGTAGATTCCAGTTACACTGGTGTTGTGATTCGAATGGGACTGAGATTTAAGGGGGTGATGGTAATAGAGGCCAGTCCAGACCTGTACAGGTAAATTGGGGTCTAAAGAGGAGCACTAGAACCTGATTCAGTGGTTTATAGTGCATACACCTCCCATGCTAGGAGATGCTGAATTGATTACACTTTGGAGTGGAAAGAGTGATGTTGGTGCCGTGACCCGGATGAGAGAAAGGTTCAGGTAGGTTAGTGTAGTAGAGGCCAGATGAGATACCTGCAGGTAAACCTTACACACCTTACACTAAAAAATGATGCTGAAGGCTTTGGTCTTTTATGTCCTTGTCTGCGCATCTGCTTCCCATGCCAAATGATGTTAATTTAAACCCGGAGTGGTGCAAAGATCTCTTCAACAAGGCTTATAGCAAAGTAGAGACATTACCTGAGGTAATTTACACCAGACTAAACACGTGGAGAGGCGCTCAGCAATTTGTGTGTTTAGTATACCAAATATGCACATACAGGATGAGATGTCCTGCATCTCTCTAATAGAATCTACTGAAAATCTGTGGTATATTATGGGCTGTCCTGCTAGTCACCAAGCAACTGCACAATCATTAATCTGTAGGAGTGGTAAAGAAAATTGCTCTGGGCTTTTACTGCAACATATATCAATAACGCTGACACAATGTGACATGCTAAAAGTAAGAGATGAGCTATAATGAATAGCAGTCTACGTCCTTCACATGCATAACACATACATTAGGTAGCTGACGAAGAGGAGAGTGTGAATCATGAAAGTTGATGAATTAACAACTCCTCGAAGGTCACCGCACGCATGGAAGGAACTCACTCATGCTTTTTTCATTCAATAAAAACGGCCTCCAAAGTTGTTCTGAAGCCCACTGACTTTCATTATATGAATAAAGATACATTCTTCACAAATTCTGTGTTTTATGCTCCACAAAATAAAGAATGTTATTTGGGTTTGGAAGGTGAGGAATTCTAGTGCTTTAACCCATGCACTGACGCTAACTCTGACAGTTTGTGGAGAGCTCTGGAAAGCTGATAACTTTCAGCTGTCCCTCAGCGGCAGGAATGGGAAGGATAAACACTCATTTATTTCCCCCAGTTCAGACCGCTGCACCTGCAATGCCGCTTATTATTACTGCCTACCTCGGGGACTGAACTTTGGCGGTAAAGAACTGACCGTATGAGTGTGTGGGTGGGTATATCTGTGTCAGAAGGCTGCCAACAATACTGTCCAAGTAGAGATGTCTTGAAATGAGCTTCAGCTCTCTACCCTGCAGGGCTCCAAAGTCCTCATTCAGGCTGAGGACAGCTTGTGGTTTCTTGGAGAGAAGTCTGGATATCATCCGCTTCCATGGCTCTTCAAAATGAGGGAACCCTGGCAGCCAGCTACGGTGAGCTGTTGACATTAGGTCTAATTGAAGGAGGGCACAGGAGATTGAACGACTATGTGCAGTTTCAACTGTAATCCCCGCAACGAGAAATTCCAGAAGCCAGCTTTATTCGCCAGGTGTTTTAAGGAATTTGTTGTGGTTTTTTAAGATAATTATTTTCAAAGATAATATTTCTGGAAACACATCAAATTCAGAAAGAAGCATCTAAGATTAGAAATAAATAAATTAGAAAATCTAAGATTAGTAATAAAAGTTTGTGATATGAACAAAGATGGGAGGTAGTACTACTGCAAATGAGTATGTAAGTGATGACACTGGCGTTAATTGATTCAATGGCCATGTGAAACCTATTTCATTTGAAATATGTGTGTATTACCATGATTATTAAAAATGTGTGTTATAATGGTTGATGCATGATATGATATGTTCTACACGTATTTTACTGTGTATGCTTTTTTTTTTTTCTCACACATTCATGAAAAACAAAATTAATGAGAAAAAAACTAAACCAAACATTTTCCCAGAGCTAAACTGTAAAATCTAGGGAATGAAGCAATGATCCATATAGAATGAACTTATGAAGTAGCAAAACAGAAACTGGTCAATGAATTGCAAGAACAATTAGGTAAATTAGCAATCAAAAACACATTAAAATATAATGTGCCACTGACCAAAATAAAGAGCAAACCTTACATATGATCTGTGATATGAAAAGGAAAGGATGTGACATGTGGCCAGCTATGGTTTCCCGTACTAGGAAATTGTGCTCTGTATTTAACCCATCCAAGTGCACACATACAGCAGTGAGAAGTGAACAACCACACACACACTCACACACACACCGTGAACACACACCCGGAGCAATGGGCAGCCATTGCTGCAGCGGAGCAGTTGGGGGAACGGTGCCTTGCTCAAGGGTCTCATCTCAATCGAGGTATTGAAGGTTCAAGAGAGCGTTGGTCACTCACTCCTGTAAACCGACAATTCCTGCCAATACCAAGACTCAAACCTGCAGCCTTTGGGTTAAAGTTTGACTCTCTATCTTTAAGGCCATGACTGTCCTTAAACTAGGATAAACTAAATTAAACTAAAATAAACTAAGCTAAACTACCAAACAATCTTAAATAATACGATGACATTTTTTTAAAAAAGAACATCAACCTCATTCCCTTTTTTTCTCTCTCTCTCTCTCTCACACGTTCATTTTTGTGAAAAGTGGGGACTTTCCATAGGTGTAATGGTGTTTCTACTATACAGACTGTATGTGGTATTGTCCTACACTGACCCTACACCTAAACCTACCCCTTACAGGAAACTGTGTGCATTGTTAGATTTTCAAATAAAGACCATTTAGTATGTTTTTTAAGCCTTTTGAATTACGGTGACACTGAAAATGTCCTCATAAAACACCTACATATTGTAATAGCTATTTCATACCCATGTCATTAAACAAATTTGTGTCCTCATAAAGCACATAAACCCACACACACACACACAGACACTTACTTTATTACTGCTGGGCTGGCATCTCCCCGTGGCATTGTGTCAATGCCAGAAACCACACATTGCCTAATGACTCCCTACAAGACTTTTCATTTTCTTACAACACAGCTCTAGTCTTTATTGAATTAAAGCTGCCGACTTTAAAGGCCCTCTCTGTCTTCTCTCTCTCTCTCTCTCTGCATCTTCCTATTATTTTCTTCATGCTCGCTGTTTCTCAAGCCTTTTATCTTTCTCTGTTTCTCTTCTTCTGCATCAAACAGAAATCAATATAAATTAATACAAAGTACTGGTTCTTAATCAATAATAAAATACAATTATAATTAAATATTGCAACTTTACCACTTTCCATTGTATTGTTAGCACCGTGATTTTTAAGGACAGCATCAAGTCTTCTATGCATGGAATGAACTAATTGGCAACATATTGCAACATCTCTCTTTTTTCCATTCTTCAAGAATAACTGCTTTTAGAGCCTGGATGCTGGATGGAGAGGAATGCTCAACTTCCCCACAGGTGTTCGATTGGGATCAGATCAGGAGACATACCTGGCCATTCAATTACCTTCACCCTGTTCTTCTTCAGAAATGCAACAGTAGCTCATTGTCGTGTTGGAAAAGTGCACGACGACCAAGAGCACAGAGTGATGGCAGCATCTTCTCCTTCAGTATAGAGCAGTACACCGTTGAGTTCATGATACAATCAATGAAATGCAGCTTCGCTACACCAGCAGCCCCACATAAGCACACTGCCACCACCATGTTTCCTGAGGCTTCCTTCATGGATGATACCCATGCATGCCATTCCTCTGCAGTGTACACCATCAAAGGAAATGGTCACTCCAGTTTGGGTTTCTACTGCTTTAGCTAACTGCAGAGAACTTGCATGGCGATTTTCTTCAACCCTTCTCAAAAGAAGACGGTAACTTCTGTGGACAGCCTGGACATCCCTGTAAGATGGTTGCATGTCCATCTTTCTTAAATTTTTGGATCACTTTTGCTACAGTATTTTGACTGAGATGTAAAGCTTTGCAGATCTTCTTGTAGCCCTCACCTTTTTTTGTGTAAAGATATTATTTCCTTTCTCAGATTTGTCTTCCATGTGGAGCCATTGCTGACAGCATGAAATGGGAAGGGCTTTTCTTTGTAATGCCCTTTTATAGTCACAGGTCTGTTGGACACCTCTTAAATGAATCATTAGAATTACCTGTGGTTGAACGCCTGTTTATTAGTATTTTGTAATCTTAAGTGTGGCTTTCCTCCTAAGACTATAATTAGTGTACTTACTTTTGCAACACATGCTTCAATGAATTTGCTAGGAAAATCACTTTTGTGTTTGTGTGAAAATTAACAAATCTTGTTTGCAATCAATGGCCCACTTTTGGGGGAGTATTTTGTAGTATACTATCTCTTCGAAAATGTTGATTCTGAAAGGAAACTAAAGGTTTTCTGACAAATGCAGTGGGGTTTACTCATTTATGCTGAGCAATGCATATATATATATATATATATATAAAATAACCCCTCTAGGACTAAATATAAACACAAAGTTAGGCCTAAATAAATAATTATAGAAAATTCTAAATATAGAAATTAATTTAGTAATGTATTCATTTATTTTAACCCTGCACTGTAATTAATAAGTATAGCTTCTCTCAAATCAGTTTTTAATCACATTGTGATAAATGCTATGGTGCTAGTAGGATTTAGTCTGTTTGGTGTTGTAAACCCCTTTTTGTGTGATTTATTTATCCTTCAAGATGAAAATGGAAATTAATTAATGGTTCTTTTGAGACCAGAAGCGATAGTCGTGTTGTCGTTTGAAGTTGCTTAAAAATGTTGAGTTCGTTAGACTTCAAAGAATCGCAGAGTTTCAAGCCTCTGTCGAATTTAAATCTGATAGATCTTAAATCCCCTCAAGTGAGATGCAGTCGAGAGACAACACCAGAAGCCGTGCGTGAGGATACACACGTGCACTTACAACGTGTCTAAAAATGTTGTTGATGTAGGTCACTGCTGACAAAAGCACTCTTTAAGCACACAGGGTTCATTTACTGTTCTCTCAACACACATGACATAAAACTGACTGCAGCTTCATCTATTGATCCACTCTAACGACCTTGTTCATTCGCTTCTTTCTTACGAGTGAGAAGAAAGGCAGAAATAAAGAAGCTTCTGCTAATCTTATTAGATTGATGGGGAAGAAAACATCAAAGTATGTGAGATATCCATCAGCGAGCATGTGAGAGCATCTAATCAGCCTTCTGTAGAACGGACAAAATGGGCCAGTTCTCCACGGGGCGCACTGTATTCAGACAAGAACCAAATTTAGATGTTCATGTGCATGTTTGTGCTGAACATGTGACGGCCTGCTTTCTGAAAATATCACCACAATATTAACGATATTAGCACATAATTTCTTAGTTAAAGCAAACCCTATGATGGTACATTGATACAATTTATTCATTTTTTCTAATAGATTTTTTACTTCAATGTATGACAACTTTGTCTGAAAAAAATTAAAAATGAGGTTAAAATGTTCTTCATTCAAAAAGGAGAGATGGCTTTGATTATTATTATTATTATTATTATTAAAACAATTTTGATTTATGTTAGCAGTTCCCAAGCACATGCTCTACACTGTCCTATGAATGATTTTTTTTTTTTTTTTATAAACTAAAGAGTGTTAGAGAATTGTTTTTTCTTTCTTTCTATGGAATGGGATTTTTTTTTTTGCAATTACACAAATCTAAATCAGGTGAGCCTGGGGCGTTTTGCTTTTACAATCGTGATCAATTCCTTGAAATGCATTTTTGCACGGAACACATGATTTAGTCCTTACATTGTTTTATTTATTATTTTTTGTTAATGCAACTACAATGAATTCAAAGTTTGTGCATGTGTATGTGTGCGTGATTATGTAGAAGTCTGATTCATTTGTTATTTTATACAGTCATAAGTTTCTCTGCAGTGTTCCTGACCCCTGTGGAGAGAATCCACACAAATCAATTCAGAAGGACAGACGGGAGAGACAGAGAGGTCCCATAAAGCCCAGACTGTCAGATCACATCCACTGAAAACTATCATCAGTCCTCCTGGACGATACATGTTTCATCGTACATCTCTAACAGACAACTAACAGCAAATATCAGGCCTCGACCTGGGCTAACTCAATACACACATCAGCAGGACAGAGATATATGCTCACTGCACACACAGAGACATGAAATACATGACACAGAGTCCTTGTAATCCTCTTCATCTATGCCCTAGAAATGTATTATTATTACTTTTTTCTTAAACGTGATGCAAGTAATTCAGCAGTATGGACTAGTGAAGGAATCAATATTTAGAGCCAGTTGTTTTAGTAAACTGGATAAACCAGTGCATTAAAATAGACTACAATCTCTGAAAAGGCTCAAATCTATAAGCTGCTGTTTGTAGAAATGAATCCGACTTTCTATAACTGACCTCAATCAACAAAACCTCAAACTACTGTTTTCAAGCACTCTCCTCTCCGCTATTGGCTAGATAAACAAACAGCTAAGCCCCTATACTCATGATATTGGATAAATCTTTTTTTGGAACTCCAACCCAGGCTCATTGGAAATATGTGCCTTTAAATATATTGACAGCCAGTGAGTGGTGCTAAAAATCAAGTTCAAGGACCCTGGCATATAGGCATGCATTGCTGTGTTTGTGTTACGTTGCTTTAGGTACATATTGTGGAGGTTCATCATTCAAATATTCAAGGAGCAACATTAAAAAATAATGCTCTGTTGTGCTGGAAGTATCCTCTAAAACCAAACCCAACCCTAAACCTACGCAACAGTGGTAACAAATGTAAAAGGGATATAAAAAATTATTTGTTGATGCAGCCGTGGTATTTTACCTACCTTTGTTTTGTTGAACTGTTCATTAATGGGGTGCAAATATATTAGTTTTTAAATGTAAAAGTGGTAAACCTTAAAACTGGTTTTGATTCACAACATGATACTCCTCACGTAATTACGCGAAGATTTAGCTTCATTAATGAAACTGTGGAACTTTAAATCATATTTTGTGTGGAATAAAGGAATAGAAGATGTGGGAGTTTTACTGCCTCTACTGTTCATTTCAACTGGAAACTGCAGTGACTCCAATCAGCCTAGGTTGTGGAAAAAATGCTTAAAAGGCTTTTTAAAGGATTAGAACCCAAAAAAAAATAAAAATATGGAGAGTTTACTCAACCCCATGTCAACCAAGATGATCATGGCTTCCTTTTTTTTATTCGAGAAGAAATTGAGGTTTTTGAAGAAAACATTATAGGATTATTCTCCATGTAGTGGATTTCAGGGGAAGTCAACAGGTTGAAGGTCCAAATTGCATTTTCAGTGAAGCTTCAAAGGGCTTTGCACGATCCCAGCTGAGTATTAAGTGTCTTATCCAGTAAAACAAACAATTTATAGGCTATACTTTTTAACCACAAGCTAGCTTGACCTCACACATGATGTAATCACACACATGCGTGATGCAGGCGGACGTACCAAGCTAGTGTTTACAAAGAAAGTCAAAAGCTTTTACAAAAAAACTATGTTGCATGACTTTGAAGCTGGAGGAGAAAATAAGATCACCGCACCTTAACTTTTTGAACTGGAGTGCACCGACGAAGAACTCACACTGTGATTATGCAATATGCAATTAAATGTTTTTTCTTCTTCTTTTACCCTTATTTTTTGCCTAGGATTGTGTAGAGCCCTTTTGAAGCTGCATTGAAACTGCAATTTGGATCTTCAAACTACTGGCCACCATTGAAGTCCAGTACACAGAGAAAATCCTGGAATGTTTTCTTCAAAAACCTGTTTTCGACATTTTGGATGGCATGGGGGTGAGTGCATCACATGAACTAATCCTTTAAGACAATCAATCAGTCCATCAGTAAGAAAGGAGGAAAAGGAACATTTCTATGTACACTATTATCTACTTTTCCTTCTATGCAACTAAACTGCAAACATTTTAGCTAAACGAATTATCCAAATCATTTGTCATGCCAATAAGGCACATTAAACCTGAGAGTCTGAATGAGATGTTGCTGCAAGCCTGAAGGAATTAAACAACAATTATGCAAGCTGTGCTAGATACTGAGTGTTGTATGCGTCATTTCATAGCCTCCATCCCTCATACACATTCACAGTTCAGTGTTCAGCCGAGGGTGGGAAGGCAAATTCCCACTGAGTGTTTAATGTAACTTCCCTGTTTGGGATCAAGTTCACATTCATATGCCTCATCAAGATGACTCTGTCTCAGGCAAAATTCATTTGAGAAGCGGGAGAGAAACATTCATCCTTCAGTAGTTAGAAGCCTGCTGTCACCATAACCTTGCTCACACGCACTTTATATTTCCATTCAATATGAACAATTTTATTTGATGTATTTTGGAGTGAAAATAATATCTAATAGAAGAAATGTGCACTGTAAAAAAAAGAATTACGGTAAAAAAAAAAAAAACGGCAGCTGTGGTTGCCGGAATTCGACCAAGAAAAATATGGTAAGAACATTGTAGGTTACTGTTTTTAAGTTAAATACCGTAATTTCATTAACTGATATAATGTTAATGTACCGACCTGGTAGTACTGATATCTGTTTTGTACCTTTGAAATACACTGATAAGCACTAAATGCATGAGAAATGATTAGGGAGTCACATGATGAACCAAAGCCAATCACATGCAGAAGGTGCTCAGTGTGATTCACACAAACACTAAACACTATCATGGTGACACTCATTAAATTGAAATATGCGATAAACATTAATTTAACGACATAAGATGTAACATACAACCCTAATAAACACAACTGATAAGAAAAACTAAGAATAAACATAGTTATTTCAAAGAAAAAACACAATTCAAACTAAATTTTACATGCAATGCAGGGGAATCTGGGAATATCAGTTTATGGTAAATTTTACAGGAATTTACAATTAACCATTTAACAGGATTTTAGAATAGTTTTTTACTGTTAAAATCACTGCCTTTTTTGGGGGCGGGACTTGACTTGTTAGCGCACATACCAGCATGACTAAATAGCTACTATTAATGCTAAAACAATCAAATGCTAATAAACATTTTTCTGTTTGTCTTCATGGAGTTGACTAAAACACGCAAGTAACAGGTGATCTGTCAATGACTGTGGAAACCCTGAGGCATCGCCTGTAGCAGCCATGACCCTTGTGCTCTCATAATGCCCTGTTCTTCTGTTCCCTTCAAATCCCCTTTCCCTCCCTCCCTGCTGTCACTTTCAATTGAAGCAGTCATTCAATAAGACGTCGTGCCCTATACCTCAGTTTCTCGGCTACCTGATCCAGCTGTTTCTCCTACAGATGACTGACTCTTCTCTGAAATGAGAGTATAGTTATTTTAACTCTTGATTTAACCTCAAGAATTGTTTGGATAAAATCCGGTTAACTGATTTTTCACTTTGATCTGGCAGGAAAGAGAAAAATAAAATGTCAAAAATGTATCGCGCATTTTCCGTTTATAAAATATACAATTATTTAAAAACACAATCTACAATTATTTGGTTGTGCATTTAACGTGTGACATCAACTTTTTTATTAAACTTATATTCTGGGTAGATATTAATCATGTAAATGCTTATGCATGAATTAAAATACATTTGCACAGAAATCCACGGGTGATCCATGGTCATGCCATTTGAGGCTTTTTTCAAATCCTCTTGACTTACAAAGAAAGCGGTATGCTTTTAATGCCACTATACTGTAGCAACACTCGTCTGTTATTTTAGAAAAACCGGACACACGGCACCCAAGACCATGTATCAATTTATCTACACAAAATGGCTCCATAGTGGAGTTACAAGGCCTATAACTCAGCACTAAACACCCTCCCATCGGTACGCCTCTCTCTCCCAGTACTCATCATTTACTATATGAAACACCGAACCACAAGAAAATAAAAAGCTACTTTATCACAGCAAAACAATAACATCAGGTAAACACAGTGAGAGCTGAGTGGCAATAAAGCAATAAATCTAGAATATTCCTTTCCTCTTCTCCTCCTCTATTCTAGCTTCAAACGCACATTTGGAGACAAGATGATTGCCAATGTGCAGTGAAGGGAAATAGTCTGCTGCTTCGGAAGGGCTATTTGAGTGAGACCGGAGCGAGCTGAGACTGTAAGTACGTTTTGGGTCCTGTCTTGATAGAAAAGCACATTTTAATAACAGCCAACAAGGCCTGAGGGAGACGCAGCACATATAGCAGGAAGATTAGATGTGCCTCAACACAACCAGCCCCTTCATTCAATTGTCTGCCATATCTGAGAAAAAGGCCAATTTATCAGATGGAAAATGCTGCTGTGCATGTTTTATTCGCGCACAGAAAGGAAAAGAAAGCGTAACAAATCCATCTTCATCTTTCACTTTTGATTTGTTAAGACTAGCATATAGTAGCTAGCGCAAATGAAGCCTTGCTTCTACACAGAACCATTAGAAACACTTTTATTAGTGGAAACTGGTGCGCAATTTCATTTTAAACATCCTAAACTGATTCTAAACTCATTTGTTTACATGAGCCAGGCAAACTTGGCCAATATCAAATCATGCAGATTAGCGCTAATGCTCCTGTTCAGCTAGCAATAGCTACGTGATCCAAACGAAATTATTTTGCTAGACACAAAACAAAACATGGTTGCTATATAGTTAAGCCATGGTAAACACAGAAACTATGCTTTCACCATTGTATTTTTAGTAAAGATGTGTTTATAAGAACTTTTTGTTCTAGAAAACTTGCTCAGCTACCATTATTAGCCAACGACTTACACAAACGCACACAGAAAAACAGACCAAAGAGTCTTTTTCCATATTATAAAAAGTGTGTGAACACGGTGTTGAGAAACACCTGCAGCGGGTTGTTTGGGTAATAGTTTGTTTGTCTTCTCACTGCTAGCATGTATTTATCTATGCTAACTCTCTTTAATAGCATGTTGTCGGACAGACCTGCCACCATCACATGGGGATAAATTCTGCTGTAAATGTGAAGAGGAGCCTCTCTTCTGTATCATCTCTGTCCATCTCTCTCTCATTGTAGACCTCCTGAATCTGACATTACTCATAATAGTCTTTATCATAGCATTGGATCCACGTTCACTTGCGCCTCTCAGTTCAGTCTAGACAGTTTTGTTCATGCATCAGACAAAAGAAGTCAGGGATCATTTAAAGTTTCAACACAATCAATAGAAAAACAAGTTTAAAGCAAAAGAAATCGCTCAGTGGACGCTCAATATTCCACCTAAAAATCAGTCTCTTTGTCAACATGAATGTCATGTGCAACCCATTTTATGTCCATGTCTCATGTGTGAAAAGAATTTCCATAACTGTTAGACAGGGCTTGATTTTAATTATGAACTTGAACCGAATCAAAATTTAAGATGAATAATGACACTACTGTCCAGTTACAGTAAGACAACTAAAAGAACCAGCAGAAGATATACTTTAGAGAGCTGAACTGAAACTAGAGGACAATTTATTTTGGATTGCAGATATCAAAGTTCTCCCTTCACACTCAAATAAAACTCCAACTGATCTCACTCTGTATTATTTTCCACTGAATATACAATCTATTTTGAAATGCGATACCATTATGGAACTGATTGGGTTATGAATGCGGTTTCATGTTGAGTCTCAGTCTTAGAAGTCTGAGCCGCAGTAATGTAAGCGGTGCTGATGCAGTGTTCTCCTGTCCTGCCGTCATGACCTCCTGACTATCAGCGTGGTGCAGGTCTAACCTGAGGCTGAGATGAGGTCACTGAGTCCTGACAGACTACACATGACAAATTAGTGTGTTTAAGCACTGAAGGGGCTGCGAGGAGACACATTTCCAGTGTCAAGGTCAGTCTGCAGAGTTACCAGAGAGGTGCCGCTAAAAAGTTTTGCCGTCTGTCAGAGAAAGTCTCAAAAGGGAGATGAGTCTACATGGAGGCTGGGAATTAAAGGTTGACCTGAGAAAACTTAAACACATTACAGGCAGACACAAAGACCTTTACGCCTCGGCAGGAGACGGATGCAGATAAAAGATGCCTTTAGAGTGTGTATACATTTGTATGTGTAGGCCTGTGTGTACAGTATAGGCATTCTACCGTGGGAGTGTGTCTTTTGAGTCAAGTTCCACAGGGAACTGGGGATTCGTAACGATCCAGCCTTGGGTGGTTTGTGGGAAACTTTTAGGATCGTTCTACAGCTTTATTTGCATGTCTTGTCCTTGTTCGTTACTTTGAAAAACATTTTGCCAGACACACAAGCTGCGGCATCTGAAGGTACTAACTATGACTCAGCAAGAGCGCACACACACACATCAACATATTTCACACACTTCACAAAAAAAAAAATATATATATATTTTAAATAAACAAATTAAAATTATAAAATGCAACATTTTACACAGCTAAAAATTAACAAACTAAACTAAACTAAAACTAAAACTAAAACTTAAACTTAAACTTAAACTTAAACGAAATGAAATGAAATGAAATGAAATGAAATGAAATGAAATGAAATGAAATTAAATTAAATTAAATTAATGAACAGCTAGATAAAATATAGTAAATAGCATGTATTCTAAACCACTTTCAACATTTTCTCGTTTTTTAATTTATATAATACACATTTTTGTGCTGTTATGATGCTAAAGTCAATTCTCGGTTTATAATGATATGATTAAAATGACCAATTCAGCAAATGGGTGGCTTATTTTAGCCTCGTGTTTGCTGTGCAATGAACCTTGTGTAGGTTGAGCGAGTTCACCATCTCACATCACATATTCATGATAGAGTGATATTGAAATGAGCGTGAAGCTCCTTCGCATCCTTGAACTCCCTCAGCCTGCGGCAGCCATGTTTCGATGTAGCTTCTGCTCGTCTGCTCAATTCATGACCCTGTACACGTCCGTAAAACTCCAGTCCTGTTTGTCTGTGCAGAATTCACAAGACATAGCCATCAATCTCTCTCTATCTGTCTCTTTCACTCGCTCACACACTCCGAGACTCTTTATTCTGATTCCCTCTCTGACAGAAAAAGGAAAGAGATTTTTATAGGCATACAACACTGAAAAATAAAAACTGTATTGTTGTGTTGTTCCGAACAATATTAAATTTATTCCAGCACAGAAGAATTGCACAACTACCTCATGGCATAAATGTACCTTGGTGCACTTTTAAGCAAGACACACAATATGTACCAATAAGTACATATCACTGCAGTTTCCAAAAGAAATGGCACTAGAGACAGTAAAACTCTAACATCTTTTATTCCTTTTCACACAAATGTACAGTTTCAATTAATAAAGCACAATTTTTACACAATTACTTGAAGAATAACTTGTTATGACTTCAAAACAATATTAATATGCTGGGATATAGGGAATATTTCCAGCATAATTTAGCAACAGTCAGTCCCCGGATATTTCAATTCTGAACCGCCGCAATATCAATGTAATAAAATGTGCCAGGGTTCACATACTGAACCTCTGTTTTAGCGCCACTCAGTGGACATTTCTCTTTGAAACTGCATCAAAACGTGCTGTAAGGTACATAAAACGGTTTCACAAAATGTGCACAGAGGTACATATTTTTATGAGACCATGTTGACTATTTTCCATGCATTTGCATCTTTGTACTGTGATTTGAAATTCATTGTAACTGCATGGAAAATTGTGTTTTATACATTCTTTAAAATACCTCTTCACATAAGAAACAAAGTAAACTGATGACAAAAGATAAGTTTGACATCCCAGACTACACGACTCAACAGCATGAAGACTATCATGGATAAAGCTAACCCACATGTGGCTCACTTCGTGGGGCGTCTATCCTGCTGTACAGCAACAGCAGGTATTTGACAGCTGCTCTGCACCTGTGAGCACAGAAATGCACTTTAGGGAGCCTTTGATTTGCTTGTCATCCAGTGTGCAGCAAAATCAATGGTAGGTTATTCAGGTTTACCAGGTATGACTAGCACCCACTCGCTGACCTTTTCCAACAGTGCACAAGCTGTCTACAAGTCAATGGCCTTTTGTCCCAGGCCTAAATAGATGTTCACTGTGCATTCAGCCTGCAAAAATAAGAGCGCCCAGCTTTCATTGACAACACAGCGACTTAAATATTACCTGATGTGTCGAATCAATGCGCTGGTCTGAAATTCATGGCTGTGGAAAGTTGAAGTGGGATGTAGAGTTGTTTAAAACACAAAATTAAAGCCAGTAGTGGTTCAAGTCAAAGATTTGTTGACTTGGTAAAGCCAAGATGCAGTAAAATGGCTAGAATATACCACAACCTTTCAAATCTGAACACATTTAAAAACACTAGGCATTATGCAACTGACAATTTTGTAAATGGTTGTAGACGAAAAGAACCATTTACTCTAACCAAAGTAAACAGTGCATGGCTTTAGTCCTGGTAGTAGCCGAAATAGGGTTTGCATCGGCAAAAGTTGCAAAATTTAGAATTTTACTTTCTGCAGATCTGGACAGTAATTGACTCCATGTACTATAATCTGCATTTACGTGATCAGATAAAAAAAAAAAACTTTTTAAAATACTTTTTGATGGATTACATGATTACATCATTCTCTCAATAGCAATAAATTATCCAGAAATGTTTGATTCTCCCTAATTCTTTTCATTTTTATATTGATATGATACATGATTATTCTATTTAAATCAAAGCGATAAACAATTTAGATCAAAAGTAATCTATAATTAGCCTAATCAAAAAGTAGTCTGATTGCATGACCTAAAATGCGTAATGTGATGGATTATGTTATTAAGTACAGTTTTTGTCATTTGATTTGGAATCAGTGATAGATCGCAATTTTTAAGTCATCCACCCAGCTCTGCCTTTCTAAATACCAATAAAGATTGTATTGGTATATCTGGTCTTCCAGCCTGGCAAAGCTTGTTTAGACTGGTCTAAATACTTTAGGTTCAAGGTTCCTCCCTGTCCAAAACACAATAGAAGATGTAATGGACTTAATGGTTATATTGGGAATTGTATTGGTTTTAATGGAAAATACAATGGCGTCTACTGGTATGTGATGGATTCTACTGGTGGGACATTAAATCCTATTGGAAAAATGTCCAAAACACACTACAAAATTGAATTTTGTAAGGGTTTTGATGGAAAAAGTTAATGGTTCATAATGGTAACCATTTGCATTTCTGTGATGTTTCAATTTGGCTTCTAATGTTTTTTCACGAATTCGCACTTCTTCGTTAAATGAAATAAGCAAATTTGGCGTGCTGTCCGGGGAGCGAGCCGGGAGCTTGGCGGACCCCGAGCCCTGCTGATAGTAACCTTAGCGAGGGCAGAGCAAGGAAGCGAGGCTCGGTATCGTTCGCCCCCCCTTGAAAGTGCAAAGGAAAAGGGGGAGAAGGGGAGGAAGGCAGGATCATGCGTAACTAGATACCGAGAAGAGTGAGACGATGGTATTTATGCCGAGGCAGATAAATGAAATTAGGAATAATTAATAGGCTAGTGGGCGATAATACTAATGAGCGTCAATGGGTACCGGCTGTGCTGACACTCAGCGTGCTCTTCCCAAAACTATGTAAAAACATCTCTTAGGGCTAGCATCAGCACTTAGAGTTTCCAGAGGTTTATGAAAGGCTAACTCCCTTGACAACATGCAATGACTCCTATTATAGTGAGAATGACCTTTTCTTGGCTGGTCAGCGCTAAGCATAAAGTTAGCATAACAATGATGACAGCTGGAGCACTGTACATTAGGACGGTCAGGACTGTTTAGCCATTCTGATGTGACACTGCAGCACCGAAGGCTAAGGGGCAAGTTGTTAATGAGGGACACACTCATGTCCAATCGACAGAAAAGGTCAGAAAGTCTCCAACATTGTTAAAAAAAACTGTGCTTGTACCATAGTATAATGATAGAAATAGGTTTTGGATGATTACAATGCTGGAAAGCAACTTTGCAGCATTAGTGATGATGTTAGCGCAACTACATTTTTCAGTAAGTTAAGCTGTTTTCAAAATAGTGAAGCTTTTCCAGTAACAAGCTATTTTTTGTAGCGATTAGCGGTGTAGCATGACAAAATGTCACTTCCCTGATTTTAGGTCTCATTATATTGTGCAACCAAGCAAGCTGAGGCAATAAACAACATTTCTCTCAAATAGCACTAGAATAACTGATTCATTTTACTCCGATATGCTTTGAATTAAAATTAGGTAGTTCAAATTAACATTCACCGATTCACTTCAATCATCAAAATCAAAATGTTTTTTAATTTACAGGCTAGTCAGAGCTATAGCTTAGCGGTTAGCAAAACTGTACTGAAGGTTAGGCTGTGGTGCTAATGTTTTGCTATGCTCTTTGTACATATGAACATGCAGGCTAGTCAAAGCTATAGCTTGCGATGGGCACATGTTTGAGAAACATTTAATTAAATATGAAAAAAACTACAGCTAGTTAGAGCAACAGCTCAGCAAACTTTACGTTGTGGTGCTCATAGGATTAAATGTCCTGTTTTTCTCTGAAATAGACACATATTAACTTCTAAGATAAAATATTAAACGTTCATATTGTATTTCACAGTGACAACAGCTCTACTACGAATGTGTCCAAATCCCACTTTTATTCTGCAAGGCAACATTTGGAAAAGTTCCTGAGAGGTATGCTGTCAGTTTGTCATCACACACATCCTCCAAATGTGTGCCAGTCATTGATATGTCACATTTTCACCATCAAATGCTTCGTACTGAGGTTGTGAGAAGGTTTTCAACAGAACTTTTAAGTCGTTTCTACACAACTGCCTTCACAGTGAACTCTATTGTCAACCTGCCAGTCTCTCTCAATGAAAGCAGCAGACGCTCAGGTCAAAGCCAATGCTTCATTTCTGTCCTCACTGTGTATTGTCATAGTCTTCCCTGTCGTACTGCTCCTACTCGTCGCCAACTCATCTCTCAAACCACATGGCCGGCGTCTTAGCACATTAACCTCTGCCAAGAGTCACACACGCACACACACACACACACACATCTACTGTAAGCTCAAGGCACCGACAGACTTCTGCTAAAGAGACAGTTCATCCAAAAATGTAATCAGCACCATGTTGTTTGAAACCCATGCCCTTTTTTTTCTTTAGTGGAACACCAAATACAATGCATAATCAGGACCCCCCTGAACCTATGGGTTCTAAGAAATTGTCCCACAATTCACCCACAGTTCATTATTGAAGGTCCCAAGCTAAATGTCCTATGCTCTTTAACATCCAACAAATTGTGTCTGATTTGTTAGTCTAATAGTTATTTTCTTGATATGCCTAATAATTGAAAATGTGTAATATTAAAATTAGTGTAATGTAATTGTGTAAGTGTAAGTAATTGCATACAAAATAAAAGTTTTTGTTTGCAAAACGTGTGTGTTCTGTGTTTATTTACTACACATTCATAATTATAAACGCAGAGTATATTTACAGATATTCATGTCACAATTTCTATTATGAATACACATATTTAATATATAAACAACATATTTTTCTGTAATATATACATGCATGTGTGTATTTAATTATACATAATAAATATACACAGCGAACACATATATTATGTAAACAAAACTTTTATTTTGGATGTGAATAATTGCAATAATCGTTTGACAGCAGTGATAGAAATACAACTAGTTTGTTAAGAATTATTTATTATTTATTGCATTATTTATTTTCATTAAAATACAGTTAAGTGGTAATGTTGAGAAATCTAACTGTTTACAGTATATTTTGTACTGCATGTGTGTATAAATGTGTTATGTTTGAGAATTTTTAAACTAAAGCACTGGATAAATATAGTTTACGTACAGTATGTATGTGAGAACAGGGGAAATGGCCATGCTGATTATATACTGTATACATATACATCATACATCAACCTTAATAAAAATGCATTAAAATGTCCCTCAATAAACTTTAAAGAACTTGTAACCAAATTTTGTAACCGTTTTGAAGTGTCCATTTTGAAGCTGCATAGACCAAATGACACAAAAAAGTGTTGAAATTAATTCACATTTTTGGGATTTATTCTAATAACTTAATCCAATGCATTTTATTTAAATCTGACTTTGGTCATTTTCTGGAAATGCAGTAATGATTTTGCACATCAGAGATGTTTTAACTTCAATATGTGCATCTGTCCCATGAATAACCCATCTTGACCTGATGTGCATTAGTGTGTCTTTTCCTGTGATATTAGACAGGCCATGACCTGACCTCTGTCCTGTCTGTCTGCAAACCTATTCACAATAGACACAGAGATTGCAGCCATTCTTTGACAGTATGTAATTACTCAGTCTTTGTGTGTGGCACCATGACAGCTTTACAACACCGCTATTTTTTGAAAGTCTGTTAGACGCTTTGAGATGAATAGGAATGCTAGTGGCTAGTTCCTTTCAGGTATTACACACTTCATTATTCTGACCATATCTGCAGGTGGACACAGACTACGCACCGCCCTACACTAGCCAATTAACTCCTGACCC
Organism: Enteromius afrohamiltoni; assembly: GCA_034779775.1. Taxonomy (NCBI): domain Eukaryota; kingdom Metazoa; phylum Chordata; class Actinopteri; order Cypriniformes; family Cyprinidae; genus Enteromius; species Enteromius afrohamiltoni. The sequence goes on along the minus strand of JAUYWG010000057.1, from coordinate 6,723,792 downwards.
CTCAATTAACATTCGACGTCTCCATATGACACTGAACGAAGCTCTGACCTCTTCTGATAACAGCCTTCAGATAACACTCTGAACAGACAGACAGTGCCCTAAGAGATGCTACTGAACAAATTGCTTTGTGGGAAGTGTAGGCAATCAATATAAGGTGCCTAACAAGGAGACACCGCTACAGCTTCAGGCTGGAACCACGGAAAAGAGACAAGTTGAGGAGTCTCCGGGGATGCCGATTAGAAAGAGCAGCACTGTCAAGCTAGAAGTGGTTATGGCTGATTGACAGGACTGTAGAAAAGACGGCGAGATTGTTAAATTGACAAAAAACGGATTCTAACATCAATTAATTTTATGTTTTCAATAACTGTGAAATTTGATTATGCTGAATTGTGGACATATATGTGATGCTATACTTGTTATACATCTTGGACATCTATTTTTATGCCTTGTAAACCTAAGACACATTTGGTGTACTGTTTTATTGTTGCAAATTCTGATGATTTGTCACCAACACTATTTTATCTTTAAATTATGTTCGTTTTATATATGTCCATGCGTGTATCTTTCCAGGAGAATTAGGGTTCTTTGGGGGGATCAATATTATATTTTGTACTGTATATGTATGCATGTGTTATGCCTGGTCATTTTTAAACTAAATTGTTGACAAAAAATAAAACAAAACAAATAAAATCTACATTATAGCAGTATAATTTCTAGCTTGTTACAAAAAAAAAAAAGGAAATGTTTGCATTTTGACTATTTTATTTTTATTTATTTTAATTTTTTATGTTTTTGATGGATGACTTAAACATGTCTGAATTACATTTATTTGAGTTAAATACAGTCAAATGCTGTAAAATGAATTTTGTTACTGTAGATTTTGTACTGTACTGTATGTGTGTATAAAAGTGTTATGTTTGGACAATTTTTTAACTAAATTGTAAAAAAAAAAAAATTAAGTATATAAATAAATAAATGAAGTAAATAAAACACATTACTAATATCTTAAATAATATAAGCATAAAACAATTTTTTGTATACAACATTTAAATGAAGAACATGAAGAAAAATGTCTTGCATCGCTTGGTGTGGCTGTTTAGGAGAAAGTCTTGGAAGATTAACAGAAAATATGTGATTTATGGTTTTACGCTTCACTGTGTCCAGCCTGGTTAGGACAGACTTTGCAAGAACAAATGCCAAAAAAGATGCTGATCCAGGTTCTCCTACGAGCCAGAATCACACTCATCCACCAGATCCTGTCTGAAAGAAGCAAAATAAACAGGTGGGAGGAAAGCAAGGAGAAAGAAGTGCCCACCTCTCCTGTCCTGAGAAGGACAGATAGCAGCAGATGGGGTGAGGAATGGCCACTACTTATGAGTCAGCAGAGCAGAACTTTCAAAGTTTGTGTGTCTGGGTGTGAATATGTGTGTGTCAGGAGCATTTATCCCCTTTAGCCTTCTCATGTCCTCTAACGTCAGTCTCCGTGCAGCGAGCCGCTGAATCACAGCAGTGATCTGACATGCCGACCGGACTGTGGCGTGTCCTGAAGTCCACTCATAAACACAGCTCTCAGGGGAACACAGAGGCAGGAGTGGGCTGGCTTCGACTCACTGAGAAGTGCACAGAAGGTCCAATGCTGATTTCCCACAGTGCAACAGAATGAGTTTTGATTTGAGGTTCATGATGTGGCGGTCCATCAGCTAGACCACCCCCATACCTGCATCAACACATTCTGGCCTTTTGTTTTGTTTTTTGTTTGGTGTGGAACTGTATTAGCACCAAGAGACATGCTCAAAACTCTTTTTTCATTATTGCCCTTGTTATTTTTATTTTGTTATTTTGTGAGTGTGTTCTGGTTTATAAATAAGCCTAAGCTGGTTTGCTGGTCTTAATTGTTTGAGATGGTCTTCAGGTCTGTCCAAGCTAGTATTCAAGTGGAAAAGCTGGAGTTTAGCTGCTTTTACTGGGTGGCCAAGCTGAAAATTGTCCTTTTAGTTTTTAATTTTAAAATAATTGTTTTTATTAATTAATTTATTTTTTGTATCATATTTTATGATTTAATTAATGTATTCATTATTGCTATTATTATAGCATTATAGTCATTATTATTTTTTCAAGCAGCATTTGTCCTGAAGTCAATGGATTTTCATGCTTTATTCTACTTGATCTTTTATTCTAGTTTACATCACTGAGACTTTTTTTTAAGCCTAAACATTATTAAAGTCATGTTAATTATAATGATGTGTAAGAATCATAAACCTTTGCTGGACACAAAGCTTTTTTCTGCAGTAATCCTAAAGCCAGTGAAAAAAATCCTATTGGTTTTTGTCAGAAGAACCTAAACAAAACAAGTAAAAAGGCCAACTAAACCAGCATCAAACCAGTACTACTGTAACTCATGCTGGTCTTGGCTCTGAATTGGGACAAATACATGGAGTGAGAATGAAGAGAATATCTGCTGCCAACTGTGTCCAACATTAGAGAGAGAGAGAGATGCACTACTATACGACGCTGTACCCATTCTGCTCCTCCTCTCTTACCCCCCTCTGAAGTTCAATCAGCAAACTCCATCACTCAAATTCTAGCCCAGCACTGCACGACTAACTGCCAGCCATCCTCACATGCACTTGCCGTATCTGTCTGACTGGCAGAAGATAAATGAATCTGCAATTCACTCCTCTCTCTTCCACCTTCACATTTAATTACACTCCCAGCCAACTGCTGCTGCATCACACACACATACACACACGCTCACTTGGCCGATATCTCTACCCTTCTACATCAACTGTCCCTCAGAAGCCAGAAGGAGAAAGACAAACCAGAGAGTGAGAGAAAGATACAGAGGCAGAGAGAGAGAGAGAGATGAGAAGAGATAAACATGAGCAGACTTATTCTTCACATCTCAGCATCATTTTAATTACAAGGCAATTAGTTTCACAAATAGAGTGGAGCAGAACCCATACCGTGAGGCGGAAAGATCCCTCACATTCGGCACAAACTTCCTCCAAATCTCCTTGACAACACACATTTGGTGCATAACAAGCGTAAATGTAGTTTAGCAACACATGAAAACTTACCAAAACACACACACATACACACACACACATAAACGTTGGGTTTACATGTTTTATGGGGACATTCCATAGGCGTAATGATGCTTATACTGTACAGACTGTATGTGGTATTGTCCTACACTGACCCTACACCTAAACCTACCCCTTATAGGAAACTGTGTGCACTTTTATATTTTCAAAAAACTTAATTCTGTGTGATTTATAAGCTTGTTTTCTCATGGAGACCACTGTAAGATCTGAATTTCTTTAATCCTTCCAAGAAAGCATGCAAAATGCTGAGACCTACAAAAGACAATAAACTGTGATCTGCCTCGTCCTGCGTGGGAAGGAAAACCGGTGGCCTCTCGCAACCAGAGGCATGCAGTAGAACAATAAAACTGAGCTGAAACACCCCAGGACAGTAAACAGACCCACCTAAAGCAGACCCGCGT
>JAUYWG010000057.1:6681605-6710775 GCA_034779775.1 Enteromius afrohamiltoni | reverse complement strand
TTTAGTTCTGAGGAACTAGATAGCTGGATTTTTCACTACATTTGGTTCTGAGGAACTGAATGCAGAGCTGTTTAGTTTTGAGGATCTAAATAGCTGTATTTCTCATTCCATTTATTTCTGAGAAACTAAATGGTTGGATTTTTCATTACATTTGGTTCTGAGGAGCGGAATGCAGAGATGTTTAGTTCTGAGGAACTAGATAGCTGGATTTCTCATTGCATTTATTCCTGAGGAACTGAATGGTTGGATTTTTCACTACATTTGGTTCTGAGGAACTGAATGCCAAGCTGTTTAGTTCTGAGGAACTAAATAGCTGGATTTCTAATTCCATTTATTTCTGAGTAACTAAATAGCTGGATTTCTCATTCCATTCATTCCTGAAGAACTAAATGGTTGGATTTTTCACTACATTGGTTTCTGAGGAACTGAATCCCAAGCTGTTTAGTTCTGAGGAACTGGATAGCTGGATTTTTTCAATGCATTTGGTTCTGAGGAACTGTTTGTGCCCCCTGTACAAGCTGGCGCACCAGATCCTTGCGTGGGCCCGAGACAGATCCCTCTCATTGAGAGCCATCCATGTTCCCGGGCATCAAAACATAGGAGCGGACGTCCTGTCGAGACAGGGGCTGAGGCCCGGGGAGTGGATCCTTCCCGAGGGGTGAAGTAGATCTGAGATGTTTGATCCAGCCTCGTGAAGGTCTGGAGGTCAGGTTGACCTCCAGACCTTCAGGTGGAGAGAGTGCGCCGTTCTGGATACCGATCAGGAGGAGTCTCCTCTCACAAGCGAGGGGCACCATAGTACACCCTCGCCTGGAGTAGTGGCGGCTGAGAGTGTGGCCCCTGAGGGGGCACAACTCTTAGCAGTGGGTCTCTCAACCGAGGTTGTTGAGACCATCCTCCAGTCCAGAGCTCCATGCACGAGGAAACTGTATGCCTTGAAGTGGAAACCTTTCACTTCTTGGTGTAGAGAACACCAACAAGAGCCAGTCAACTGCCAAGTTGGTACAGTGCTGGAATTCTTGCAGAGTAGATTCTCTACTTTGGTTACCCACTCCACCCTGAAGGTTTACGAGGTGGCTATATCGGCCTACCACTCCTCTCGTGGTGGACAGTCGGTAAAGAACCCCTGGTCATACGTTTCCTCCGCGGTGTGCTGAGGTTGAGGCCTCCAGTACGTTCCCGGGTACCACCAACCTGGGACCTGGCTGTAGTGTTAGAGGCCCTCTGTGGGCCACCATTTGAACCCATAGAAGAGATCTCAGATCGTTTGCTAACGATAAGGACCACACTACTGCTAATGTTGTGTTCTCTGAGGAGAGTAGGTGACCTTCAGGCCCTCTCAGTGGCCCCTCACATCTTGACTTTGCGCCTGGCATGGCCAAAGCCTTCCTGTACCCGCGAGTCCTAAGGTACCTACGATCACACCACAGCCAGTAGTACTTCAGGTCTTCAACATAGAAACACAGTGCTGCAAGCAGTGTTTGGAAATTAGTATGGTTTATGAATTGTGCTATAATAACACTTAAAAAAGCAATTGTTGTATGAATGTAACCTTTAAAAGAGACAGATTAAGATATTTGTGAACAATGTTTTATTTAAGATGCTTTGCAGTTTATAGGCGTATTGCAAACTATTTAGATGCTATTTTGTGTCATTATGCTGCTGTTTCAGATACCATTTCTTACAGATAATGTCATGATTATCATTTTGTTTGTTTTAATGAATGTCAGCATTAACCTAGCCCTGATGTGTATGGGCCTTTTTTGATCAGTCTAAGCTGAATGTGGCCATGCACAAGCACATCTGTTTGTGCAGCAATGTCTCTATAACATGTAGTCAAGACAGGTTTGAGAATATCTTCAGAAAGAAGAGACAGCAACAGGTTTCTACAACTAGGGAGAGGTAAGATCAGGAAAAAATCGTACAGGTACAAAAATCATGCCCAGGTTAATTTACTTTGAACATAAAGGCTTGTAGTTAGAAACAGGGATGTAGGAGAACACATAGGCTATATGGTGTAGTGTTGTGTTTTTTTGGGTTTTTTGGGTTTTTTTTTTAATAAGCCTATCCCTTACATATAATTTAATAAGTTTGGAGCATATATACATATATTTTCAAAAAATGAATTCAGGCGGATTTGCTAACAAATTGACTTATAAGCAAAACGGATATATTTTCCCAAAAATTTGCTACAAGAAGACCTTTAATTCGGCTAAACTAAAGAAATCTATAAAACTCTATTTTAATAAACACTATTCAGAACAATGATGCAAAACAAATCCCCAAATATAATTACATTATTAACAAAACAGATGTAAACCACATATTTTCAAATAATAATGCGAAACTAATAGCTATGTCACAGATCGCTCCTCTGTGGCCCTCTCCGCGCAGCGGCAGCGGGAACCATCACCGGAGTATTGACGTTTCCGCCCGGACTCTTTTACCCACGTACCTTGGTACTTCCGGTTTGGACTTTCGCGCCAAAAGGACAAAATAAAAGGCCGGACTTTTGCCTTTGTTCCCCGCGAAGTCTCGATTTGCCACGGCCATCGTTTCTGAGCGTTTTTCCTGTATTGTTTTTGCCTACCCGTGTTTGATTTTCTGCCTGTCTTTGTTTTCCGATTCTTGCCGCCTGTCTTGACCCATTGCCTGTTTTTGACTCTGCTTTTGCCTATCCTGCACTGTACTGTTGTTTTTGTGTACCGACTTCCGCCTGTTGACCACGCCATTAAAGTGTTGCTCATGGATCCGAACGAGTCCCGCGAATCATTACACATAATAGACTTTAAAAAATATTAATTAAAATACCTTAGTACACTGTACAAAATTTACAGTAAAAAATGCAGCTGTGGTTCCCGGAATTTGACGTGAAAAATACAGCAACATCATTTTAGGTTTTACGGTTTTAAGTTCAATTTACAGTTAAATACTGTAACTTCATTAACTGATATAATGTTAATCTACCTACCTATTAAAGCTCTGAAATCTGATTTGTAGCTGAAATAAACTGATAAACACCAAAATGCAGGTGATGAGGAGAAAGTCACATGATGAACCATTAAATTTGAAGATATATAGAAGGAGCTCAGAGTCATTCACACAAACACTAAACACCATCATGATGAGACCCAAATATACTATAAACATTCATTTAGCAACATACAACCCTAATAAACATAACTCATTCAAACTAAATTTGAAATGCAATGCAGGGAATTCTGGGAATGTCAGTTTAAGTCTTTCTACCTTTAAATTCTACAGGAATTTACTGTTAATCATTTAACAGGTTTTAACTGAAGCATTTTTACAGTGTATAACTGTTTGGTTTTTTATAGTTATTTTCCCTTATATTCAAATTCCACTGCATCTGGTTTTCAGCTCAATTTTAAGATTTGAATTGAAATTTAAAAAGGCATTTTCAATTAAATTGTGAATGGTGTGCATCAATGAAGATAAATCACCAGTCCTGTGCATCGAGCCAATGAGCACAGAGAAGCGATCTGCTTTGGTTTCCTTCCAGTTCTATTCCCGTTAATTTAAAAATCCTTTCCGTGTTTACTCTTAGTCCATATGTTTGATGAAATGCCCTCCCACTGGCAATGAGCCTCCATCTAAAGCTGCCAGTCACTGATTTGTGCAAAAAAAAAAAAAAAAAAAGGAAGAAAGGAAGTCTGGATGAAAAGATGGAATGAGAGATGTTAATATGAAAGAGAGACAGAGATCTGGACAGCTTAATGATCAGTCTCAGAGCTTAATAAACCCCTGCATGTCAACTCTGACAGTGAGCCACATCTTCAACAAAAGACCGGCCCAAGACAACACAGAACGGTTCAGAATCAAATCAATTAAGCACTCGGTTCTGGTGATTACAGTATCTCTATCGAACACTCACTGACACTCCATACACTATACAGTTAATATTCCTGCTCTTACGTGTATGTCTACCACTAAAGCTTTTGTTTGACAAGAGGTGCATTGCGAAGCTGACAACTTCTCCAAAAATACAATGGAGAAAACACACCGCCCTCCGCTCCGTTCTCCATAACAATGTTGCGTCTTATTACGGAGGCAGGGTCCATACAGGCATGTACGTGAAATTGCAGTTTGCTTTCATACACTCAAATAGCTTCAATCGTGACAAGATCATGAACACAATAACAGCAATCATCACGTTATGGAAGCGGCCTCTTTTTTCTTCCCCTCCCTTTCACATAGACTTTAGCTTTCCTAATTCCTTTTTTTACACCTAAAATGTACTTGTATTACAAAATTACAGTCTATTCCTGCTGTTGAAAATCACACTGATTATTCGTGTCCCACAGTAATCTATTGGATGTTTACAGATTATCTGTAGATATACAATAGAGTGATCTCCACAGTAGTTTTCCAGCATGAACACTGGATCTCATGAAATGTGATAATTTACAGATTTTTTTTTTTTTTTAATGTTGCATGTTTCATTCACTTGCTCATAATTTTACCCTGATGTTAAATCAGATTTGCAAGTATTTAAGGTGGTAATTGTTGTGTGGACTCCTTAAATTAAATAAACACAAATGTACTGTATATACAGAATAGATAAAGCATTTATAATAAATAATGCATACAAGTACAAAATTACACACACACACTTATTACATATGCATTTATTTGCATTCTTTTTTGTTATTTAATTATTATTTAGCAATTATATGCATGTTTTATTATATATGCATTATTTACTTTGTATTATTGTATAATTTTACAGTATTTTATGAAGTTATTTTTTTACTGTACTTTTTCCAGTGACATGAAACACACACACAAAGAAGCTTCATAATAGCCGCTTGTCACTTCCTCAATAGCTGAGGTTAAATAAAGGGCTTAATTCACTCCTATTTGCCGTATTAATTAGAAAAATAAGAAGGGGGGGGGGGATTGGGAGAGAAAGAGGGGTAATGCAGCTGAGATGAGCTCATCAACGCCGCAGTGAATGCTTTATTTATTAGTTGCGGTGTTCTAATGTGCCCTAATGACATTCATATTCATTACACCTTGCCCCAAGAGCACTTACTCTCACACTTGTGTGTGTGTGTGTGTGTGAGAGAGAAAGAGAGAGAGAGTGAGAGAGCGTAAAGCGCACGTTATTAGGGTGTGTGTGTGTGTGTGTGTGTGTGTGTGTGTGTGTTATGCTCTCCCTCTTTGTACCTGTGGGATCCAGCTGCACATAAAACCCCGGTTCATTATTCCTCAATTAATTTAGTGGCATGTTTAAAACGTCAGCGTGTGTGTACCAATGTCATTACGCCGATGTAATGTCTTCAGTGTCCTGATGACTATGATGGTGGGTGGTCTTTATTGTTTAAAGCTTTGCTTTTCAACTTCACAAGCCACATCAAGCAGATACCCAACACAGTGTAAAAAAGTTGTACGAAATTGAATGTTGATAGATTTTTCGATGTTGAGCAACCAGACAGATTTTGTCTAATTTGGCTGTTTGAGATGGATGTTCCTTTGGGTGCATTTTTATTTTTCTTGGCATTAACAAATTGGCATACTGTATATAATGTTTCCCATACAGGAGCATTTTGGCAGAATGTTCATTTTTTGAGTAGACCGTTTACTTACTGTAAAATAATCATTAATTAATTAGTAAACAAACAAATAAAACTTAAATAAATCATTCATTGTAATAAATTGTATAACCATTCACAATGTTAAATAATATAATAAAATAAAAACTAACAAGAAATAACAATATAAAAAAAAATATATATATGAAAGAATGAATACATTTTCCAGTGGTATCTAACATACACTGGAAGTCAATAGGAACCGAAAGTATTGACATGTTATGGTGGTATCTCCCTTTAAATTACTTTTTTAAAAAGTCCTACAAAATAGTAATGTTAAAATATTTCCCAAGAAATGTTCTTCCCATTTCAACATTGTGGCGGTGTTCATGTGGAGCTTCTAAATATGACTATTTCAATCATTCAAGGCAGTAAGAGGCTACATTCTCCACTATTGCATTCTGGGTAAGCCATGTACAGCCCATAGGAGGATCAGGATTTTTTTGAATGAGGAGAAAAGTGTCATTAACGGCACGCTGTAGGTCATATTAAACTGGTTCCACAGGGGTGGAAGGTCGTTGTCATAAGCAACCGATTAGCAGTGTTTTGTGGTCATAAACAGACGGATTCGTGATAGTTTGTCGCACTCAAATGGTTACTAGGGGAAAAGACAGCAGGTGCAATTACATCCATTCCACAGGGAGCAGAGATCAGGTCAGGCTTGTTATGAAGATGCTGAAGAGACAGGCGGATGTTGTCTGTTACTGTTGACTGCTTGACAATTTAGTGTTTAAATATTCAATTGGCTGAAGCATATTTCCATGCATGCGTCTCCTCAGGGGCATAACTGCATCTGTACAATCTAGGCTTCACTGTAGCTTCGCACGTCTACTCCGACCATAAAACATGACCGTCTGAAGCTATGAAAAGGGTGGGAGAACATATCAGATGGTCTTCCTGTTGACTTTCCCTGAGTGTATTATTTCTCTATCTGTGATACTTCTTATAAGCAAAATGATCCCACACTAAAGGAAATTACACAAGAATTATACAGCACAAACATTATATAGCTCATTTAATGTTTATGCCAGCATCTGGCTTAAGAGTAAAGAGTTTTGCTCATTACTCTTGAATTTGTCTTATCTGTGAATATTCCTTCAGTGTACTTTCTAAAACAAATAACTAAAATAATTGTTTTATGAATTTTTCAATTTATTTTCAAATTAATGGAATTATTAAATAAATAAATGAAAAACAAAATAATTTATAAACACTCGCTTTGTGGATCATTGAATTTATGTTCACAGTCATGTTATAAATAATAAATAATAGTAGTTTTGTGAATTTTTATTCATTGTCAGTTCAATTTATTATTCAAGTATATATATGCATGCACGTATATATAAACTTTGTTTTTTTTTTTCAAATTCACTTAATAATTAAATAAACAAATATCATTTATAAACATTATTATGCTTTAAGAATCTTTTTTTTTTCAAATTCACGTTACAAATAAATAAATAAAATAATGTTATAATAAATGCAATAATAAATTATTGTAAATACACCCCCTAAGACACATGCATAATTATAAACGTTGTAATATTCGTATAGGGTGACCATAAAGTTTGTGGACTTGTTCGTAGACAGACAATGATGTGTAGAAGTCAGAGACTTCTCGCTGTTTGCTCTCCATTTCCCAGCTCTATGGGACATCTGGTGTGCCGCTACGGTCTCATGGGCTCACAGCCTGGCACAAAACACCATTGTGTGGCCACTAAGGAACAGGTGGTGCATCACAAGAGGGCAGTGCAACAAGACTCATTATAACAAGAGAGGTAACAGTCTGTCCCCTCTGTGCTGTGCCATACAATGACCGACAGGCCCCTTGGCACTGGTCCCACACCAAACATCTGTCTGAGGACCCGTTAGGAGCGTGAACCACAGTAAAGATGCGGGTGCTGACAGGGAAACTATGCTAAATGATTGTTTTGAACATAAAAATACAAAGCAGTGGGCATATAAAGACAAACGGCACACATATAGAGTATTATTCTGCATCCATCAGGGAACTCTCCCACTCACTTAAAGTAAACTAAAATAAATAAATAAAGGAATCTTTCACTCGTACTAAAATAACCGAAACTAAATCTAAAATTTAAAAAAAGATGTAAAATATCTAAATATCTGCGATATGCCTGTGATTTTAAAGCTGACCCCCACAGACTGAACAAGCCCCCAGGTGTGTTATGTGTGTGTGTGAGGGCTCACACCTCTCTTCTTGGAATCCTTTCTGACGCTGGGTCTGGCAGCAGGCTGGAGCTCGGCCTCTGTTGACATATTAAATCCTTATTCCTTTACAGTGCAGCTGGGTGGCTGTGACTGGCTCATCTAGAGGGGCTTTCCACTGACTCGGGAACAGTCCACCGCTGCCTCTAGCCTCGACACGGCATCTCGTTTACTCCCAGCAAGGGCTGCAAGAGAACAGATAGAAGACATCTTCAATACGTTTGGCCAAACTGTTGCAGTTTCACTTTAATAGCAGTTGTTTGTCTCGCTTGACTGGAATACACCAATTCTAACTACACAAATACTGTGTTATAACAGAATCATAGTAAAGCTATAAATAGAAACAATAAAAATATTGTTTTAAAACATGTTTAGTTTCATGTGAAGTACTAAAATAGTTCATTCGAATAAACGAATAAACAAAAAAAAATACTAAAACATATCTTGTACTACGTTGTACTGAAAATACAAACATATCTTATTATAATAAAACTATATAAAAACTAGCCTAACTAATTCTAATGATTTTATTTCTACTATTTGCAATTGCAATATTACATTTTTGTTCAACTTAGAGCACTAAAATAGAGTATATAAATAATAGTAAAAATTATTTGCATTTCATTACTACATTTAAATATAAATATATATTTACAAATAACAAATTATAAATATTTTTTAAAATATATGTCTAAATATTAAAAAAATACAAATTGCAAACAGAAATAAAGATACATATTAATAATAAAAATATATAAAATATACATTTAAAGTATATTTGTCATGCACTCTGTTGAGTGGACTTTTAGTTTGTAGTTTTGTCTAGTTCCTGTCTTATTATCCTGTGATTGTTCTCATATATACAGTATTTTGTTAGTCTCATTAACCCCCTTTAATGTAAAACCTTGTATTAGCAGTCAGGTTTTACTCATTTACAACTACAGTATTTTTATAGCTTGCACTTTTTTATTATTTTATAATACATTTATTTGCATTCTACTCTCTGTTCACCTTAACAATATCAATAATGCTAAAATGACACTGACATGGGGTCCACATTTTTATGTTTAGGACACAGGTAAAGTCACACAGGTTTAGAAAGTCAGGGGGATGAGAAAACCATGGCAACACTGTCATTCTGGGAGACACTATCCCTTTAAAGATATTCGGCAGTATCAGATTTACTTGCAGCACTGATATGGAGTATTTTGGATGAGATTTAGACACTCAGTTCCAAGCCCACATCCGAAATGTAAAGACTTAATACCAGTAATTCCGGAGAATTAGTCTGCCCCACAAAAAAAAAAAAAAATGCATTGCAAAGTTAAAGCCCAAACACATCAGTTCTGTGCACAGTAGCTTTGAGAGGCTAGTCAGCAATAAGCCTCTAAAGTCCCGGGCTCTGCTCAGCAGGCCGAGGTAGCGGCCACTGTAAGCCGCCGCCGAGGGGATTTAAACAGCCATTTCATTTGGAGCTCCAGCCACCGCCTGGCCACGCGCCGCACATTGTGTGCAGAACATTTAATTCCGAATGGAGAGTGCATGTCGCAGATTCACGCGGCGCTCTTTATCTGAGACAAACACACAGAGAGGAGCTGTGAGACCGTCCAGCATTTCCCCATTCTAGCCTTTTTTCCTTCCATTTTCATTTCTTCACCTTCGCTCTGTACATCTGGAATGGCGTAATCCTTGATACTATTCAGACCAGCTGGGTGACTGTCCTGCAATTAAAATGTCGTATTGTCACATTCGAGGGGAAAAAATAGCATTGTTTACTCCACCTTTTGTATCCAACATTAACATAAACCGAATGAAAATTGTGGCCTTGATGCTCATATGGGCTAAGCAGGTTCGAGTCTGACCTGCAACATCTAATTTTTGTCATGTTCTTTCCCTACACTCACATGAGGCAAAAAAAGTATGCAACTACGAACCTGGTCTCATAAAAATATGTACCTCTGTGCACCTTGTGTGCAATAACGTTTTATGTATCTTACTGCACGTTTCGCCACAGTTGAGAAGAGAAATGTTCACTGAGTGGCACTAAAACACCTGTTCAATACGTGACCCTGCCATAGTGTTGATTTGCTGATGATTGACTGTGCCATTTCAACTTCCTTTTACGCAGATTAGAAATGTTTTGTTGAATTCAAGCTCCTCGTCTCTCAAGTACATCTCTGTACTCCATGAGCTACTAAAGCTGGATATGTGTGATGTTAACATTCAAAAGCTTCCATTTTCAAATCTCCCAGCACTGTATTATTGTTTTGAAGTCATAATTGTGTAGTAATTGTGTGAACATTATGAAATAAAAGGACTTTTACTGCCTCTAGTGTTCATTTATTTTGGAAACCGCAGTGATATGTACTTACTGGTACATATTTCGTGGTTCGCTATTTTTTTGTTATTTGCCGTCCTCTCTTCCTCCATGAGACATAAGGCGAGGTCTGGCACTTCATTCTCATGAGGCGCCAGAGATATTTCTAATATCTAGGCTGAGGTGTCCTCTGGGACATGCCACACATTCAGAGCATGTGAGGAAAGTGGGTGAGCCAGAGAAGTTCACTGCGCATGAAAAGTGGTGACTAAGCCACCAGACATAGGAGTGTATCATTTGTGGTTGTCTTTCATGCCTGTTATGTTCAGATGTAGTGAAATGTTTGGAGAGATAAAATGCGGCTGTACAGGACTCCGAATACTGTATGTTGATGTGCTTACTCAAACCTTGCTGTTTTAAGAATGCAAGAATTAAGCTTGTATCCTCATATTTTTACACTGGTTACACTTTATTTTAAGGTGTCCTTGTTACAGTGTAACATACTGTATACTAAGCAATATTAATGTACTTACTATATGGTTATGGTTAGGATTAGGGTTAGGTCACCTCACCCATAGTCATTTTTATCGTACATTTTTTACTAGTTGCTCATTTGTATGAATTTGTACGAATTACCAACTCCTAACCCCGCCCCTAAACCTACCCGTCACTGGGGTTTGGACAAAGTGAGGTCATATGAATTCAAACAAATACGTACAAATGGAAAAATGGAAATGAATGCAATTGAATGTTTAAAGTTCTTCTCGGAACCATTAAAGCCAAAAAATAACCTTTTATAAGACTGCATTAAGATGCTACAAGCGGTTTAAAATAATTTACGTGCATACATCTAAAAATAATACAGCTGAAGCAAAACATTGGAAAACAAAAACCTGATTAGCTGGATGGTGGATATCTTGACGTCCTGCTTGACTAACTACTTACTGTATACTTTCTGTAAGAGCTACCACTACAGTACACTTTCATGCATTTGCAAGCACATCTTGGTTAAATGCTAAGGAGAAGGAGTCCTGCTGTAAACTCAAATTTAGAATTGGACCAGTCAATTAAATCAATGTGAAAACAGATTGAAAGGAGGTCAAAGAACAAGAAATATTGGAATGAAACAATGTCAGGTGGTTATGCACAGCCAGCAGCTGATAACACCAATGAAAAGACTGATGTCCTTCACCAAGGTCATGATATACAACCTCTTACTCAAGATGTTTCCATTTCTGAGTAGATCAGTAGCAAAACTGAATAACTGGGATGGACTGGCATGGCAATGATGATGGCAACAGACAAAACTACTCCTTCAGGTGCTGGATGCACCTCTTCAGCTTTGTAGAGCGCTGAAAACAACATGGTGGAGAACTATTCCATGCCTCCCACTTCTACTGGGAAATCTGCCGCTACTATAAATCCATCCGGAATCTTCCTTCACGCTTTCCAAGACTAATTGACGCTCTATAAAAAGCTCCTGAAAGAATTGTGCATCCCGCTACGTCTAAAGGATCATCCGCCATGCCAGGGACTACAGCACCCACAGAGCTATGGAAGAGTAAGGAGGGCAAGAGGAGGAGGAGGAGGAGGAAACAGGCAGTAAATTGGATGCCCATAAGTAGCACGCTGCCAACAAGCCCGCTTAATCCTCATAAATCACCCACCACTAACAGGCACATGGTTGCAGGCGCTGCGGCCGGCTGCGGGCGTCAGGGCTGGTGCACACTTCTCTGACCATATCTCAACCCGTCTTACAGGAACCCTGCCGACTCTGCCGTTTACAGACCAGCTGGGGTCAAACAGTCAGAGCAAACACTGAGGCTTTACTACTGTAGTGCTGTTTGCTAAAGCACTGGACCTCGGGAAGTCTTATGGGTGGGCTCTATTGACCTGGGACAGTAAGAAACCTAAGCAAACAGCAGAAGCGTCCACATAGGAAACAACTCAGCCTGAAAGAGTTCAAAAAATAAAAATAAACAAAAATAAATGGGAAACTAAAATTATAAATATATAAATTATTATTTTCAAAATATATACAGTATGATGTCTGTGTATATGTATATATATATATATATATATTATATAGTATATATAGTAGTTACTAAAACTGGGATAAATTAATATATAAATAAATAATTAAGAGTAACTAAGAAACTAAAAAAGAAACTGAGATAAATAAATAAATTAATTTAATTCATTTAATAAATTACAAACTTAAATAAATAAACACTGGAGTTAATAAATAAATAAGAAACTTGAAAAAAATAGATTAATTAATAAATTTACATTACACAAAACAAATGAAAATTTAATTAAACTAGCAATGAAATAAATATAAATACAAAATAAATAATTTTGACAATAAACATAAAATACCATAAGATAGCAGTAATAGCACACTGTTGGAGATATTTTTCAATTACATCAGTTGGAACTTAAAAGACAAATTGAAAATCAAACAGAAAAAATAAATAAACAAACAAACAAACAAACCACTATCTTGCCCCAGCTAGTTAGCCCTTAGTATTATTAAAAATGTGAGCAAATATGAAATGGAATATGCAACAGAATATGCTATAATCAAACGTTCCTCACCCGTTCGAGCAGCATGGCTCAGTGTATCTGGAGGAGCTCCAAACACTCTCTCTTTTGATGGAATCCTGAGTGTTTAAATGCAATGTTACCCATATTCACGCACATATGGGTAGATAAATATGTGTCATTACTAGCCTCTCTACAGCTGACAGCATGTGACAGCTATTCTCCAACATAAAATGCAGATAACCACACTCACTTACACACGCGTACATACCGTCTGGGTAAATGACAGGACATGTCAGCCTCTGCTCTCTTTTCCCTTGCCATCTGTACTGAGTCCCAGTTCACCTTCCTGAGTTCGGGACGTGCCCTGAATATGTAAGGAGTATCCAAGTCCCTCTGTGCTATCGAAATAAAAACTCGTACCAGCACTTTTTCCACTTACATATGTAGATAAAGACAACAATTCATGAGAAGCTACAAGAAATGTGCTTTTATAGCATCTCAGTGCATGAGATAAATGCTGAACAATTATGTGTCACCAGTTCTATTCTGAATATTTGAATATAGCAGATAACACTAATGCATGTGCTGTCACTCAACAGCACACCTGACAAAACAGACCTGCCAATCAAAAACACATATCCACATCCTGAACAATGCCCACAATCCTCCATCCTGACAGCTAATGTCTGGGTGATCTAGTATTCACTGGCAACACATTTCGACCTCATCCTACTTGAATACGAGCTTTGCCACCAGTTTTTGAAAAACAACAACAAAAAAAAAAACATCTTACTGAAGCTGCTGTTTTTAGAAAATATTAAAAAAGATAAGCACTTTATTTATTTATTTATCAAATTATTAATTGCATCCAAAATAAAAGTTTTTGTTTACATATATAAATACACACATGCATGTATATATTTCAGAATAATATGGTGTTTATATTAAATATATATATATATATATATATATATATATATTAAATTATATAAATATAGACAAGTAAATACAAGTAAATATTTTCAAAATATATACAGTATATTATATATATATATATCATAAATGCATACAGAACATATGATGCAAAAATAAATATTTATTTTGTATGTGATTAATCATGATTAATAATTTGACAGCACTCTTTATTTAGCTTGTACAAGTTTATATATATGTATATATATATATATTCTAAATAAATAATACAATATAATCATTGTATTGTGCTCTGTATGTTTTCCCCCCAGAAAAAAGTCTTTCTTTTCGGGTGGGGGTATATGTGTGTGTGTGTGGGCGAGAGAAATGAAAGAGAGAAAGTGAGAGTCTTGCACACAAAAATGACCAAAATCTGGGTCACGGTAGCTCTCAGTCTGTTCCTGTCGTTTCCCGTCTCGTCTTATTTGGACCACAGCTAATAAAGCCTCTCTCTGAACTCTAACCAGCACCGTTCAGCCTATTACTGAGAGAGAGAGAGAGACTGAGAGCGGGAACGAGGGCTATGATACGCTAACATTTGGCCTAAAATCAAAATCTCGATTAAGAGAACATTTTAACTCGATTACGATTAATGAACATTTTTTTTTTTTTTTTTCATAGTTCACTGACAAATCTTGTACAGTAAATATGTAAATATTACAAGTGAGTGATTTTCGAACGAAGTAAAATAATTGAAGGAGACATGCATCTTCTATCTATGATTATTTATTAAACATCAATGTTGAACAACTGAAATTAAAGCGCACGTATTGCCTAAACAAATATTTTATTTGTGCAATGTATCAATGTAAACAACAGACTGTTGTAATGGAAATAGGTAGCACGATGTGTTCCTAGAGATCTTGTCATGTCTCTTTATGAACATGGATGTACTCAAAGTTCTTACTAAGAAACACGAGCATGTTAACCTTTTCAGATTATGTCTTGTGCATGTACAAAAATGTGATCGCGGCGGCACAGTGTATCTTCTGTCGGTGTTTAAACCCGCTTCGCTCCACTGCTGCCAAGGGAGTCCAATCCTTCGCGATGTAAAGAGACTGGAAGCGCCTGGCAGAAGCCCCTCCCATGACGTGAATTTGTGTTTGCTGTGAAGCGAATTTCACGCACGAATGAAGCGAGTAAACATGAATACCTTTAATGATTTACTGAACATGAATGATTTATTTGCGCAAGTCGCGTCTGGTGTGAACGCAGGGTAACGTAACGGAGCGGGTCACGTGACTCCACGCGCGGTAGTGCTTTTAAAGGGAAAGTAATCGAAATAATCGCCCTGGCAAAATTTGAACGATTATAGGTTCTGAATGTCGATTAATTGCCCAGCCCTTCGCTAACACACGCTAGAAAGCTGATGATGAAAGAAAATATTATAACGTAGTGATACTGAATTCCTTTAGATTTTACACTGAACATTAAATTTAAAAAATCCAACAATATACAGCATTATTAACATTTCAATAGCGTAACTGACAGCATTGTAAATGAACAAACATCAGCAAAAGTGTGATTTACCAAACTAACACATGAATCATGTTAGCCGATGAACTCACAATATAACTTTTAATTCAGATTTATGCTGAATTTACTCAATATAAACAGTAATATTGTGAAAACATATTACAATTTAAAATACATTTTCAATTTGAATACATTGTAATAATTGTACAAGCATATTAGTATAATTAGTATATTGTATAACTGCTGCTCTTATTAATATCAATGTGGAAACACTTAATAATTCTGTGGAATTTGTGATACATTTTCCTTCATTTGTGAATGAATAGAAAGCTCAAAAGCATTTATTTGAAATGGGAATCTTTGCAAAATTATAAATCTAGTTGTCACTTCTAATTAAATAAATGCTGAATATTCTCAAAAAATATGAATAGAATTACACTTTTGAACAGTACTCATATCTCTGGAAGTCTAAAAAAAAGCAATAGTGATTTTTTTTCAGAATTGGGAAATGTAAATATATAAAGTGACAATTGCAAGATATAAATTCTGGCTTTATAAGCTGCAAATGCGAGTTTATATCCCTCAATTTCGAGCTTTTAAGAATATATTAAGAGTTTATATCTCACAATTCTGACTTTATAACAGTTATGAGATTATATCACGCAATCCAGAGAACGGAGATAAAAAGTTGCAATCATCTTATTTGCCCCTTTTTTAAATGAAGTGTCAGAAACAGGTTTCCATGCATATTATACCAATGGGAAAATAATGACAATAAGTCTACAACCTTATTTGCTATCTTGCTGTGCAAGATCATATGAAAAGAAATAGCATAGCTTTATGCCTGATGCCAACAACATCCACTGCTATAAGAGACTTTCCTTCTCCTTTCTGTCACTGTATTTCCCCCCTTTTTTCTTTCAGCCTCTTTCAAGCTCAGCATCTGTCTTTCTCTCAGACAGTAGATTAGTTCTCCCGCACATCTGATTTTCCACTATGACTCAGAAGACCCTGAATAAGGAGTTGCCTGATAAAGCTCCCGTCTCCCGATTCCACTGTTTGACTCACTGTTTCTGCAGTGGCCTTTACAAAACCGTGAGCATTAACAAGGTTTTGGGCATCCAGGTCAACAGAAAAGATGACAAATCCTCATGTTCCTTGAAGATTCTGACTCAAGACCCAAAGAACATCACTCAGCGGGGGGTGTTCTGCTGTCTGTGAGCTTGAAGTCAGTCAGTATGTGGTTTGACTCTTCTGTGATCAGCTGTCCTTCTCTTCCTTTGATTGACAGCCCATTCACCCTTAAACGACTCAAACCCACAGGATCCCAGCAGCCCACTGTGTGACACAGAATAAACAGCTCCTTTGTTTCAAGGCTTTGAGTGTTTAATGAGTGACAGGGCGCTAGATTCATGACTTGTGGTGATTGTACAGGGTATGTACAGGCCTTGGCATGACATGATCGGGACAGGTTGGCATCTGGCACCCGTTGCACAGATGGCACTGTCAGAGCACATGGCATCTTACAGCCCAATGAGAGCAGCTGCCATTGGGACACACCTCAGCACAGGTACGAGCCAAGAGCACACACACACAGAAAGCAAGTAATCAGACGTAGTGTCAAACAACAATGCTGTTTAAAATGCTTTGTTTATAAATAAATGCATTCAGAAATTTCACAAAAACAAACGGGTTTCATTACGTTCGGTTTTATTAGCAGTTCTCACATGTGTAATCAAACACTGAAATACTCCGAACGAGTTGCCTGCAGTTAGTGAAGTCTGATTCTAAAGTGAATAACTTTAAAGAGCTGCTTCTTTTTAGTCAATCAAAAATATACAAAACAAACACTAAAGTCTGCTACCCAGGTTCAATACGAACATTGATTCCCAAGCTGATGACTCTAATGATCCAGTTCTTTCAAACCAATCAAAAACATATGACACCAAACACAGATGTTAAACACTCAAGCAAATGACTCAGCGAATCAAAAACAGTCGATACAAACACAAAGAGCTAATGACTCTTATGATTGGACTCTTTTTCAGTGAATCAATAACATACAACATGAACACCAAAGTCTGATACCTGAGCTACTGACTCTTATGATTCAATTGTTTTTAGTGAATCAACAACATATAATAAAAGCACTGAAGTCTGATACTCAATCTAATGACTCTTACAAGCTAGTCATTTTTTAGTGGATCAAAAACACAAACACTGAAGCCCAAAACGAGAGCGAATAAAGCTAATAATGTTCTTCTGTTTTAGTGAATCAAGCACAAACATTAAAGCATACCCAAGTTAATGCCACTTATGAACTGATTTGAATTAGTGAATCAGGAAGTCTGATTCCTGATATGTTTCAGTTATTTTTAGTGAAAGAAACGCATGCACGGAAGATCAGTTCAGGAGCTAATGACTCTTCTTAGTGAATCTCAATAATGAATCATTGGGAGAAGTTACTCCCTGTCACATTTGGTGAAATGCATTAAGGCCTAAAATACACATATTATGAGTTTCTGAACAACTGAAACAAAAAAAGTATTGCATTTGTCTTCCAAATATTTTTTCCTCAAATTGAAAACTATTTTAAAGGACTTTTATGAGCTCTGAATCTGAATCATTTCAGTTGTGTTGCTGTCTACAGAGGGTCAGATAGCTCTCTGATTTCATCAAAAATATCTTAATTTGTGTTCTGAAGATAAATGAAGGTCTTACGGGTTTGGAACAACATGAGGCCGATTAATTAATGACAGCATTTTCATTTTGGGGTGAACTAACACTTAAATGGAGCCGTTAAGGAACCGGAATTATTAACAGGATTCTTTGGGATCCCCATCCTCGAGCCACTTCCCCTCTTTAGGACACCCACGTGTATCTCACAGTCACTGCATAAAAACTTTTCATTGGGCTACAGTGGGCTCAGTTAATTATGTGTCTGCCCGTATTTTCTCATAGCACTCACAAATTGAATAAGTGCTACATATCTGCTAAAAAGTTTGGGAAGCCTGGGATGCACAGAGTAGGTAGTACTTAACACAGTACACTTATCAGCATGGCACAAGCACTCGTTCTTTTGTAGTAGAAAAGGAAGAGGCAAAATAAAGAGAGGTATCCTGCCTCTGAATAATGCATGAGATTTTTTTGTTTCTTTTTTTTTTGAGGAACGTGCGGGTTCTCCCGCTGTCTGATCCGAGGCATCCCGCTAAAGTGTCATTCCAGGCTCATTATTCCCGACCGGAGTGACAATCCACTTAACATGCGCACTCCTTTCTTATGCCGCCGACTGCCAATCATCTCTCCAGTTGCCCTTTTAGATATCAGAAACACGTCCCAGCTGTCTCATCACGAGCCGCCCATCACTGTGGCATCATGGGTAGTAACTGATAAGACCACTTAACCTTCCCACCCGCTCCTCCTCCGCTATTTTGTTTTCCCCTGCCTCTCTCGCCCTTTCGTTTCCTCTATTGCTTTCCATTTGGCTTTAATTGTTCCAGGCCCGGTGGATGTGTTCCGTTTCAGAGCATGATGTTCAGAGCGCTTGGCGTGCTCTGAGCGATCCTCATCGGAGCGCTTATTGATCTGTGTTTGGCTGAACATATTCCAGATGAGTAAAGCCAGCCAGCTTGCGTTGCTGGGCCGTTTTCATTAGCCACAGGAAAGAGGCTGCTTAAGTGACTTTGACGTCTGTGCTACCTCAAGCGCTCGTGGATGCTCCCCAATGTGAGAGAGCCCGTGCCGAGCCATCAAATGCCACTGTGAGCCCAAAGCAAAGGGAAAATAAATGCCGTCAGGTAGACGCCATCAAAAACACGAACACACAACTCAAGTGGACATGCTGAGGAAATGAGATGTCAGGCATCTTGATTTAGCGGTGTGTTAGCGGCAATCTAAATCCAGCCCGAGCTATTTGAATATTACTACAAACTCTTCAAATATGGAGCTAAAAAGAGAAGACTCAACATGACCCAATTTTATATGCTCATGTAAAGTAAGAGTAGAGTTATGAGTCAGTTTGGAAGTCCATAAATAATTGAAGCAGATCTTTCTCATTATACACAAACCAGATGTGTGCAGATCCTGTATATATATATGCAAATAATTAAATTAAAAGACAAGCTAACCAACAAAAATAAGCAAGTACAAGTAACAAATATATTATTAATCAAATGATTGAATAAATAAATAATTTAATTAACCAAAATTGGGTGAGTGAATGAATGAATGAGGGGTTGTTTATGTATGTATGCATGCATGTATGATAAGTGAATGAATGTGTGCATGAGAGAGTGTAGGTAATGTGATGTTCTTCCTGTCTGCTGCTGTTGTCTGGTTCTCAGACTGCAGCTAGTAACATGGATTAGAGCAAAGCTTTTGCTTATTCAGAACAGCCAACATATGTCATAACACAGCTTATGAAAAAACAACTCTTAATCACCAGCCGGTTTTGCAGCCTACTACCGCACCATGTGTGGTGTGTGTGTGTGCCAAAGTCTCACCTAAACGTGCTGTAAAAAACCCTACAAAGCAACTGAATTATGAATATTTAATAAAAACCAAAGCGAGATCAAAGTTTCAGCTCTATATGAACCTCCCCAATAAATCAATCCTCTCAGACTGGACCTGGGTGGGAATACATCTTCTGTGCTGGAGATTCAGAGCAGGATTGTTTAGTCTTTTACTTTATCCTCCTGTAATTATTTGGGGATTCTTTCCTTCCCATCAGACTGTTTCAAAAGAAATAAGGCTTCAAAATTAATGCAAGACCTGACAATGAACTGTCAGAATAGCTGAATACATACAGCTAAGAGCGTGTGAACGAGAGATGAAATCAGCTCATACGCAGCGTGTTCATTAAACGAGGAGAATAAACAAACTCAAATCATTATTCCAAATCTGCAGAGAAACGATCCTGAAATAGAGCCTCACATCTCTCTGTAACGTTCCTCTCGCTCCTCCTCTCTCATCCCTCTTCTGGTTTTATTTACAGAAACACGGCCGCGGCAGATATCAAACGTTACCCAATCCGACTCGCGGGAATTCCGCACGCTTCATGTTTGAGACGGGAATGAAGGAAGAGGAAAGCGAAGGATCTCTCTCTCTCTGGTGAGATGGCCGTGGCTGCTTCCTCAGATGTCAAATCGGAGTTTCTCCCTCCTCACACAAACGGGTCCTCCTCAGCATGTAATGGGAAAACAGCGAACAGGCCATTTTTGGAAGCCAACCAGCTTTAATTAGCGTTATCTACACTCTTTTATTCAGTTTTCCGCTACATTCGCTCGCTCGCGGGTCTTGTGCGCTGCCACCAGACCCTCCGTTTAAGAAAACAGAAACACTTGACGCCAAATTAAGCTCATTCTTTGTGTGTTTTTTAAGTGGTTTACTTCAGATATCAATTGAAAGTCTTACAAACTGCTGTTTTTATTGTGATTCCATGTGTCCCGGTTCAGTTTCTTGCTCCCAAACTAATTGAGATGAACGTTCTCAATAGGCTATTCAAAGTCATTTACCTTTCTCAGCTGAGCTTTTGCATGTTCTAGTCAAATTTCACCTCACGAGTATGATTCGTTGATGATCGCTAACGGCCAAATCTATATCTTTCAGTATCTTTATAGTACAGTATATTGATGCCGACTTGAAACACTTCCATCTGTCATTTGGGCATGAAATTTGTATTTTCCCACAGCATACATTTTATCAATACCTGAGTTTTTATAGATGTTTCTGTCATGTTCGGTTTCATTTTACAGTCAGCTATAAGTACTGTGAAATCAACAGAAGGATTTCTATATATAAACTAAATCTCCTTTGACATTTCATTACTTTGTTTTGAATAGCTGCAATGGGTCGTGCACCTAGACGGAGTGTAGACGGATCATTAAACACGATTCATAGAGTGTTTATATTCTGTATGATCATATTTTTTTATAATACACATTGGTGAAAGAACCTGCTTGATGTAGTAACTTTTGTTAATAAAACAGTATTTGGTTTTAAAATGCCTTTTTTAATTTGTCTTAAAATACGGGTTATGAAAAGTTCCTCTTTTGGTTTTGGGAGTTGGTACTAGGTCAAAAAACACTTTCATTGTCTTATAATATGCATTCCTTTTACATTATTACTTCAACAACTCCCACACAGTTTGTTCAACGATTCTTTTTTTAAACCGCTCTGGTGATTGGTCAATTTCAAGTAGTATTTGTAAGCTTTTAACGCTCCAAAAGCAGCACCTAGTGACTCAACAAGTGATCAATGGTTTTATGTTGATGTCAGCATGAAACAGCTTGGGATTCGTTTATAAAATCACTCGTTTCAATAATTCAAAGTCAACTTTTTTTTTGAGAGAATAATTTTATACACGGTCCTTTCAGATTGAAAACTTAGCAGGACGTTTTAATTCACTTGTTACACACTGCATAAAAACCTGAAAGATTAATATAAATGAATACTGTATTTATTAAAGGATCAAATGAATGGATCAAAAACAATCATCAAAGTTGTCCTAAAACATAAAAAAAAAAAAACTAAATGTGCTCTTGTATTAGGACGACTTTGATAAAAATGAAATAAATTACATGCACTTCTACTGTACATAAATGTTGTTTATAAAACCACCTCCTCGCCAATCTTCCACTTATCTCATCTCCCTATCAGATCTCTCGCCACTCCCTATAAATAACCAGATCCCCTTCCATCAACATCCTCCCCAGCTCCTCCATATACTTCACCAGTGGGGCACTCAGGGTTAGGAACTGGCCGTCTGCTTTCATTCCCTCCCGAGCCCTTAGGGCTGGCCTCCTAACTCTTTGGGGGGTTTTTTATATAGGGGGACCATAAACAACCTTTCCCCACTGAAGAACCTTTCTGTTTCACGAAAGGCGAAAAGATTTAAATGAATTCATTAGATGAAAAAAAATTTTTTTATAACCAAAATAAATTTTAATTAAGGTTAGCTGAATGTTTAAATCTGACTGCATTAAATGAAACATTCACTTTAACCGCTATTTTTTTCGATTGCTGTATCAAAACTGTAAGAGTAGGTTGGAACCCCACAACTTCAGATGATCTCACTGTGATGCCAAGACATGAGCTACAGCATAACAGCCCTCTTTGTCCATTTTCTGCAGGGTCAGTGGAGTTGTCGTCTTAGAAGACACTTGAGCTTGAGATAAAGAGGGTCCAGTTATATGGGGTAATAAAAATCTAAAGGGCTGTAGAGTTAGCAGTCCATCAAAATGAACTGCAAGTCAACGCCGATTGAGAAAAGAAAAAAACGAACGAGTGAGTCTATCCTCTGTATCCTCCCAAGCTGAAAAATTGTAGAATTAATGGAGAACAGCTTCATCAGTCATTCACAACACTTCATCTTGTTGTCACATACTGAAATCTGATAAACAAATGCTCTCACAGAGTACGTTCTTCAGGGCTTGGAGTCCCAAGGGGCTTCACAGGAAATGTTCTTTATGCCACAGGTTTCCACACCATTTCCTAAACATTCGGCTCTAACTGAAGCAGTGAAAACACTAACACAACAGCTGCCCATCTCTGTCAGGTTGCATCTCGTCTGCATCAGCGGATCCCTTAAATAATGGAGACATGTGCAACAGACTGTCTGCCAGTCTCTGGAAAATAAGACATCTCAAGAAACTACACTAGGGGGTTTGACTGATCATTTGAAGTGTTAAGGACGTGCTAATCATCTAATGTAAAAAAAAAACCCCAAATGCATCAGCCGCTTAGAGATAAAGCATTAGCATGAAGTGCTATTTGGAAGTTAGCCCAACGAATTATCCTATAATTCCAAGATCACGCACAGCTTTAGAAGATGCAATGTGTAGCGCAATATAGTGCTTAGGATATGACCTATCACAAATAACAACAAATATTTACTACATTCAGATACTGTTTAAAGCTGGATGTTCAATTTAGTTAATTAAAATGAGCTAATGCAACACAGTTTTTATCACTTCACACAACTTAATTTCATCACATGCAATCAATTCAGATTAGTAAAGTGGGAGTCTGCCATTGGAAATATAGACAGTACACAATATGTACAAATTTTAAATGGGATGTAATTAATTCCGCAATTAATTAATTAAACTACAAAAATAGCAATGCAATATATATATTACATATTACAGCATTTTTCAGCTAACTTTCTGTTGTAAGACTACAATAAGTTCAAATAACAATAAATTCACGATTCAAAACTAATTAAGTTGAGTTTAATTAAGTTCACTGCATGCTTTTATTTGTTCTCTGTTATTAATTACCTTAATCTGTAGTCCTGATTTCATACAGCAAACTATTTAAAAAGAGAAAAACAAACAAAAAAGAAAACGAAAACCCAAAATTATTTCTGATTAAAAAAAAAAAAAAGAGCATTCAATGAGTAAAAAGTACAACTGTGACTTTGTGAGGAAGCTGTCACTGCCCTCTAATCTGAAGTCGATAACAGATGGTTAAATATTTTATGGGGCGCCAAGTGCAGATAATTGGTTAGCTTAAAGAACACTTTATCACTCCTACTTGTGGAGCGTTTAACCTTTGCCTCAGAGCAAGCTGCTAATCATTAAAGATCCCTCTTTTGACTGGGATCAATCACCCGACTGCCACTTTCACATCCGTTTCCAAATTTCACGCTCACCCTCACAAAGAGATGTCACTTGCGTTAGAGGGACAGAAAGACAAAAGGAGGAGAAGAACTATGTAAAAAGCGACACCGATGGAAGGTTATGCCAAACAACACTCGTTTGCCACGTGTGTTACCTGAAAGCAATCACATACTTTACTTTAGCCTGTCTTGATGAATAGAAATGCTCACTGATAAAAATCTTCTAACCATGATATGATATGCCACTAGTGTTTTTTGTTTTAAATGGAAGCTATGTTTTATTATTAAAGACATTCTTCACCCTTCTGCAGAGCTGCCAAGCAATACTGAGTGATTGAGGATAGACGGACCCCTGGAGAAACACAATCAGAATCATCTCGCTCAAGGGCACAGCGGCTATAGGTGGAGTAATGACAGGATCCCAGAATCCACAGCAGAAATATACACCTGCAGCCTTCAGGAAGCTTGAGTGAAGGCCTCGCACACACTCCTCCACTCTTTAGAGTCCTTAAAATAACCCTTGCATCTCTTTAAATGAAGTATTAGAAGTTGTAAAAAACCAAGACCAAATATTATGATAGCCTGGGAGCTTAACCCACTCGTACAAACAGAGAGCCCATTAGGAATGTGTGAGCTCCATTAACTCAAAGCATTTCCCACTGAAAAACTCACCCTCTCTTTACCCTCCACATCACTTCTACAGCTGTTTGTGTGCAGGAATACACTCGCACCAGACCACTTAACGTTAGGCTTGTTAACACGGTAAACGATTAGCGCTCTGCATCTAGTAGCTACTACAGGAACTGCATCTAAACCAGAAGCCCATCTGAGCCAAACTCAACTCTCAAACATTTCACAGGGAATTTAAAACCACAAAGCCATCTGGAGGTACAGGCATCGCCGGTGAACAGGTATCTCTGGAGATTACATAATAGAAAGAGTTTATGCTTTTATTATGATCCATAATTGCTCAAACAGTGCTTGAACACTAAGAGCTTCTGTATTTGGATTACTTACTCAAGTCAAGTCACCTTTATTTCAATAGAATCGCCGTATAGCTTCACAGTGATAAATATGATCAATTATGGAAACTCAACTATAGAGACAGTAAAGACTTATTCTGTTTAATCAGGAATAGGATTTTAAGCATAACTGCCTGAGATAATAAGCCGTTATCTATTCTGAAAATTATTCAAAAAGTTTGAGAACCACTAGCACCATGATATGCCAAATGTACCAAAAAGTGTTTTTTAACACGGAAATGGAAAGAAAAAAGTAATGTATTATGCCATTTACTAACATATTCATTTATTAGCTACTGCATTAACAGAAAACTAACAAGTATAATGTAGCAAAATGACATGGAAGGAAACAAATTCTGTGGTTTTGGGTTCTCTTACAGTACATTCGCATTTCTACATGCAACTTTGCAGTCATTTGCAAAGTTTATATTTGCGAGATTTAAATTAAACTTTAATTTACATAAAAAAAAAAAAAAAGGTTGTGTTCATTAAATTTTTTTTTTGGTTTGTTTAGTTAATATGCCTGTTATTATATTATCACTGTCACGCTAAAGACTGTTGATGACACTCCAGCTCTCCAAGAACTCAGTGTTTTGTGTCTGTTTCCACATCCAGACTCCATTTCCCAGAATGCACCTCTCCCCCATCAGTTCCACCTGTATAAATACCAGTCTGTTTGTTTGTCTACTCACAGATCATTGTCTTTTTGTTATGGTGTCAGTGGTTTCCGTTTACCCAGTGTTTGACTTCTACCCGTTCCTGGATTACTGCCTTTGCCTCGCCCCACAGACTCTGTTTACCCTGATATTTCGACCCTTTTCTCTGTTTATCGTTTACTCTTCTGCCTCTGCCTCTTATAACGCTGTTTGCCGGTCCTGACGTTGTTTGTATGACCGTGAGCTGGAATAAATTCCCTTTGCACTTGAAATCGCTTCACAAACTCTCTTATATGTCACAATCACGAAGTATTGCTTAAAGTAACGCTTGATTGTTTAAAAAATATATATATTTTTTTTTTTCTCGATGTTGGTTCCCTGGCCCATCGCATTGTGAACTGCTTAAGGTCCTTAAAGTCCAAAAATCCCTGAGTCCTTTTTATTTTTTCATATTCATCATCCTTTTCTTACCAAAACAGTTTATACAGATGTGATACTACAGAAAATTGAACCCGGTCAGATTTAATTTATATATATATATATATATATTATTTTTTTTATTATTATTTTTTTTTAATGAAAGACGAAAGTAGGCAGTGTGTAAACATGACTGACAAGATGTAAGGTTAGCATGCACAAATTTTGGACGAAAACTTCAGACTTGAAGTAGTGTGGAAAGCCCTTGGAGCGTGCTCAGTAAATGTCACGGCCCTTACCGTAAACACAATTGTGATCTGCTCAGCTGTAAATATTTACAACAGAACACAACACACTAACTAGAGTTACATATACAGTATGTTTAATATCAAATACTACCATTTTGTCATTGTTGGAAGCATATATATAGGTAATCTGTTCAGAGACGTATGGAGATGGTCAGTGTCAGTTTCCATTAACCTTTACAACAGCACACCTCAGGTCACACGATACCGAGGATTATACACTCAATTGCTCTCTTTCAAATTCCAGGGAGAATAAGAATTGTTTTATTGGGAATATGAGAGCAGAGGGTGATAAAGCTCATCAGGACAGCAGAATATAAAGCAGCACCACTCTGTATTGATGAGCAATGCTGCCTTCATTTATTAGGAATGAAAAAAGAACAAAAGATGCAATGGTTTTTATCTCCTAAGTTTTCTTGTTCTTGCCTGCCTGTCCTATGATCACAGTCTTCATCTCTCTTAAAATCTTGTTTTTGAAGTCTTCGTACGCCCCTGACACATTTTGTCTTTATATTTTACATGTTTTTATTTATGTTCTCAGTACATTTCAGTCTATAGCGTTTTGTGCTAAAATATTTATTTATTCGTTACAATATGTAGACATCTTGACTAGAAAATCCATAAAACAATGCTAATAAAAAAAAACATTTTAAAATTAATTTTCCTTTATGGTGGACAGACTTATTTTTTCATCGACCCAAATGCTGTCGTAATATCAGCGGAATAACAGCGCGAGGGAATGTACACTAGCTGATAATGACGCACAAAGCTTTCCTTTCAGGCCTTAACATTCTGAATTGATCAAGGAAAATTGATATGCATGTTGGCATCGGATAGAAATAATGCGTTCCTTCATGAAAACACACTTCGGCTTTGTAGTGAAAGAGAATGCAAAGTCTAATAACAGCATCTGACATGATTCCTGTCAGATCCTCTCTCCTCGTCTCTTTTTCACAGTCAGTCCAAAACAGATTATCACTGTCTGCAGGGAATCACGCTGAAAACAAACCACAGAAAGAATTTATAAAATAAACCAACTGAGTGTCACACCGTGTGAAGGTCCTTGTCGGCTCAGAGGAAGATTACACTTAAGAAGATGCTTTTATTGTCTTTGCTGCGTCTCACTGTGAGGGATGGTTTTAAAGCTCACCTGTGCACAGACATCTTTATAATATCTGACCAGATGTCACATTTATATAAAATTAAATATAAATATAAAAATACTAATATAAAATTTGTGTCTATTTATTTATTTATTTATCAAATGCTAGGCATACAAATATTCATTTGGAGATTTTCTTAAGACTTTGCACAAAGATTGCATTTAAGGGTGTAAGCAAGGCACCTCTCCTCTATCGAATGTCATTTTTTTCTACCCAGAAACCGTCAAGCACAAGCTGAGGATTGTGGGATATATGAAAACTGTGATTATCACAATTTAAGAGGTCTAAAGTTACAATTTTCTATACATTATTGCCTACAATGTTGCTATTCTTCTTACACGAATGGCTCCGGATTTTATGGCTTCAGATATTTTACATTTTTCTTTTTTTTTTTACATTATGGAAACTTTATTTACATTCATCAGTGATGCACTGCTTTAAGCTTTAAGCCAATAATTTAATTATTTTTTCCTGTTTTGAATTCTATACTAGAAAACAAATAAATACAATTCTGATCAAATATAAAATAGATAACAAATTCCCACAGTCCATATCAACATCTCAACAAAACAATTAATAATCTGGTGATATTTTAAAAGGTGCTAAAATATCAATGTTTTTTAATGCTTTACAATGAGATGGCAAAGGTTTGAAACTACACAAAGGCAGAATTTGTCTTTTTTTGGTGTACTGTCGCTTTAAGCATGGCTGTAAACACACAAAGTTGTATTAGGTGTGGTAAAATATTCCTCTGTGGTCTGTAATGAGAGTGTTGGGGAGTGAACATTGCTAGCACTCTCTCTCTGTCTTTCTTGCCCAGTGGCACTGCAGTCGAGGTTATCAATCCTGCTTTGTGTGCTAATGATGGTGCCGCACATAGCAGCCAGTGCACAGGCAATGAGAGCAGCAGGCATGAAAAGGGGAGAATCTACTGCTGGCAGCCACAGCACGGTGCAGGGATGAGATGTGACTGGAATAAACAAACAGCAGCACCGTTTTGTCGGCACGTACACACACATCCGCTACTGCAAGTCAATGCACACAGACGCTGTTTTACTGCAGGTAACACACACACACACACACACAGGTTGTGCCCTCAGGTCCGTGTTTGTTCACCACACTCCGGAGGTTTGAGATTTGCATCACATGAATCCAACACCACGATTTTCTGAAAAGATGGTGCAGTGGATTCAAACCTTCAAACCTGAACATAGAGGTTCCCAAGACTAACCGCTTAACCATACCAGCTCAGTCAAGATGCTATTCCCATTTACAAGAGAGAAGACAGAAAGAGGGCTGAATGAGGTAGTGAAACGATCTGACTTAAAACATACTGAAAAAAAATATGATGCACACTGCAAGATGAACTTGAATATGATATGATATTATATATGATGAACTTATAGATGATACAATAATCCAATCATAGTTAATAATGAACACTGAATGAACACTGCTAAACTAAAGTGCTTTACTAGCAGGTTAATTAACTCACCCAAACGTGTCCTTGAATATCTTGAATCTGCACACAATCATGCAAAAATTATGTTAATGTGAGATAACGTGCTAAAACAAGTGTAAACTAAAAGGATTCAACTAAATATGATTGCATTTCAATGACAGCAAAATTGACTAAAACTAAAAATTAAAGCTTAAATATATTTTAGTAAACTATATTAAAAAAATCAAGTGTTTCAAAATGTAAATATGTGTATTTGTCACACGCACCGGATCACGTGAGGTCATGAGGACCTGGAAGTAACCTCACGCAGGTATATAAACAGGAAGTAGGTGTCTGTCTAG
The DNA here is from genome assembly GCA_034779775.1 of Enteromius afrohamiltoni. Lineage (NCBI taxonomy): Eukaryota > Metazoa > Chordata > Actinopteri > Cypriniformes > Cyprinidae > Enteromius > Enteromius afrohamiltoni. The sequence continues at coordinate 6,681,633 of JAUYWG010000057.1, read as the reverse complement.
CACCAGACATTAAGCTCATGAACGGCTT
>JAUYWG010000057.1:6650877-6681505 GCA_034779775.1 Enteromius afrohamiltoni | reverse complement strand
ACCTGTCTGTGTGCGTGTGAGAACGCGGATTCCTCGGTGGGAATCTCAACTCCCTGTTGGAGCATTCTCAGATTAACAGCGCGTGATTAACCTGCTCACTCGCGCTACTCCGAGTTTGAGTCTTCCATCACGCTACACGGGGACAATCCTCGATCAGTCATCTCTCGTCTGCCTCCGTGACAGTATTGTATGTAATTTACATTTAATATAATAAGGTTTTTGACTTTTTCTGTATTTAAAATATTTCATTAAAATGAGTTTTTTGGCTACATATTGAAATATTTATGGATACTTTTGTCATAAAATATATATACAATATAAAAGTTATAAACTGGATAAAAAAAGTAAAACATTAGATACGAGGAGTTATTGCTCACTAAAACGATTACAAATTGTATACATTATATATATATATATATATATATATATATAAGCCTGAAATAAAAAAAAATATATAATAATAATAAAAATTTAAATAAATAAAAATACAATAAATAAACTAAAACATTGCCTTGACAATTAACTGAAAATAAATTAAACTTGAAGTACTAAAATTACTAACACAAAACCTGAAATACGCTCAGCTACATTTTGAAGAAACTTTACAATAAAACTAATGAAATAACAAAAGCACATAGATTTACTCAAAATAAAACTGAATTATAATGAAACTAATACAAAATATAAAGAAATACTAGAATAATATATTTAAAAACTTGACACTGATGACACTGAACACAACCCAAGCAGGATTTGAACATGTTGTAAACTAGTACACGACCCTCTGTGTCACAGCTCCAGCTAAATCTAGATGTTATTTTTGTCACCGATGTGCAGAGCTCCCACGTTTCCCTGCATTACAATCCGCGCCACCCAAGCACAAATGAAAGTGTGGCCGATCGCCAGCCGGCAGCAGGGAACATTCATTCGGCTAATATCTCTCTCCGTGCGGGTTTAATTAAAGCCAACAATATCTTATTTAATGCGTGGGTCACGAGTCGTTCGCTGCTGTGGTACAAAAAGACCAGCGTGATTTCCCCTCTCGAGGAAGCAGCAAACAAGGCCCGAGGAGAAAGAGAAGCTGCGGGTTCCTGCAGAGAGGAATGCGACGCTCACACCCACGGATACGGTTAATATCGGGATAAGACATAACGGGTCGCACACCGTGTTGTCAGAAGGCCAAACAGGGATGTGAGAGCAAGAGCGTGTTTGATTAGAAGCCGGTCGGTGCTATTTTGAAAGCCCAGTGGGTTCCTCGGTGAGCTTTGATGGAGCAGCCTCTCCAGGAGAAATTTAGCAGTGTTGCAGCGATTTTGGGTTTCTGCCCTCTCTGTGAGTCTTGATTGCTTTTTACGTTCAACCACATATTGAGTTGCTTTATAATTTCCCATAAGGTAACGGCTCACTGAACGAAGGCAGGCTTGTTTAAATAGCGCAATTATATGCAGGATCTCAGTGGAGACCACCACCAAGTAGTAGTGTATGCAGATAAATGTATTATCACTGATAACCGTATCAAATAAACACGTTTCTTCAAGCTAGTTTCTCAATTATACACGAATTATTATTTTTATAGTTACACTATAAAAATGTGATTTTACACATTACATGTCTGAAACGGTTTTCTTCTATAAAAAGGTTCTTTATTGGTATTGATGGGTTCAGGATTACATCCATAGAAGGTTCTTAGAAAAAGATGCTATTTTTAAGAACATAATCCTGGAAGGAGGTCCACTGCTTAATGCATTGACTCATTTTTGCTAACTGCTAGGCAATGGCTCTAACCTTTATATATATATGATTAAATAGGTCCCTTCCACTGAAAAATAAAGGTTATTGGCAATGATAGTTTCACAAAAAACCTTAAGATCTATGAAACTTTCCTATTGGATAAAAGGTTCAGAATAATAGAAAGTGGTAAGAAAAATTGTGCTTTTAAGAACTGATTAAAATAATAGGTCATGACAAATTACACACATATATATATATATATATATATATATATATATATATATTGAGTGGGTACGCAAATTATTTAGACTTTGTTATATTGCAGCCATTTGCTAAAATAATGTAATTTTTTTGCACACAGCACCCCATATTGACAGAAAAACACAGAATTGTTGACATTTTTGCAGATTTATTAAAAAAGAAAAGCTGAAATATCACATGGTCGTAAGTATTCAGACCCTTTGCTCAGTATAATAGAAGCACCCTTTTGATCGAATACAGCCATGAGTCTTTTTGGGAAAGACGCAACCATTTTTTCACACCTGTACATTAATGAGGAAAAAAATAACAAATGATTTTAGCAAATGGGTGCAATATAACAAAGAGTGAAAAATGTAACTTTCCGTACCCACTATATATATATATATATATATATATATACATACATAGATATACTGTAGACTCTGTAGATCCTTACAAACAGTCACTAATGAGACATCTATGTATAGATATCTATGTACCAATACTAATAAAATTACATTTCTACATCTCTAGGAGTAACTTATGTGTTTGGACTTTTGGGTGCCACAGTTCATAACCAATAAACTCATGAAAAACACATGAAACCCTTTATGTGGAGATGTAAAGAGAGAATTTGGTAGGCACTGGCAGGTAAATTGGAGCTTATGTGCTGTGGTATAAAGTCAATTGCAATATAAATAAATAAACAAATGGTGAAGGTAAGAAGCAAATAGGCAAAACATATTTGTGAAAATATAAACAAATAAAAGAGAATGACTGAATAACCTAGTCTTTCCTGTCATCATTCAATAAAACACATCCCATCATGGTCAAAAGAAAAAAACAACAACTAAAAACTATAATTCAACTCAAGTATTAGCCTAATATAAACCCCACAGTAGATCCACTAGAAGCAGGAATAGTAAAAAAAAAAAAAGAAGCAGATCACATCAGTGTCTCATGACACCCGTTACTCTCAAACATGTCTGTGAAGTGTTTCTTGAGAGTAAACCCTAAAAAGGAAAGACCTCAGGGTCCAATGTAATGCTCTGATAGCAGATCAAAGTTTTTGGCCGCATTAAGTTCTGATATGATTGTAAAACATCAGAGAGAGACTGAGATGAAGCCCTCGGAGGCATGTGCTGATAAGGTGCTTCTTGTGCATTAAGACCAATTAAAGAGTTAAATGCATTCCAGTCCCGGCCTCCTCCTCCTCCTCCTCCAGAGGGTTTTCTTTCTGGTGAGAGAGATTGTAGAGACATTTATGTTGCCCTCAGGTTAAAGTTTGACTGCCATTCTTGCTGTTTTATTCAGACATACGCTCTCATTCTTAACGGTGAAATCATTTTTTTAAGGGCGGTTCTAGAGTAAATCTCTAAGCCACTGATGTGGAACAACTTTTTTTTTTATTATTTTTTTTAATACATTTTGGACCTTTTGGCGTTCCATATTATTCACAATTTCTTCAAAAATGAAAAAAAAATAATAATATTGAATTAATTAGCTGCCATTCAATTGACTCTTCTTACCCAAAGGGACTAATTTTGCATTAACATCTGTAGCCGGAAAATATAATTTTAAGCATTTCTATATGTAGTAACCCTTTAATTGCCTTTTAAATAGCAAATGGTGTTTCACACTACATGCTGCCCACAGACACTGACATCTGCGATGCTGTGTGTTTCTGTTTGTTCTGTCTGCTGGATTATGCATCAGATGTACACAGAGAAACTGCCAAGTGTGTCACGAGGCTTGAGAAAAGAGGGGAGAGAACAGAAACACAGCTTATAGACACACTTACCACACTAGTTTTGGTAGCTCAGTGTAAAGACTAGATTAAAAATGTATTACACATAATATTTTGCAGAAAAATAAGGTGCTAATTGCAGTTTACTTGCGGATGTCTGTGGGAGAAAGGAAATTTAATGAACTGGATGCTGCGTTCAAGTCCTCCTGGGAAGCTCCTGCTTAAGAGTTTGGAAATCTTAATTGCATATATGACATGATGTGCATTTGAGGGATTTTAGTCCAAATAAAATGGACTTGCACAGGAAGCATTTTGCACAAATGCAGCTAAATAAAGTGCAAAGGATGCATATTAGGTGTCTAATTGAATGCATTTTATCGCTCTGCTACAGAGCGTGATGGGAAGTGTAGTTTAGTCTCGTAAACAGATTTAATCAGTGTTTTCTGGTTAGCTTTATTGTTATTCTGCAGTCAAAGACTAAATGTTGGTATTTCACTTTAAATAAAGTTTTGTTCACTTATATCTACAGCTGCAAAAGATTTAGCATTCTAACAGATGGCTTTGGGCTCAAAAGCTGTAAAGAGAGATCTCTACTTTAGTGGTTTACGCGTTTTGTACAGACAGCAATTGTTGTCTCTTTGTTCACATTTCCTGCTCTTGAGACGCCAGAGAACTTCTGTCCCTGAATAAGTTCTGAATGTCCATTCATTCTCCACACTAACAAACCAACACGGCCCACTTCAAACTTGCCAGAGAGAGAGAGAGAGAGAGAGAGAGAATATTTTTTTTAAAATATATAAACAAGTAACAAGCAACAAGTATCTAACCAAAGTTAGTAAGATGTAAAAATGTATTCATCTTCAAAAGAGAGGGAGATAGAGGTGTTTTTGTGTGTCCCAATTTCCATCTTTCCCTCTAAAATATGCTTCACATTTATACTGACCATGTACTGTAGGTTCAGCCATCAATCTAATTGTCTATTGTCTTGTGTTCCAGTAAAAATCCAAAAAAGGGCAAAAATAATAATCAATTATAAAAAACAATAAATTAATAATCCAACCTGATGCGGTTCTTATTCCCTTCCTTGTTTTTAGGATTTTAACATTTTCACAAGACTATAGAAAATAACAAACAAACAAACAAATACAGTAGTATCTGAAGGCAGGTCTTGAGGCCTTTGGAGGAAATGTCCACTGTGCTAAGCAGTAAGCTGCCATCAGCCCACAGGAAGTTGAGACCAGCTTCAGACCTGCATGAGAAAGCCCTTGACTTAATGAGGCCTTTCTCTGCACCTCCTGAATCACTTTACTGTTTACAGTAGCCTTTTCAAACACACACACACACACACAGAATCTGAGATCTCTTCCTCATTCCCAAGTCCCTGCTCTGCCATATGGATGAAATCATTTGTGTTTTGAACTCAAGCTGCTGTCGTCAGTGACGTTACCTGTAGCGGAGCCCACAGGCAGACGCTCTGGGGATGAGGATCTCTATCAGCATGCGTGTGAGCGCCCACGTTTGGGGAGAAAAGAAAAAGGCTGGATGAAAGTGCAGACCGGGTGTTCTGCTTTCACCGCTAATGAAGTCGCTCTATTGTGTTGATGAATGTGAGAGCTAGTGTGAGAGCTGGTTAATATAATGTCCCCCTCTGTTTATTCATTATGACTGTTTGTCTGTCCTTATGAGGCAATAAGTCGGGTTGCCATGATATTGTGAGTCTGAGTGTATTTGAAAGATAAATTGCTAGTGGTAGCAATGCAACACCTACGGTATATGAATGTGTGTGTTTGTGTGTGTTACGCTAGCTTTGCAGTAGATTCTCAGTGCTGAAAGGTAATTAGTCCCGTATGAGTGTAGGTTTGGGTGTGTGTGTGCATGCGGGAAGCGGTTTGTCTCGTTAATCTGCCATGAGAGTAATTAAACGCACTGTAACACCTGGAGCCAGGCAAATACACCTCCACATCGTCTGTCCTGTCATCTCTATTGCACACGCACACAAGATAAATAATACTAGTCCCTGTCTAATGGCATCTCTGTGTGCTTCTGCTTTGGCTGTAACAGCCCAGATGAACTTTGCTGTGTGTGTGTGTGTGTGTGTGTGTCTGGCAGCAGCTCTTTGTGTGAAATCACTGCAGTTTAATGCAGAATGCTGTTGTCTGCAAATATATATATATATATGTATCTAGAGGGCTGTGCACACTGCAAAACACTTTTCTTACCCAGTGCATCACTTTTTTGTCTTGTTTTGACATAAAAGAAATTACAATACACAAATGCACAAATAAAAATAATAATTAAAATGTAATTTAATTTAATTGAATATACATTCATTGAAAAGAAGAAATAACTTATGCAGGTTTTGTTTTTTTTAACTAATTACATCTTGTTTGAGCATAATTAGATTTACCATTCAGTTTAGGGCCAGTAATACCTTTTAATGTTTTTGAAAAATTCTAGGCTCATCAAGAATGCAGTTATTTGATTAAAAAACACAGAAATATTGGATCATTCAATGTACAATCAACCGAATTTCAGAAACTTCTTGTTACGTCATGATTTATGAATATTTTGAATTTATATATAGGCCATGTGAACAAATTTCCTCTCCTGTCTAACAGTTATACTGTGCTTGTAACACATGCTCTTTGATTACAATCATTGCGCCAGCACGCTCATTATTAAAGAGCAATAATTTTTTAAGGTTGTGAGAAAATGCAATGCAAGCCAGTTCCACATCATCTTTAGCAGCAGTAGCTCTTAAAGTAATAGCAGTCAAAAACCTAATAACCCACCTGCTGTGATGTATTCAAAGAACTAATAACTTAGCTTAACGCTTAGCTTTAAGGATCTTTAAGCATCTATATTTTAATTAAGAACTAAATGTTATCTTTATTCAATTTCTGCATATTTACTACTTGCTGAAGGGCACAAGTAGCTAAATATGACATTTATTATAATGGGTCTATATAAAGATTGTTTTAAGGTAAATTGAACATTGTTATTCTTTTCAATGTCGAATAAATATCTTTTTTGCTATTTGCTATTGTGTATCTATTTAACTCAAACAAGTCAAACAAACTGTTAGCGACATTTCCTATGTTTTTTAAGGCTAGCATGACATATAATCGTATATATCCAATGCTACAGATTTAAAAAATGTAAACCTTTTCATGAGTTGCGTTTTTGAGTTTGCTAATGTTTTGTAAGCTAACCAGCTTACTAGCATACCTCAGCTTGCCAGCTTAGCATAATGTACATCAAGCCGATTAGCCAGCTAGCTCAGCCTATACTCTATGCCTATAATCAGGCTTTCTAAACGACTGTTCTAAGCTTTAGCATGCAATGCTACACACTAATACAGGGCTGTACGCAGTCTCAAAATCAAAAATCCCCTCAACACACAGGAGATGAATTTGAGACACATGACAGGGGCTTGAAACTAGCTACTCAGCCGATCCTGAAGGACACTTTACTAGAGATTCAAATAGCCTTTTAACACTCAAAGAGACCCCTGCAAGGGCAAAACATGGCAGTGGTCTCTTCTTCACCACTGTTTTTATCATGCAAATGGACAGAGAAAGAAATGTGATGATGAGGTCCTCTCTTCTCTCTGATTCTCTGAGGATGTCCTGTCACTCCAGCCCTTCAAGAGCTCATTTAGCAGTCAAAATCAATCCAATCTCTATCTCTTTATGAAATAGGCAAGCTTTGCTCTTCTTTTCATCTCTCTCTCCGCAGGACCCTCACAGTTTCTCCATCATTTCTCCTCTACGTTCCATACATTGCTCTGCTCTCTCAGTGTGAACGGCGGTTCACTCTTCACGGTCATTTCTTTCTGAGCCCTATCTTTCCACTGATATCTCTCTCTCTTTCCCTATGTAGACACTAAGGGGGACGCTAGTTAACTAAGAAAGAATTGTGCCTGCTGATAAAGAAACCAAATGACTTTCTTATTTCATGAAGCACAGAAGAGGACATTTTGAAGAACATCCCAGGCTATCCTTTTCCAAATAAGGACCAGCAAGCTTCAAACTCTGTTAAAAAACCCCAGCATATGCTGATTAGGTATGTTTTGAATCGGGGATGCTGGTTTAGGTTAGTTTATGCTGGTTCTGTGCCTGTTTAAGATTGTCCTTTGCTGGTCCATGTTGGTCCTTTGCTGGTTTATGCTGGTCCTTTGCTGGTTTATGCTGGTCCTTTGCTGGTTTAAGATGGTCCTTTGCTGGTTTATGCTGGTCCTTTGCTGGTTTATGCTGGTCCTTTGCTGGTTTAAGACGGTTCTTTGCTGGTTTAAGATGGGCCTTTGCTGGTTTGTGCTGGTCCCTTGCTGGTTTTAGATGGTTATTTGCTGGTTTAAGATGGTTCTTTGCTGGTTTAAGATGGTTCTTTGCTGGTTTTAGCTGGTCTTTGCTGGTTTATGCTGGTCCCTTGCTGGTTTTAGATGGTTATTTGCTGGTTTAAGCAAAGGACCAGCGTCCCAGTTTCAAAACATCCCTAACCACCATATGCTGATTTTTTTCAGCAGGGAAATGACAAAAAAAGAGTGTGTTGTATTAGTTTTGCATTCTAAGCACCATAAATTTACAGTATAAAAAAAAGAGTATATTATTCTTTGAGCACAACAAAAATAAAAAAAAATAAAAACAAAAAGAGAATGAAATGATTTTTCAGTTTGCTGTGTCTTCTTAAGCTGTTAGGTCGTTGCTTGCTTCAGTCTGAGACACATCTGCATGGTGATGCAGGAGCTGCAAATCATTAATCCTCATTCATTTTAAAGACTTTTGACTGCCGTTTTATTCTGGACAGTTTAGCAAAGCCGCACCAGGGAGCTCGAGGCAATCTAAACCACAAACTCCAGGGCCTCTTCACATCCCTAACAGATGCTTTCAAAACACTTTCATTTGGAATGAATGTAATGGGCGTTTAGAGACGGGCAAAATATTGTATCGCATTCTATTACAGAAGCTGTAATTTATAAGATGAACGCTTGCGGTGGTTCAGAGTTTAGGTCTCCAGACAGTCACAAAGCGAACAAATTAAATGGCAAAAAAAAGGAAAAAGAGAAAAGAATGACAAATTGTATAAAGGTGGAAACAGTTTTCACTTGGAAATTTCATGTATATTTACAAAGAAATAATAGAATATAATTATAATAGAACTTGTCTTTTAAAATGTATTCCAATAATCAGTATTGTATAATAACTTTACCTTTTTTAGGTAGACAAAACAAGCACAAATTTTTTAATTAACTGCAATAGTATTAACTTTTCCTCTTCTGGAAAAGTTGGGGTTGTGGCTTAGTAGTGGTGCTCATGTGGAAAAATAGCATTTGAATCCTGCTTTTGTTATTTCCCAATCCTGTTTCTGTCCTCTCTTTATCATCTTAATAAATAACAGTAACAAAAAGGTCAAAACTAAAAATGAAAATGATGCAAAATGCTCAGTTTTTCTTTAATAATGCCGAAACGACCGTACAGGTCCAACAAAAAAATACAGGTGTGGAAATGCAGAAATAACACTCTTAAACTGCAAGAAGGGCATCTAATACAGGTGCTTCTGTAACAGATTAGAACACACTTCAAAAACAACACGCATACAGCACTGATATTCCTCCTGCGGCTGCAGCAGGGATGATACTATTAGTATTCCACACACTATTATATATTATACACTGCTATAATATATTGCCGCATTAAATTACATTTCCTTTAGAGCCAGAGAGAAGGAAAGAGAAAAGGGGGTTGTATAATGGCAGGGCAGACCTCTGTCCTTCTCAGGTGGAGCATATATCACCATCTGCAGAGTGTCAGGCAAATCAGATTCATTTAAAGAGCATTCCAACCTGCAGGCCTCAAACCCGATCACATACAATCACCTCCTCCCTCTCCCTCCACATCCGCACTCAGCCTGGAGAGTCTATTGATTTCTCTGAAACTCAGCGGTGACCCCCGGACCAGCCACCTGCTTGAGGCTCAAATCACTTTGTGGCTTCTATTATTGCTCCTGGTGGCCTACGTGCCAGCGGTTCTGCTCTCTCTCTCTATCTCTGTACACCACGAAAAAGAGTAACACGGAAATCATTCAAAATAGAATGCAACAGCATGGGATTTAAAGCTTGCTTTTATAGATTATGCCCCGAATGTTGGATTAAGACATAATGTATACTGTAACAAAAATATGCTAAATTATAATGAAAAGATAAGGTGAAATTATTAAGAAATAATAGTGATAAAAAGGACTGTGCAGATTTGGTTTGCAGTCATTGTAATGCTTCTTGTCTATAAGCAGACACAACATCAGGAATGACTGACTTTTTATTACCTTCTCTCACAAAAAGAAAATGTTGCATCATTGTATGAACATAAGCAGTAAAAAACATAAAAAAACAGAGAGTGTAAAAGGAGCTTCACAGAGAAAACTGCACTGAAAATAGCGATGGGTAAACAGCAGAGCAGTGACTTAACAAGTAATGCACTTAAACTCTCTGCAATATTGGAGCAATGGACCCTGAACTGTTTCCATCATGGGCAAATTCTACAGCTTATATGAGGATCTGGGGCAATAGGGTCAAATAATTCAATGCCTCATTCATGGTGGGCTTGACTAGTAATTCAGCTGAATCTAATGTGACAGTCGATGCATTTTTCACTTCATTTCTCTCTCTCTCTATCTCTCTGGATTGTATCAGTAGCACACAGATGAACTCTGTCTGTGAAACAGAAATGCTTTATACCTCTGAAACTTGTGCTGTGATTGGGGCAATGGGAATACTGAAAGAGGACTTCAAAATCTTCTGAAAAACCGCAGGTTAAGGTTGGTTTATGCTGGTTCTTTGCTGGTTTAAGATTGTCCTTTGCTGGTCCATGTCGGTCCTTTGCTGGTTTATGCTGGCCTTTGCTGATTTAAGATGGTTCTTTGCTGGTTTAAGATGGGCCTTTGCTGGTTTATGCTAGCCCTTGCTGGTTTAAGCTGGTCTTTGCTGGTTTATGCTGGTCCTTTGCTGGTTTTAGATGGTTATTTGCTGGTTTAAGATGGCCGTTTGCTGTTTTAAGCTGGCCTTTGTCCGGCTTTTGTCAGCACATGACCAGCATAGACAAGCAAAGGACCAGCGTCCCAGATTCAAAACATCCCTAACCAGCATATGCAAATTTTTTTCAGCAGGGAAATGACAAAGAAAGAGTGTTTTGTATTAGTTTTGCATCCTGAGCAACATAAACTTACAGTATAAATAAAATAAAAAAATGGATGTGTTATGTAAAAACGGATGTATTATGCAGAAATACTGTAAAATAATGTTCTGGTCTATCCAAATACCTTATGGGAAAAATAAAGCTGCAGAAACAGGTAGTTTTTACATATTAGTGAGTAATTTGTCCTAAAATATAAATTAATTTATTAAAAAAAAAGCAAGTGACTGAAGCATTGATTCATTCCGTAATGAAAAAAGTCTTTGTGAAACACTGCATTTGAGTGATTCTTTGACTCTACTGATTCATTCAAACACATTCACTCAGGAACAAAAAAAGTGGTTATTTTTTTATGAGTCAGTCAATAAATCTGTGACTAAACCAATTCATTTAAAACACTTTTTCAATTCAGGGACTGTTTTTGTGAATGAATCATTGAATGATTCACTGAACTGGTCTTTTCAAAGTATAGATTGATTGATTGATTGATTGATAGATTGAAGTCAATAAATTATCCACTCCCCTGGTTCATTTAAAACACTCCATTTATGCTCATTCAGATAAAACCAGTATTTTTTTTTTTATATTTATGATTTAGCCTTTGATTCATTCAGGATTGAAACTAGTAACTAGTCTAAGTCTTTATTACTGACTGACTGAATCATTTACCAACCTGATTTGTCTTTGAATTAACCGATTTGTTAAAAATGGAAGATTCCTAAATTATGTAACAGATTTTGCAACGTTAGCACTATATATACTTAATGTCCTGGTTGTAAATTGCAACTTTTGAAACAATCTGTATTGTAAAAGTGGAAGTAAAAAAAAACATGAGCATGAATAATTCAACTGCAGGAAGACCACCTATCCTCTCCATACTGTCTATATCATATGTGATCTATGTCCACTGTTTATGAATGGTATTACAGACTTCTCCACAACAAACAGAGCCACTGTGATGAATAAAACCATTTTTGGGCCTTAAGGCTGGACCGTTTTTAAATAATGCAGCATCGAAGTCACATAAATATTCCTACACAACGTGATTGTTCGCTGAGGTGTCCAACCAGGCTGGAAAAAGAGAGGAAGGGCAGAGTTCGTGTGAAGGGTAAAGACCCCCCTGCTGTACATTCCTTCCACGGAGGCACAACTGTCCGCCAAATAACCCACCCCTACCCACTCCGGACATCCATGCCAGGGCAAATCACTCTGCCCACACTCCACTGTAATTACAGCTGCGTTCTAATGCGCTTCTCTTCCACTCAAGCACGCTGGAGCAGACAGACGTCAACACATTTAAAATGTGGGTTATCGGCACAGTTAACCTTACATGATTCTGCGCCTCTTCCTCCCAGACTAGCCATTCCACTCCATTTCTCATCTAGCCACACACACACACACACACAGACTCTAAATGATCACACCACCCAGGGCTGCCATTTCTGTTCATCATGCAATAAGGGGAGGGCGTTTTATTCCTCTCTCTCTCTCTCTATTCCCCCAAATCATTTCACTCCAATTTAATCCTGATGGTCTTTGGAATTGCCCTGTTCCATTAAACCCACTTTGTGCCACTTTGCTATCAGCAGCGTGCCGATTCAGCGGCTGTCATTAAACTGGGGAGGGGCTTAGCTAAATCTGCCGGGGCTCATCCAAGTAGCTCACTGTCAAGTGGCTCTGTGCGTGCATGTGTGTGTGCGCTAGTTAAATGTTAGTCTTCTCCGTGTGAGGGCATCTCATTTAAAGTCACTGGATTATTAATCCACCACCTTCTAATCAGACCCCATCAATTCCGAGAGGGCCATCTCACTCGGCTCTTATCTGCCACAGTCTAATGTCATTAACACGTCGAGCTAATTGAAGACTTGCTATCTTAATGGTTTCACACACACACACACACACACATAATGTGGATGGGGAGTGTCTATGCTTTGTTTTTCAATCTCGGGTGGTCTGTGGAGCTGAGATACACACATATGCAGAGGGGTCTGCTGGACATGCTACCTGAGTCTAGAGTTAAAGAATTAAATGGTACTAGAGAGGGATTGGTGAAGTGTGAAAGTCCACAATGGGACGAATGATCTGGGGGATCAAGAACAGAGAGCCAGAGAACAACAGATCTGAAGGGAGCCTGAAAAAAGAAATAAAGAAGTTGATGGAAAGTGTGTGATCTTTAGAAAGAGAGGAAGAGAGATCGCAAATTAAATTGCCAAGCTACAGCACAAGATCTGCTGACAAACGACTGAGATTTCAGTGTAGAGTCAAGAAAGGAATAGTACAAACCTCAATGACTTTCCCTCTTGGGTTGAGCATAAAAGACAATGTTTGGAGAAATATCTAAAGGGCTTTTTTGTCCAATGAAAGTTAATGGTAACCAAAATTGTACCAACAAGGTTCAAAAGATCTTCATATAGGTTTGGACCAAAAAGAGTGAGTAAAGGAAGGAGTTTTGACTTTTGGATGAACTATCCCTTTTCTCATCAAAATCTTCCACAACCAAATTGTATGGTCTATATACACACAAAGTCATATTTTAAAGTAGTACAGCCATTTAGCACCCAAAATTGACATTATTTACCCCAGATTCTGTCAATATTTCTATAGCCCACATGTTGCATGTTCTTTTCATATAAAAACCATCATAATGGTACTCCATACAGTATGCCTAAGTATGAAGTGTGTGGGGAACAAAAATGTTATCACATTTTTCAGAGATAACTTTCCCCAAATTACTTTTCAGAAAAATAAATTAAACATATTGGTGTGTGCATGTGTATGCGTCCGATGCACACAAAGTTATCAAATGAACTTGAAAGACGTGCAATATAGTGCACAAATCATACAAACTTTTATTTTACTGCTCTTTTTGGAGCTTGACAGCCACGGTCACAGTGATTTTCCACTGAATAGAAAAGAACAGCATGCCAATATTCTCCACAGAAGAAGAAACTGAGTGAGCAAATGAAGACAGGATTTCATTTTATAATGAACTCTCTCTCTCTCTCAATGAACTAAACCGAGAACAACTTCTGAAGATTTTCCTCTGGGACCCCATAAAACACCAATTGTGGTTTGAATGATTTACTTGTTTGTAGATCCACGAGCAGTTGCCTAACCATTACTGATGACATTCACCATATTACGCCGTTCTACAATCTCTCCATACATCCATCTAATCCCCCCGCTCTCATTCTCCACACATCTCTCCATCTTTTTCTGGTGCATGCTGAGTCCCAGCCATTTATCCAGTGGTTTCGGCATGACACGCTGCGATGCCAGAATGGCAGTTTAATATGGCCCTGCTCAAACACATGCGCACACGCTTGCATGCGCGCTCTGCGATGACACGCACGGGTGCAATAGAGTGTCTGAGCATTAGACCCTGACTGCGCTCCAGAGACGGAGAAGCTGAGTGTTATCACAAGCAAAAGAGCCCTTGCTTTTATATCAAACACAAAAAAGGGAAAAAAAAATACTTCTTTCATCTCTTTTTCGGCACAGATATGTACACGCAACTCTGAATCCTTCCCTGCACACAGAGATAAGAGAAGGGGAAAAAGCAGATTCGTAGATGGAATTCCCCATACAAGCAAAAGAGAGGGAGAGAGATGGCGAAGTGCAGTTATTTCTAGAAGAACATGAAGAGAAAAGCAATTGCTCTGGAGAGATGCATGTTCGTTTCGAGCAAAGCCGGAGAGTAGATTTCCCAGGCAACTATTCAAAAAACAGAATCAGTTTCCTGCAGTACAAGGGCAGAAGGCTTTGCTGGCAGCATGAGAGCGAAATCTCTCCTAGCCAGGGCAATAGAGCCAGGAGACCGCCTGAGATGTTGCGCCGTAGCTCTTTGACATGTAATCATTATGGAAACACCCCGTCTCCAGAGCTCAAGGCTGGTCTTCTGTCTGTCCAGATGCATTTCCTATGTTTATTCTCATGAATAAACACATCTACACATTCCTGGATGGAGAATTGAGTGGGACTGACTGACAGAGAGAGAGAGAAAGAAGGTGGCAGGTTGCAATGGTAGGTGTTGGATGCTTATGGTTGGCACATCTGGATCTGGCGCTGGTGTGCTTTATCTGGTCCAAATGAGCTGCGATCCAGCTGACACACCTTGGACAAACTCTCCCATCACAGATGTGGCCGTGTCCATCCAAGAAACCAACTCCACACAACCCTGAAAATCATGCTACAGTATACAACTCCTAGTGCAAAAGCAGTGCATGCTGAAAGAATATACTCGAGTGCAAACTGAACCTAATGTTTTGGGATGCATTTGCATAATGAAGAAGTTGCAATTTAGTATATTGTGCTAAAACGTAACATCAAATACAATTATAATCAAGTACTTTACACGTATGGGCTTTTAATCTGAAAGTATTACAACTGGAATCTGTTTTTGCAAATGAAATCTTCAAAGTAAACACAGGTGGACTTTTATTTCATTTGTATTGTATTGTATTCAAATACACGTGCATACTGTCTGGTGTATGCAATTTTAGGATACACCTTGGGTCTGTTAGTGATGAGGCTATTTAGAGTGCATGTAAATAACAAATATTAATAAAACAGACCAAAATAATTGATGACTCTTAGTACTCGTAGTGCAATTACATTTTCTATAGAATCCACATAACATCACCTGTGATCACTTAGGATGGTTTTGTTGGGTTGTAAAATCCAATTTCCCATTGTAAGTGTTCACATTTCTGACTGATTTCAACAGAATCAGTTTGATAAACATGTTGACTCTTCATATAGAATTTAAATCAGTATTACAAATGCTTTTTTCATTTTCTCTTTGCTAATGCTTTAAATAATGCATTACAGAAAGATTTCAGACTGATTCCAAGTGCTAACTCTGCTTTTCCTTGCTATTCAATAAAATATCATTCAGCGTCTCTGGGATCGGATTACTTTGGTCACACCGCATGTCTTTGATAGACTTAAAAAACTGGTTCATAAGATGGGTATGTTTGTTTTCTATGTATGTCACAACTTGACATTATTTCCCATTATTTAGTACACAGCATTACGGTCTCATATTCAAAATTCACTACAAACTCATTCTCATAAATGTTTTTTTTCTGCAGCAGTTTCAACAGTGGAAGACACAAAGAGTTTTCTTACAAAAGAGTAAGAAAGTATTCATAAAAAAAATAAAAAAAAACAAGAAAAACCAACAGTGCTCAGATGAGTGGATTAGTTGAGCAGAACGCAGTGACCCCAGCAAACATTTTTGACAGGAAATGTATCAACACACAAAATCTGTAAACATTTCATGGGTTCACTCTTATATAATAAAGGAGCTTCATGATGACTTTCTGTCCAAAAGGTTCTATAAAGAACCTTTAACATCTAAAAAACCTTTCCGTTTCACAAAAGGTTCTTTGTGGTTTTTCAGATAAAAAAAAATGATGGTCTTTGAATGAATGGTTCTTCTACTGTATGGCATCGCTGTGAAGAACATTTTAAGCACCTTCGTTTTTTAAGAGTGTTCTTTAATAAAATAACTTGCACAGAGTTTGGGAATGTGAACGGTATTATCTACCTGATCTCATGGCATAAACACACCTTGGGGCACTTTTTAGTGAGCCAGAAAATATGTACCAACAAGTACATATCACTGCAGTTTCCAAAATAAGCTATGAACAACAGACTTTTGCACAATTACTTGAAGACTATCACATTATGACTTTAAAACAATAATAATATGCTGAAAACTAATGCTTTTGAATGTTAACATCACCCAGCATCATATCTATGTGCTCGTAGTTCACAGAGCACAGACATGTACTTGAGAGGAGAGGAACTGTGTAAAAGGAAATTGAAATGGCACGGTTGCATCAACAAATGTGTTTTTATATCAGTTTTATCATTCGTATCGGGTAGGTTTAGGGTTGATTTGGTGTAGGGCATATTTACAACAACGTTTTAGCAACAGTCGGCAGATATTTCAATTCAGAAACGCCGCATATGAACATAAATCAACATAAAAAAAATGTGCCAGGGGTTCACGTATTGCACCTGTGTTTTAGCACCACTCAGTGGACGTGCAGTAAGGGATGTAAACTATGGTGTTGCACAAAAAGTGCACAGAGCTACATATTTTTATGAGGCCAGGTTGTAATATGCCAAGGTTTCTGTGTGCAGATTTTTCACACGCCTGGCCTTAACATGCTATTTATTGGCATCTTTGTAAATTGTGGTCTCGAGGAAGATAAAGTATGACATGGATTAAATTAAATGACGGATTCCGGCAATTCATTTGTTCATCGAGACAAAACCAAGTTAGCCATTTTGCGCGTCTCATTAGACAGCCAAAGCGTCGTTATTCCCTAGTGTGTGACTACAGACCTGGCTTGTCTTGCCCTCAGGCTAACATCTGACAGAGAAAACCACCAGCTGGCAGCATATGCACACCATCATATTACTGACAAATCTACATTGACATTAGTAGAGCAAACCTCACGTCTTTGATTCTGCGTCCTTATATTCAACTGCACCCTCTTTCTCCAAGAGTGCCTTACAGCTGCAGCGCTCCAGCTCTGTGCAGCTCACCGCTCTGTCCGCCACCGAGAAATACAGGCTTTTCATTTCAGCTTGATAATGGTGCACGGGGAGGCCTGCGCATACTAAAGAGCTGAAGCCCACTCTAATATACAAGCAGACCGGGGCCCCACTGTGCAGGTCACGCTGAATCTTTTATCTCCCTCTCTCTCTAGTGGATGAGAGACAACAGATTTACCCAGATGAAAAGACAGTGAGAGCAGAATTAATCGAATACAGTTTGTTGTCAGAAAAAAAAAAAAGCAATTCGGGTCCAGGTTTAGGGACCTCAGGGAGCCATTTTGTTCCTTTTGATTTTCCAGCTAACTCTTAAAGGCATAGTTTACCAGAAAATAAAAATTCCTTCATCATTTAGTCGCATTAATGTGGTTCGGAACTCTCCAGAATGTTTTTAGAAGAATGTTTCAACTGAATATTTCTTTTTTTTTTTGTTCGTTTTGTAAAAGTAAGCGAATGGATTTAACTTTCAGCATTTTCTTTTGCATTTCACAAAAGAACAGCAGTCTTAAAGGTTTGGAATGTACTGCAGGATGGATAAATAATGACTGAAGTAGCATGTGTGGTTGAACTATCCCTTTAAGAAACAGAAGAGGGGTGTTTTTCTTTGCTCTGGAAACAGAAGTGGCACTCAGCAGGGATAAAATAAGGCTTTCCTGATGTCATGTGGACACCAGCCATTTGCTCAACAAGCCTGTTGTCTGTGTCGACAAAACAAAAATGTTGGAGAAATAAAAAAAAAAATTGTAGAAATGTTTTTGTGAATGAAACAATAGTTTTATTTTGCTAAACGACATGCTGTGTAATTTCAATAAATGCTGTTTTTTTAAACATAAAAAAAAACATAATAAAAGTTTCTTGAGCAATAAAATCTGCATATTATTAGTAATATAAATTAAATTATGATATAAACATAATTAAATTATATCTGAAGAATTATTTGACAGTGAACACACTTTGCCATCCCAAGATAGAATGATATAGTATATAGAAAACAGTGATTTTAAACTATTCCTGTTTTTTGATCAAATACATACGAGTATGAGCACAAGAGATTTCTTTGAAAAACATTTTAAAAATCTTCCTGATCCCGAACTTGCGAATGGTCTACGCACACAAAAGACAATGGAGAAGAAAAGCAAGGCTGAAAATACCATTAATTTCCTTTCTTTTCTTCTGCTTCTTTCATTTTCGTTAAATGTCAGAGGAGAGAAGAGGTGCAAAACCACCGGGCTCTGATGATGTACTCCATAAAACACTGTAAATGAGCGGCAACAGTGCCTCAAATAAAGAATCAGTCCCAGGAGAGCAGCGGGTGTCGAAGTGTGAGCGCAAGTAAATGAGAATGTAAAAAGAATAGATTTAATTGAAGTGTTAACGTACTGAGACTGTTGCATGGCCTGCATTTCTGAGTTCCTCCCGGTCTTTGTTTGCAACGCAGCACATCAAACTCGCTCTGGAACTAGGCTCTCGCGGGGCTAAATTATCAACCATTGACTTTTTGTCTGCCTTTTTTCTCCCCCTTTTGTTTCTACGGGTAGGCTGGAGTCAGTGGAGCGTTGCATACCTCTCTACCGCAGTGAGAGTTGGGACTGTACGCCCATAGAGTTCATTTGGTGGATTCAGTCTGAATAAAATAAATAAATAAACATGGTGCTTTATTCATAGCTCGAGGAGGAGATTTTGATTGGAATAGTCAGAGGAGGAACTAAGAACTATGCGGTAAATGAAAAGCAGATACATGGCCAAGACTTCAGACCCTGAAACCGCAGTAGCCTGCAGTCAGTTGTGCAACTGTTTTTGTGAATTGCTAGTTTCATGAGCCCGATCCCCGAGTACCGATGATAGCGTGATTAGGAAACGAGGAGCCAGCCGTGCTAATTACTCGTGCGTGCTTCTCCCGAAATTTGTTTGCAAACATCATTATTCAACAAGAATAAAAGGCCAGAAAACGAAAATGTGCTTGAATTATACATCAGCAAAAGACAAAGAAAACATGAAACTACCTGTGAAAGCATGCTTAGCTTGCTGTGTCCAGACTGATGCTTCAGTGCTGTTTTTGGAGCCAAATAGTCATGCAGACAGATTGTGGCCATTTTAAGGAGATTATGGGGCAGATGCAGTATGTGGCACAAAGAGAACCACTGCTTCCACCTTGTACAACCTTTGTACATATGTTCTGGACTAAAACCTGGTGAGCTGCCTCACCACACAGAGGCAGCTTTTTCAAAGAATACTGCGAGTTTGTTGTGCGTTAAGCAGGTTTGGTTGATTGCTATAAAAAATAATTTCCACCTGGTCCTAGTTTTCTATAAAATAGGCAAAAAAACTAAAGCTACATTGAGGCACTTACAAAGGAAGTGTATGGGGTCAATGTGTTAACATTAAAACAAGCAACATCATATTCCCCGAACAACTATACTGTAAAGCAATACACAACTGCAAAAGAAGCTTTTATAAAATGACAAACCTTACATTTCAGCTTTTAAATCCCCCAAATATTGGCCCTATTCACTCTCATTTAAAAAAATGAAGAAGATGAGGAATGATTTTAAATGTATATAAGAATTTATTTTTAAGAGTGTTGGTTTCAGAATAGAGCAACATTTGCATAGTTTCCATTACAGATTTGTACAATGCTTATGACATGTTTTATATATTAGGGATGTAACGGTATCAAAATCTCACCTTCATATACGGTACTTATTGAGTTATTTACAGGAAAAACAAAACTAATTAAGAGACTCAAAAAAGTGCCAGAAGTGTTTATTAAACCGTTTACATGAACACTGAACATATCAATGGCACACACATTAGCCATCTATCTGTACACTTTGAAACAGGAACTTCAATTTTTCAATTTTAAAAACAAAATATTGTCCTAAATAAAATCCTTATTTATAATCGTTTATAATTATGTTTATAATTCATAATAATGAAACCGAGTACACATAAGATATAGACAATGGCTATGCTGTAATTTTGGCTATATTTGCATGTAAAATAGAGTTAGAAGCAACATAATATTTATTTTAACTGAAAGCCCTGCTCCTCTCAGCCTCTCGCTGAACAGAACAGACGCAGAAAGAGAGGTGTGCACGCGCTGGGAGAACAAGAGCAAGAGCTCGCGCGGCACTACCAAAGAAGTCGCTAGATTGTTGCTTTTAGGGAAAAATGTCGCTAAGGGGGTCTGAAAAGTCGCTGAATATAGCGACAAAGTTGCTAATTTGGAAAAACAGATCTGTAGCGATAACAGACCGCAAAGAATGATGGGCATGCCTGGGCTGATGGGAATTGTAGTTCGCTCCATTCGCCTGAGCAAACATTTCTCAGAAGACCTATCGTTTTATCGAGTCATGCGACCACAGTAGTATCAGAAAAAAATTGGTATTGTGCTACAATACAGTTACATCCCTATTAAATATTACTCGATGCTTGAGTTCATTTTTATAAGTCGATAAAATTATGTTATATGACTAAAACACCTTTCCTCTCACGATTAGTCTCGAATATCGAAGCCGCCACACTACCCATTATTTTTAATTGAAAGAAACAGAGGCATGCATCTTTAGCGAACCAACATGGAGAATGCTTAGGACACTTAACACTGACTAAACACAAGCAGGTAATGGCAATGAAATCCCTTGTGGCCATGTATGAGGTGTTTCATTATGGGACTTTTACGTACACCAGGTGACCTGTTAATTGCAGTTTTGTGATATATTCCTTTTTTTAATTGCCTAAAAAAAACACTTCATGCAAGCTCAAAAGCCTTTAGCAATATATGGGAGTTTTTCAATTCGCATTTTCTATTTGCACAATCTATACCTGAAGGGAAATTGAACACACACATGAGATCTACACAGAGATGTACCTATTAAACAGGGCCCTGCTGACATTTATCATAGCACAGCATGACAACACAGACCAACCAACATGCAAAGCACCTGGCATTTCTTTGAATTAAGTTATCATTTTTACTGCTAGATTTTGAGTGGAAAGTGTCTGACGGATCACAACTGTGGCAGCTGTGCCCTCAGGCTCAGTGTCATGTCCTCAGCCAGATGCAATCCGATGGGTGAAGCCAATCCGGAGCTCTAATTAGCAGGAGCAGATAATGTCACACAGAACAGACAGATCGATACCGAGGACGAGGAACGGCAGTCGATGCCTCCTCTCCATGCGGGACAGATTTCCGAATAGGGACATCCCCCACGGAACAGCTCTACTTTGGGAATTCCCAGCATCTTCCGCGTTGATGAAGACACCAGAGGTGACATGCTGCTCTGAGGACCTCGCTTCTCCATTGCACGCTATGCCATCAACTTAATGCATTCCTTTAACAACCTCTTCACAATCTAAAGTGCAAACAACACTCGAAATGTAAATGCTCTCATACAATCATCAATTCTGGTAATTCATTATTTTACAAATCAATACCTGGAACAGGTTTCAAACAACTACCTAGGGCTTGCTATTGAGACCACGCAGGTCAAATCAACAGGCTTTAGTCTTAATTTTGCAAGAACATGCTGTATCCCAGCAGATATGTCTCAGTTTGAACCCTACCTCTACATTACCTCGAAACAAACCCAACTCAGAATGAATAAATGAACACAGCGGAGAGAGCAAAACAATGTTGGCTTTGAGGGTTCCCACACTCTGTGTTCCGTCTCCATGGAGATGCACTGTTGCCTGCTGGGCCCATTCAGGCAGAAGGAAAAGGCCTAACTGCCGATATTCACAAAAAAGTCCAGAACAGACCACCTTTACCACAGAAATAGTAACTTATAAGCAGAACGGTGACATAATATGAGGGGATGGGAGAGTGTGCCATCTGGCACAGATCGGCATAGTGACTCTGGCCTGATTAAGGCAGAAAAAACATATTGTTTCTTTTTTATGTATCCTCAATTGATCTAGGCTATCTATTTATCTACCTAGAATGTTGAAATGCTTTTAAAAAAGTATTTACAATAAACGGGCTGGCTGAAAATACCAAAAATAATTTGAAACAGCATTCATCTAGAAAACGTACGATGTTGACGGCTAAACCGTACAAAAGATGTGGCATATTAACACATTAGCCACTGACCTAAAAACAAGGCTGTCGATGAGCCCCTGCCACCTGGATCAGTTCAGACACACACAAAAAGGGGAAAATCACATTTCACAACACTACTGTGTAAAAACAGTCAGTATATGTGCAAAAAAAGAAAAAAGAAAGAAAGAAATAGGAAAACAGAGCATGGAGTGCTGCTTTGATTTGGTTAAATAGGTTAAGGATGAGAGCAGCTCTGATTTATAGATGAGTTTCTCTACATTTTCACACAGAATTAGTCATGGTTCTTTAATAAATGATGAAACAGACACATAAACACTTGTATTCTATCATAACAGAGACTTTCGATTGACTTCTGTTGTTTTTATATTGAGGTAAAGCTGCTCTCCACCCTCTTAACCCTTAAGCTAAACTTCACACAAACCGTACACATAAACACATGAGTTTGTGTGTTTACTAAGCAGCTTTTCTTTTCTCTCGGAGACGTTGGTTGGTCACCATAACGTAGGTTTGTTTTACTATTAGAGTCTTCTTTACCGGACACTCCAGTCACTGGCGCTTTTGTCCTTCAGACGGAGCGCGCGGGCCGCGGAACTGCACGGAAAGGTAACGCGGCGAGAGACGGTGTCTTTTGGAGCGTTTTGTACTTGGAAAACGTCGAGGTGTCAGTTTCTCGTTTCGAAACTAGCCCTCAACCGGCTGTCCAGAGGAGGTCTGAAAGGGATGTTCTGTGTCAAAGCACATCTTCTCAGCACTGACGCGCACCCGTTTCTACCGCTTCAGTCGCTGTGGGAACATACTCCTGCAGCGCAACCGTTCGGTAGACGCCGCGCAGGGACGCGTTAAACGCGGTCGCCGGTGCCCTAAGTCAGTTGTCAGATTCTTAGAGTGCGAGTAACGGAATTCTCGCCGCACGGTGGTTTCCTGTCACTCTCTCACTCACTCACGCACGCACGCACACACACGAGCAGTGCGATTAATGCGGGTTTCTGCTACCGCGTAGCCCCTGCGGACCGATCAACCTCCCTGAACCACACTAACAAAATCTACACATTTGTTTCACGATTTGATGCATGGGAAGCTCACGCTACCGCGCAGTGAATTGGTCCTCGTGCGTTTTAACACTAGCGGGAATACCGAGCGCCTCTTTCCACTGCAGTTTCTAATGAGTGCGCGCGCGTACAACTAATAGAGTGTACAGCTATTAGACCAATGCTCGGCGGCGGATGGAAAAGGTGTGAAATACGCAAGGTTGTAGTGAATCTCAGTTGACCAGTCGCTCTCACGCAGGGCAGAACATGGATGTCAATGCAGCAAACGCCGCTCCTCTCCATACGCGCCTGGACGCGTGATCACCGTCAACTGGTGGCTGTTGGTTCGGCTCATTTCCTCGCAAATCAAATGTGTGATAAGTGCTTAATAATATCTCTCCGATTGCTTTAGATGCGTGAATTCGATCAACCGACACAACTCCGTCAGCGAAGCGCAGGGAGCTGTCCTCGCGTTCCACATGGACAAGTTTCATTGCAACAGGACCGACGCCGTTTTTCTTTCCATATGTCATCGCGAACCACATCCTTAAGACAAACCCTCTTACCTTTAAACTGGTGCGTTCAGATCCCATACTTCTCATGATAAAAATCCACGGGCAATCACTCCGTATCCAGTCTCTACCGTCTGTAGAAGAGCAGTAATCCACTTTCCCATGCCGGGGACTGACAGCCACAGACCTGGACTACATCCTTTCTATCGCACACCAAAACTGATGGGATTTTTGCGCTTCTTTTCCCCTTTACCCTGTTCTTTCTCTCCGCTGCTCCAGCTGAAGTTGCCTGGTTACCTCTCTCTAAAAGCGCCGCTCCCGCAGCCAATCACGAGCGCGAGTGCGCGTTAACCCGTCGCGCGCCGAGCTGTCCTGGTTTCTTGGTTTCAGGGGAAAACGCAAAGAGTGGGAGGGGTGAGCGAGAGTTTCCAATGCCAAAAAGCTAAGATGTGCAAAAGAATATAAAGACAGAAAGGGATGCGTTGGGGGATGGATGGATGGATGATGGCACAGAACTGAAGAGCATCTGAATTGCTGAGACTTAACGTCCACGAACGCTTCATTTGTGCAAGAGCAGGTGCACAGGGGGCAAGAAAAAACACTCAAACTGAACTAGATCTGGCGATGGAGGTTTGGATATAAAGTTTTAAAGACTATAACGCAAGAAGGCAGGCGACAACATAGATATATGTATATATTAAAGCAATGACTGATCTTATAATCACATGGACCTGCATATAGGAGGAGAAAAACATTATTAGAACAAGCTGCTGGCGCAATAAAGAGCTGTTTCATTGATGACAAACAAAATGAGATGTTTGCGAGTTACTTGCGATTGTAGATAAACTCAAGTGCTCTTTTTGTTTTATAAAAATCTTATTATATCTTATTATCGTTCATTCTTTAAAACAAACGTTCTAAAAGCAGAATTTTGGAACAGTGCCATAGAGTAATCATTTTGGGGGTTCTTTAAAGAACCTTTCTGTAAACAGTTCTTAAAATAGCATTTCCCCAGTGTGAAAAAAACATTTACATATTTATAAAAAAAAAAAAATCCACAATAAAGAATAATTGTCTACAAAAATTCTGTTACCATTATTGATATATTTATTCGATTTAATTGCATTTTATTTCAGAAGATTTGTTCAAAAACAAATTCGTAGAAACGACAATAAATAACAATGTGGAAATTTATTTAGCCGTTTTCTTACTCGATTTCAAAATTAATCTTTCAACAAACTCAAAACAAGGCTTGTGTGTTTATATCCATCAAACTCTGCTCAGTGTGCTGACATTCTAAGTTGCTTAAAGAAAAAAAACCCCTAAAACTAATATTGGCCAGAAGTGTTCAGATCTTGTAGGTAGTGATCAATGCTCATGCCTAGATCTTCTGTTTATGACCGCTAATAATCTTAAAGCGGCTATGCAGTGGCTATTGGAGAGTTGCGAGTTCTATTTTAACCTTCTGAGTCACCTCATCATGCAGAGTATTGATTTTAATTCCATCCTCTTCTCAGTTAGGGGCTGCCAAGTGCACTACGCCCTTTTCACTCTCAATCACTGTAAACGGGACCGGGCAGCATCCGGCTCCACACCGATTCAAAATATCCATACATGACTAAAACTCCCAGATGCCATCATAATCATCCAAAGGTATTAATAACAAACTCAATAAATGAATACAGGAGAATTTTAACTACTGTTTACCTCTGTATTACGTCACCAACACTGCAGCTCACTGCACCTTATGATATCAGGCATCTTAGTGGTCTGTGATGTATAATTTGCAATGCTGGAAATTAAAAATTAAGCTGAATTAAACTCAGTGGAAGAACTCATGCGCTTTTCTGCTTTCTACTGTAACCCCACCCACTCCTTTACTGTCCACAGCTAAGCTGGAAATGCAATAAAAATGTAGTGTTATCACTAAAATACATTCTCTCCCAAATCTTTCCCTCTGTTTTCTTGCTCTTTTCCTCCATCCGCTCAGGAAGCTAAAATATTTTATTGGTGACTGCATTATTTTATAATCTTTTATTAAATCTGTTTTAACATTTGCCTTGATTTGAAGTAAATGTCAAAAGCAGATCACAGCAGCCGAGAGGTGTGATCTTGGGTCAAGTATTGCCGGTGAAGGACATCTCGTCTGTTTTCTGTCAGAAGAAAATGGTTCATGAAAATGAAGAAAACGGTGAACTGATTGATCCTTGGTGCAAAAGATAAAGTAAAGCAAATTTTTAAGCAAATGGCTATTCAATATAAAACATACAGTTTTCTTTGGTTCTGGTTGATTTATTATTATTTAAAAATGTATGAATTTATTTAAAAAATAAAATGATAAAAAAGTAAAAACTGTAATATTGTGCAGAAATACTCCAATATAATATAAAGGTAATTTAACTTTTTTTTTTATGAATTAATACACACACACACACACACACCGTAAAACAATCTACAAGTACATTAAGACAGAATATTTTATCTGAATAAAAAATAAGTAAATAAATAGATAAATACTGCTCTCATACAGACCAGGCAATTAACCTTTATGTTAAAGGGATAGTTCACCCATGAATGAACATTTTTGGGGAAGAAAGAAGATATTTTGAAGAATGTCAGTAACCAAACAGTTTCTGTGTGCGATGTATGACAAAATGTTCATTTTTGAGTTAACGTAAAACAAAAATTCTGTTTCAAGCCTGGAAAAGTCATAGAACTGAACACATCATAGATAAACCATGTCCATAGTGAGTATTTATTTATTTGTTAAGCCTTTAATATAAATATACAGTATGTGTAATCTTATCTAGGAATAAGGGAATGTCTGTATGTGCTGGTATGACCTTTACGGTTTCTTTTCATGTGTTGAAACAACATTCCTGTTTTTTAAAGGGTCAATGTGTGTCGCATACTATGCGCTATGATCATATCCCCCCTGTACTCTTCATCTTTCTTTGTGGTTTGGTGAAGGTTTGTGTTGTTCTGAACTCATCACCAGACTCCACATCCTCCCGTTTTCGCTTCATTTGACTTCACTCTCACATTTCCCCCATTTCTTTTACAGCTTTTTTTCGCTCTGCTATCTCCACTTGTCTTCTGATTCGCCGGTGGGATGTTTATTTCATTGCCTGTGTTTTTTAAAGCGGGTGTTTTCAACCAAGATTTTAATCCAGCGCACCCCTCCCCCTCTCCACCATCCAAGCATATAGCAGCCCATCCTCCCATTTTCTTCCCTCCATCCCTCCCTAAATGTATAAGAGATAAGGAATAAAATCAGGCCATGGTATTAAAAGCACCAGAGAAGGTCCTAAAGGCTGTGACAGATATACACCGACCGGACCAGCTTCAAGAAAACAGCTTAAGCTCAAAAAGGCAATAAAAGAATCAATATAAGCACAATCCTAAAATTCGATCAGCCAGACAATACACATCACTTCATGTGATACCGGCCTGTCAACTCTCCTTGAGCTAAACAACTTGGCAGGCATAAACAAACAGGATTTGTTTTCAAGGTTAATGATCTTATTTGGCACCCTCACACTGAGCATTTCAAGACAAATATGCTCGTTGCTCCAGAAGACTCAACTTGAGCTCTTAGTCTAATAGCGTGCTCTTGAAAGAATCCAGTTTTGGTTGGACGGCATGTCAATGAGAGCATTCTGACGCATGTACCTTTAGCGGCACATTCCCGTTGGACCTGATATGAGAGGGACGAGTGAAGCCAAACGCGTCTTAACCTTCCCACTCTCCTTCTCTGCGCTTTATTAAAGCGAAACGCACCAAAGGACACGTATCGATCCGGCATCCGGAGGTGAAGTTTTTCGCTAGGCCCATTCTTTTCCTAGCAAAGCGGATTATTTTACCCCTGAGTGAATGAGAGCGTGTATGAGTGCACGAGCTAACCTTCCTGCGCTGGAAAGCTCATTTGTCATAGTAAATCAGTCTGTGAAGGTGTGGAGAGCTTTGAACAGTGGTCAGCGAGGAGTTTTGAGGCTTCTCTGTGATGGATGGATGAATTGAACGATGGGATGCACACACCTAGGCTTTTACTTTTGATGGCACTCTTGGTCTGTTTTTAGCTCTGGCTGGGATGCTGAAGGTTACATGTGTTATGCATTGATCAGTTATGATGTCTGGACTACTTTTCAGTTGTTTCCAGGCTGTATGTGTGCAGGGTGGCGGAACTATAGGGAGGATATAATGGAGAGGTGGTTGACAGCTAAGGGGCTCTCTGCCTTACTGAAGAGAGATGAAAGAGAGGACAAACCTATCAGCAACTCCCAGCACAGGAGTACAACGCTGGACACACACACACTCTCTCTCTCTCTGAAAAGTGTCAGTGATACATGGTCAATGGCATAAAGCTGTCTATGTGGTAGCTAAGGAGAAGGAAGACTCTTTATGAAATCTAATCAACAGTGTGCTAAGTTTTTATAAATTGTATTTTATGAAACATTAGCAGTTGTATTTCATAAACTTGTATTTCCTTATTCAAGACAAATGTAAAATTAGTTACTTAAAAAATGTCAGAGGTCAAAACTAAATTTCCTGACATTTTGAACACACACACACAAAAAAAACATTTATATATATATATATATATATATAGATATATATACCACAAAAAATTGTCACGAATTGTTAAGAAATAACAACAAAAATATATGATATATATATATATATAGTTATAATAACTTATAACGCTTTGCTCTTCATTATGTTATAATTCTAGAATAAAATAATATATTAAACAGCAGTGGTTTTTTTTAGAAATTAAAAACATCATATAAGAGGTATATTCAATGGCTATGTATATGAACTGCACTTTTAGTAATAAAAAATCTGAACAAAGTCATACTGGTTGCTGTACATAATTACAAATGTACACAAACAAACACACACCAAACAAGACTCTCACATCAACATACATAAATGTGCATCCACAAAATTTAATCACTACATGTGCGCAATATATTCTAATTCCTTCCGGCATTAACTTTAATCACTTCAGCGAGTAGAAAAAGCAGGGTAAAGCTGCTCAGCATTACATGACAGCAGACAGGTTGTTCTGTATATATGGGGAGGAAGAAGGTCTAGTTTTAACAGCCCCTTTCTATGCTCATATGTTATTTTGTTTTCTCTTTAAGTCTCATTAGTTAATGGGGGAAGACCCTGGAGACTCTTTGTTGCTTCCAAAATACAATATATAGACCTCTCCTACAGCAGTCAGACTTGTTGTATTGTATTGTACAAAGCGCACCCTACCTCATTCACCTCTTTTATGATACTGTCTACTAGTTCAAATTTTCTACATTTTTTTGACAGTATGATTAATAGGCTGATGTCTATTAAAATGTCTTCG
The DNA here is from genome assembly GCA_034779775.1 of Enteromius afrohamiltoni. NCBI lineage: Eukaryota > Metazoa > Chordata > Actinopteri > Cypriniformes > Cyprinidae > Enteromius > Enteromius afrohamiltoni. The sequence goes on along the minus strand of JAUYWG010000057.1, from coordinate 6,652,066 downwards.
ATCAAGCCAAGTCAACTCAAGTTACGCAATTTAATTGAAACAATTGTTCCATATGTATCTAGAGCAAAAACTGAAAGTAAGTCATTTTGACATTTGGTAGCTATGTCCTAGCTCCATCATAAACAGCTCAGGTTTGGTGTTATGGTTTCATGACATCTACTGAAGACACAAGAGACTAACAAGCATGCCACATGCCACAGGCGTGTGTGGGTGAGAAGAGGACATCATCCTGGAGGAAAAAGATCATGCTGGAAAAGACAAATATCAGAGAAATGCACCAAATCAAAGTTTCCATCTTTTTCCGACTTTTTCCCAATCTTTGATTTGACTTAAAAAACTAAACGAAAACGATAAAACGGTAGAAATTTGTACCTTGACCGATTACATACACACACTTGTATCAAAATGCCCATATCCTCGTAAACACAGTCGTTTAAGTCATAAATGAAAGCAAACAGCTAAGAAAGAAAACGTGTGTGACAGTATATTGGATGTGGGCAGCTCTTAAAGTGACAGCAGTCTAATATTCCTGCTGTCTGTCAGTCACGCTAATCAAACATCTCTGACTGCTCAACTAAATAGTTTTTGCAACTTTAACAAGAAGAAATATATATTTCATTTTATAGTGACAGAAATGTAGTGTTTTTATACATTTGATGAAGGGCTGGGTGAAAAATCACACACGATGGAGCAGTATTTAAGCTGCATTCACTTACTATCAGAATGATCATAAATATGAGTTTCCTAGTCAGAAATTGGCAATGTAAGTCCTCTCTAAGGTTGTTCATTTCTATTAATTCTGATAGTAGTTCACTGACAACCTAGTAGTTCTATCTTGTACATCGAAATTAGTGAATAAAATCAATAAAAATCGCTGCATAGCTTCTCAGTGGACTACGGCTCTGTCTAGTAATAAAAAAACGCTCCTTCTGAAAGCATGAGAAAATACCACGTTTAATAACATATTTTTACTCCAAACTCACTCCATAACGTCAGTCAAGCATTTGAAACAACTCTTTCTGTGCGCACACACAATAATGCACGCAATGTATTTATTTAATAGTATTTTAAGCTGTAATAAAGGCACTGTATCATTAAATACTTTATGATAATGAAAGATCTGAATTATTTAATTCTTCCAAGAAATCATCCAAAAGGACAAACTCTGATCTGCCTCACCCGGCGTGGG
>JAUYWG010000057.1:6627120-6650470 GCA_034779775.1 Enteromius afrohamiltoni | reverse complement strand
GGCATTCAAAACTAAAATTATAATCTAAATTTAATAATAACTTAAAACTGGAGTCAGATGAAAACGAGGTAAAAACCTAACACGTAGAAGTAAGATTAAAACCAAAATTAGAAATCCCAGAAGCGAGACATGAAATGCGAGCCAAGAAAGCTCTCTACCTTACAATAAATACAATTATAATAAGAAGAGCTCATGTTGTGGGTAGTAGAAAATGTGTTTGCCGTTCACCCTCTTGATTTTTTATAAATATTTATAAAAAAAAAAAAACAAATTAAACAACAAAATAACAAATTTAAATGTAATGCTCAAGGTATCATTTGTAATAAAACAAAACTGTTTTATCAGAAACAAATGGAAAACAGAAGCACTTTCTTTGTTCGTCCCAGCCTTGTGGGCTCTCTGAGGTATGAGTTGCAGTACCACCAAGATTGTCTGAAGTGAGTCCACAGTTACCTTGTCATTTCTGCACTCATGATGGCTACTATTACACTATAACTGCAGTGGCATGTAAGTCAGGGGACAAAACGTTCTCCGTGTAAGGAAACAAACATTTAGCTTCCTTGACCTTATGGGCTTCAGTCTAGAGACCACATACAGAAATATCCCCTAAGACAAACCATACACCGCTGAGCCAACATTTTATCTGAGATCTCAAACACATAGGTGTGAGGTGTCATCCGTCTCTGGATTCGATTCAGTTTTATTTGGCATGTGTAATACAGAACAAATAGAGTCTGAGCAAGTGCAAACAAAATGACACAGCAGTATCAAAATGAAGCATTCGCTCAAGGAAATATTATCTTACAGTAGTTACTGAGCTGAGGAGGGTATTTAAAGGGTTTTAAACTTACCACTGCTTCTCCACATCTGGTTTCCATAATAAAGCTCAGCAGTGATGGCAAAATACCTGCAAGAAACAGACAGAAAAAATATCATAAGTAAAAAATAATACTGGGAAATCGCACTGCAGTGGGATAGGCCCTCCTGAAAGTCATGTAGATTTAAAGTAATGCAGAGCTGTATAACCTCTAACACAGCACCTCATAGTAATGGAGTACAGTGAGTTGATTCATTGAAATCGTATTGAATATTATTATATTGCTGTATTAAAAGCTTACGGTGATATTAATTTGAATGTCTGCTGACGAAAACTATATCTTTTTTGTACTATCCTGATCTGTTTTTTTTGTCTTCGTGATTTTGCACAATAATGGGTAGGTTTAGGAGTGGATTTGTGTGGTCATTCGTACAAATGAAACCAAGTAAAATATGTACCGTGAGATCAGTATAACGACAGACGCAATATGACACTGTTGTTATTTTTACGCCCACTAGAGGGCGCTTACCTTTAAAACGTAAATATAGGTCGTAAAACGGTACTTGCAGAAACGACTTATAGAGTCGTTTTTGTTGGACGACAGGCTGTGTACTCAACCACTATAGAGTACGGTGGGCAAACATAAGCTTATACAATATTTGCTTTTTTTTATTTTGTTTTGTTTTGCACTGCTGGGCTACCGTAACACAGACATCTGAGCCAGTGGCAATTTCCACAAGTACCGGTACATTCTTGACTTTAAAACTTTTAAAACTATACACCATGACACAAAAACGGTATTATTATTTTGTGTACATTATTGCCATGACACTCCCAGTACGAAATACCAGAAGTGAGAAAATACTGTTCAGAATATCACACTCTTATCAACCAATCAGATCCGAGGACCAGAAGGAACCCATGTACAAATAAACAAACTAAAAAGCAGTCAGGAATTTAGACATTTTCATTCATTCAACACACATTGAAAAAAATAGCACAACTGCACAACACAAAACACTAAACAATATACAAAACATAAATACAAACAAACAAAACAGCTGTTCTAAACAGTCCTTACTAGCAAAGAAAATGTGGATTTGGACATACACACTATGTATGAGTTTTACATAAAGAACTTGTCAAGTCACCTTTGAGAAATTCTCCTGGCTTTCCATGAGGATGCCATTTCAGCCCTGATCACACTCATATGCTGCAGTGAAATCATTATTAAGCCCAAGCCAAGAGTCATAGGAAAGGAGGAAGGAATGGTGGAGTCATTAAGGATGAAGAGGCAGGTGTGGACGTCACCTCATTGGTCTGCCGAAGTCTTTGCGACAGATCACTGGGAGTTCTTTAGCCATCTAAGGAGAACGTTATGACCTAGGTTGACCGCTGTTATTGTTCTCACCGCATTATGACCTCCATTTGGTGCAGCAAAGCCTTATTATAAACACATTCTCACATTTCTCTGGATGAAAAGCTGAGAAATCAAACCTCAGTTGTGACGTTTAAAGAATGAATGAGCACACAAACGGATAAAATTGCCTTTAAATCACGACACAGTTAGAATCATGTGAAAATAATCACGCAACCATTTCATAGCATGAAGTACGCTCATTAACCATCAGGGTGAAGAGAGAGACAGGGAGGAGGAAGAAAAAGACGGAGGGAGGAGGAGAGAGAAGGAAAGAGAACTGGGTCAGAGAAGGCAGAATGCAAGCTGCTCGCTCTCTAATTAACTCTTCAGCATTGTTTCTATGACGTCTAATGAGAAAAAAACAATTGCAGCAATGAGGCGCATAAGGGTTAGTGCTAACAGATATAAGTTAATCTCCCCGGGCCACATCCATCAGCTGGCTGAAACCTACAGGATCCTGCTCCAAATGGCACTAGACAGCACAGGTGATAGGTGGAAATAAACTTGATGCAGTTATCTAAAATGTGCGTTACAATGAGTATCTTGAACCAGTTTTTCTTTTTGTTTTTTTGAAGAATGACTAAAACTAATTTAAAAAATGCATATTCATACATGTATACATGTACAACAAATGAAAAAAAAAAACATAAAATAAAATAAATGTAGATTTATTTATATAAATAATCAATCATATAGGAGATACTTGACATTTACATTCAAAAGTTTGAATGTCAAAAAATAAAGTAGAATGTTATTATGATTTAAGGTAACTTTAATATATTTTAAAATGTAATTTATTCCTATGATGGCAAAGCAGAATTTCAGTCATCAGTGTCACATGATCTTTCAGAAACCATTTTAATATGCTGATTTGGTGATACCTGCTTGGAGTGAGGACGAGTCGTGGTGGAAGCGGACCCATTGGTGCCGTGACCCGGATGGGAGTGAGGTTTAGGGGGGTGAGTGTAACGGAGGACAGCAATTAAGTGCTGTGCAGGTAAAACCTCAATCCCCTGATCTCAAAAAGAGGTGCTCTAGCGACAGACGCTAGAGGTCATGGCCCTAAGCCTCAATGGTAGAGGCGTCTGCTTCTCATGCCGGAGACCTGGGATCGAGACCCGCTCAGAGCGAGGACGAGTCCTGGTGGAAGCGGACACAGGAGGGTTACATATCCTTACAGGATAAAAGTTACAGGATAACTAGTTCTTACTTTTGAAAGGAAACATATACATAAAAAAGAACAAGAGAGAGTGCATTCTCTCAGTTTGAATCCTGGTTAAAGGATCTAAACAGGCATAAAATAAGTTTTCAATTAGGCATGAGAGAACTTCCCCAAACTTGATCTTGAACATGTGGTATTCTAATTTTTTGTTGTGTTCTGATTCCAATAAGCAGTCTCTGCTTATTTCCAGGGGGAGTCTCGAGTCTGCTATCCCTCTATCTCACATGTAAATAGAAAACAACAATCCACCCTCTATTCCAGATCTGCACAGCACAGTGCATTAAAGTGAATCCAAAAGAAGGTCTTGTTATCATCCAACTGCAAGGACACTATAGGAACTAGGAAAACACCAACTAATCATCATTTACAGTCTGCAGTACATTTAATTAATATAAATACATCCTCCAGAGAAGGGTGATAATTATCTTTCTACTGCAAAAATCCATCTTTTACACATCTGTGGCACTTCTCCATGTTCCTGGCATGTGCACAGGCATGACAAATTAAATATTAAGAGGTTCTTCATTCCATCTCTGACAGAACATGAAATTAATAAATCATCAATTACAAGCCAATGAGATTGTGTTTTCACGAAACCCACGTCTCATACGAGTAGCGCTGAAGAGGAATATCAATTTGTGCAAAATTAGAACACAATATCAAAGACAGCACCAAGTGGCCCCATAGTTGGGGCCATTTTCCAGGCTTTTCGAGATTGACTTTTAATGGCCATCTGAAGTGTGAATAATGAATGGTGATTATCACCCTGCGGAGAGAATCTATTTAAGCACCAGAGGGGAGAAAAACAAAGACATTACCGATCCCGGACAGGCTTTGTCTTCCTTTCGTCAGATTAGAGCCGTGTCGCTCAACTTCCTGTTCTCCACAAAACTACCGGTAGAATTCCCGCCCCTCCCTCTGCAATGCTCCACCCCATCACTCATCCTGCCCCCTTTTACTTTCTTTCTTCAAGGACATGAGAGGGAAGGCCAGGCCCCCTGCTTGGCCCTAATTGCCCATGATGAGTGCTCCACACATGAGTAGACAGACATCAGGCTCGTGCTGACAGGGCCCATGCCAGGGGCCTTTCTCACACACACACACACACACACGCATGTACAGAGCCTAGCCCGGGGTCTCTGCCCGCTTCACACCTCATCCTGTGTCTCGGCTCACCTTCACCTGTCCCCATTTCACACACAATGAGATACAGCATGCACACATGCTTTCTCACAAACAGACAATAAAGGCCAAGCAAACACAACATTGAAGGTTGGATGGGTCTAAAAGCTACGATCAGAGACAGATGTGAATAAAAACAAAGTGCTGGTGTTAATGGAGTGTGAGAACTGGCTAAAATATGGATGGAATGCATTCATGCCGCGTACAGAGTTCCAATTCCAATTAACGGATGCTTGATTTGAATCCAATTTGATTTCAATTCACACACAAAGACAACACAATTAAACAGATTTAGATTAAAGTTAAATAAAACACTAGAGGCAGTAACTCCCACATCTTTTATTCTTTTTTTACACCAAATATGATTTCCAGGTTCACATGTTTTCTCAATTTTCACATAATTACTTGAGGACTATTATGCTATGAATCATAAACAATTTCAACATTCTGTAAGATTTGAAAACTGATACTATTGTACATGTTGTCAAGTATACAGCTTCATACATACGAGTTTCCTAATTCAGTAGGTTTCTTCAGTAGCTCGCGCTATATGGCACTGAATGATGAAAAGCTCAGGCACAAACCCTGTGGAACTACGGTTCAATAAAACAGTGCACATAAGGAAGTTAAAATAGCATTGCTGCATCAATAAATACATGTTTACTTATCAGGGTTGGGCCTGGTGTAGGGGATATTAAGCATTCACTTTTAAGAGCCCAATCTCACGGCAATTTGTTCATATTTTACGAGGTGGCTAACTCGTACCTCAAGCTCACACGTATGAATTCATATGATTTTTGCAAAATTTGTATGAGTTGCTTAGACAACTCCACTTCATAAGAATCATTTGTTAATGAAAAGAGTTAATTGTCGATGTGAAATGGACTGCACTGATGCACTTAAAGAGAACCGCTTCGTTAGAGTCATTTGTTGTGAATCAGACTAAACTGGTTGGACTCATTAAAAATAACATTTTGTTCATGACACAGACTCCACTGCTTGTGCTGAATGTTGTTTATTCTGTTCACAAGAATGAATTGGGCTGTGCTGGTTGTGCTGAATATATCTGATTTATTGGTTGCTCTAAAGCGTTTTGGTTTATTAACAATGACTACATGAAACAGACTATGGTGATTACTATGAATTTCAAAAATCAGTAATCTATAGCCAATTAATATTACTCTAACCCTATTTGAGAACTAAAAAAATCTGATCCAGTAGAAGTGTTTTTAATCTCTGAAGCCCATGAAGTGAAAGCTAACACATTTACAGAGAAGAGAGGAAACTCTAATATCCGTATTTCCCTCATTCTTGAAATCCCATATATCCTGGGCCTTTGCCAGGGGCGGATTTTATCCGAGTTCTTATCTACTGAAAAATCTGCTCAGGGCCAAAAACATTCACATACGTGAATACAGTTTGTTAAAGGGATTAGTTAGAATGCTTTGGAGAACAGCAACTCTCAGGATTGCTTTGACACTGGATGCCGGCCAAGAGAAGAAGGGCCAGGGATGGAGAGGGAGAGAAAATGCACTAAAACTTTCATGATGCCTGACAGTGTGAGGCGGTTTCCAGAACTGTTACTGCACAAACTGTAACAGAGTACAAAGTAATGATTATTTGTCTGCGTTCGTCTTTGATACCTAATTGAAATAATTGCAGCTATTTAGCTCAAAAGACTGGCTAACACGAGGCCTTGTAGCGGAAACTCTTCCTCAGATGTAGATGTATCACCAACACCTCCAGGATTTATAAAGCGCAACTAAATTGCTGTTTAAATGCTGTAATGAATTATTATGTCTGCAACCAGCTGAGTGTTGCACTTTTTAAGAAGAGCTTAATTTTGGGGGGTTTTGTTTTGTTAAATTAGTAATAGCTCTGCGAGCATGCTCCATTTAATAGCATTTAACAAAGCCAGCAATTTCATTTTAGGAGGCTAAGTAGGTGCAGGCAAATTGCTTTTTTATTTTTTCAGAGGATTTAAACTTAAACAATCTTCGATTAATTGCCTAACAATTTGCATATTCAAAAAGAAAGCACCTGAATCTACCAACTTTTCCCTTTAATTAGTTAAGCAGAAGAAAGCACAATGACCTTTGTGTGACCCATCCACGCTTATGCATTTAAAGTCAGAGGTCTTCAGAAGCCCACCAGAGCACTATTAGCATAGCTTAACTGCATAATCAGGGCCTTCAGTGAGTCTCAACGCCGCTCAGCGAGCGATTCTAATACTCAAGGTACACTGGCTAAAACTTCCCACTGCTGAGTTACACTTCATCAAGAATTTATGTTCATCTGCAGCAGGTACTGCATATATTGGGCATTAAAGCTGAAGTGTGCCATTTCTGCGCCACCAGCTATGGTTTCCCCAAAGCTAGTCCATTTACTTGTGAAACTACAGGTTATACAGTGTCCCACTTTTGGCTGGGAGAACCAGTTCACATGAGTCATTTAGTCAAGAATCAGACTACAGCGATAGTGGAGTTTGCTTTTAATTAACTAAAAAGAGTAATGTTGAATGTTATCACATGTAACATAACATTGATTTTATAGCTTTGTATATCGAGCAACACAGTCTCACTCCAACTCGTCACATTTTGCCGCTTGATCTTCTCTTATTTGGGTGAGCTGTCCCTTTAAGACTGTAAAAATTACACTTCACCTTTAAGAGTGACTGTTATTTAATGGCGGTCAAAATCATTACAGCCTATGAATGAATGAACACGTTATTGAACGTAGTATATGAAGATGATCCCATAGGGAAGCAACTAAACTGTCGTCCGCCCGCAATCAATCCGTCCTACCCTTGTCCTTGAAGGTATGCACAGCACGAGAGCAAGTGAGAAGAGTCTCGGTAAGAAGCACAGAGTTGTGGATCCATTAATGTAAAGCCAGGCAGGCAGGGCTGTAATTTATGAGCTCTGCAGGCATTGCTTCCTCTGGCTCCCGCTCCTCAGGCTTACTGGCCCACCGCCACAAGACACCCGCCTCTTCCCACAGGCCCTCTGAAAACAGCTCAACCCCACACATCAAGTAAGACAGGCTGCCACATGTCTCGCTCTCTGTTCTCAGCCTTTGCAATTGCCATTTTTGGCTGCGCATGTAATGCTTTTTTTTTTTTCATTCGGTTGATCTCTGGCATTGCTTTTTTTATTTTGGGTTTTTTTGTAGGCGTGTAATCATTTGGTTTCTTAATGGATTTATTACAATTTCTGCAGATTCTCATAAATCTTTCTTAAAACATGTTTTTATTATGACAGGACATTGTAGCAATGACAGGAAGCAACTTTAGGAGAGGTCCTCAAGCTGGAATTCCAACTTGGGACATTAACTCCACCCACCACTCTGTGATTGGCCTAGTCAACATTATCAACAACATAACAATCATCATCAGTTCCAGTGGTGCAGATGCTCATTTTGAGTTCGAATCCACCTTAAATAAAAATAAAAGGAACTAACAACACTAATGTCATAAGTTTGATTCTTCTTTGAATCAAAAAGAACTTCTTTGGATAAATGCATCTGCCAAAAATACATGAACATAAATGCACTGTACTGATTCACTGTCTAACCACAAATTTACATCAATATACTTCCTTAGCTTACAGAGATATTGGGACTGATTTTTTAATTTTATATTTTTTTAATGAATTTATTCTTCTGTCATTGTTCTGTGATCATCATGCAAACTTTTTGAGATTAAATGGCATTTTTAAAGGTACAGTACACTATAAAAAAGCTGCAAAAGTTGTAAATAAAAGGATTAATGGAGTATTTTAGTCATTCTACTTCAAAAAATAAAAAATAAAATAAAACATTTTCCAAGCAATTTCTGAGTGCAAAAAATGTTTTCTTCTCCACTACAGTGATGTGAAATAAAACAGTATAAACAGACGTCTTATACAGTACAGGATTTTGCATGTGCATTTTTTGCTCTTATCATTTGCATGACAATAATTACTCATTTGAGCATCAATTGTAACATCCTTGTCTAAAATTGTAATCCCGTGCTCTTTTCCTTCCCTTATATTAACCTCTCCACTATTGTGTGGTGGTTACAGGCCTGATGAGACGTCTAACTGTGAGTGACTGGCTGCCCCAGCTAATTTTCCAGACGGCTTATTTACAAACAAAGCGGCTGGGCAGACGGCGCACAAAGACAGCCCACGGAGGACTCCAGAGATCCTGCGGAAGCGTGAGGGAGATTTGGCACACGAGAAATCTCTCTCTCCCTCTTTTTCTCAAGCACTCACTCCCTCCCTCCATTTCCCTGCAGGCTAATTGAGCTGAGCCATGCCAGCGTAGAGAGGGTGCCCTCATGACCGCAGCGTGCGAGTGTATGTGTTTCTGCGAGAGACAGAGGGAGAAAGAGTGTGATGGAAAGAAGAGAGATGTACGGATGCTTGCCAGGCTGGCTCTACCAGAGCTCGCAAGCAAGGAATGAACAGATGTGCCTGCTGTAACTTTAGACAGATAAAGAGATGTTTGGTGCAGAGAGGAAATTACACGCCAAACTATGCTGCAAAAAACAGCTGGGCTGAGAGTTGGAGGGCTATGTGGTCTAATGGAGATGGAGATGGAAGAAAAAAAAATCATTCCAACCATGCAAGATTATTTTTATTATTATATTATTTATACACATATATTTAAATACGCAGACATACTTGCAAACAAAGTGCATTTAAATGTATATACATTTTAAGTTGCTTACATTGTAACTAATATCATATAATTAGTTCTGTCAAACAATTAATTGCATCCAAAATTAAAGCTTTTGTAAGCATAATACGTGTGCGTGTGCTGTGTATATTTATTATGTATATATAAATACACACACATACAGTATGTATTTTAAATATATTTACATCTCTATGTTTAAATTCATGTAATTTATTATAATAATGTATTATAATTTAATATATTTAATAAAAATAATATGTATTTTTAAGTAAAAATATAATTATGCTATGTTATAAAAGTACACATTTACGAAATATATACGTGTGTGCGTATTTATACATACATACATAAACAGAGCACACACACACGTTATGTAAACACAAGAACTTATTATTTTATATATCATTTTGGTTTGAAGGCTACAAAGCTGCATAGACTCAACACAATGAAAAATCAGATGGACAATCGTACACATTCAGAACTTCAGTATATTAGAATTGACTGTTTTTTCGGCTGAACTGTCCCTAGCAGACACTGTGTGTATTTGATGTACCCGAGCAAGAGAGAAAATGAAAGAATATGCAATGGACAAGCTTTTTCTCTCTCGCTCTCTCGCTCTCTGAACATCTAGCTTCTTAAACACTAAAAATCCAATCTTTTGGTAAGAAGGCAGGCGATACGCCTTTATTCATTTGACGACTACAGGTCCACTATTGATCTTTAAATTCGTGACTCTCATATAGAGCAGTCAAACCTTGGAATACAAATCTATCAGCTCTCTCTATTTCTCTCTCTCTCTCTCTCTTCCCTATTTGATCCGGGCCATTAGCACAGCAGAGAAATACAGAGCAGCAGTTCACAGAGTTTTGAAAAAAGCTCAGAGATATGAGTCAGGAATGTCTGTGGCTGTGACCTGCAGGTCTCTTTTGTTCAGGCCGATGAGTAAAAAAAAAAAAAAAGTGAGCAAAACCAATTGAATCCCTTTATGGTCTTCCACTGTGGTTAATTGTGTCTAATTGCCAGGGCAGATCAAATGTTTAAGCTTCATCGCAGAATAATAAGTACTGTGTTTTGTCTAAATATTCTAAAAACAAGAAACATTGTTGCAGAGCAACACTTAAGCTACAATAAGCTTCCATTAGTAAACAGTTATATATGAACAATGAACAGAACTTCCCATCTATTTATTAGTCCTTCCCCTGCTTTCACAGATAGGGCTTAAGACTAGTCCTAGACTAAAATGTAAATCTGAGCATTTCAACTGAAAGGAACTCACAGTGACTGATCTTAAAACATGTCAGCACCTTAAGTGACACAGTAGTATAATGTTTTTTTCATAAAATATCTTAAATGTCCTAATTGAACCAAGGCCTAATTCTGGCTTAGGCTAAGACCTGTCTATAAAACAGATCTTGTACACTCTTAGAAATTAAGGTACAAAAGATGTCACTTGGTCAAAAGGTCCGTGTTTGTACCTAAACGGTCCATTTTGGTACCTAAAAAAGGTACTGCCCCAGACAGCTTTATTTCTGAGAGTGTACAGTATATGTGATGATACATATTCTTTCATGAACCTTGTTGTAATGTAAAATAACACAAAATATGATGAGTTTTTCTCACACCATAACTTTTATTTTTGCACAGCATGAATCGAACGAATTCTCTAAGAATAAAAAATACCGATTAAAAGTCAGCATATATACTCCAACGTTTCATTATCCCGCACTATTTAAAACGAACGACCTTGTTTTAAATACATTTATATATTTTTCCTAAAATATAATTAGGAAACCCATTTTCCTCAGTGTAAAGTTCCATTCAATTAATCAAAACATGAGTTAAATGACTGACTAATCTAAAACGCACACTCCCATGCATTCAACTGAGTTTAGGATTGAAAGCTGCTCTAAGGTCAAAGTGATGTGGGTTCCATATTTACAGGAGTAGTAAATGAAGGGCTTGACTGCTGATGCATTAACATCAATTTACAGTGATTTGCTGAGAGCTAATTACCAATGCCAGACAGTGTTTATAATGCACATGTAGCCTACGTGCATATCTGTCTGAACCAGGAAAAAAAAGGAAGTAAAAATAAATCAAACTAATATGGCCCTGCATACAACTCCAAATGAAACGAATCAAATTAGAACTTGAATTAATTTAAGCGCTACCCTTGATTAACTGGTGAAATATTTATCTGTTGATTAAAGTGTGTTTAGAAGCCACAGCCACGGGTGCTCCGGCGAGCAGGGCATTCCGGGCTTCATTTATTCATGGAGCGCACCGCACTTGTTTCATGGTGTAAATAATTTAGCCTGTGTGTACACACACACCGTAGGATAGCCTTTTAAAGGGGTCACTGGCCAATCTCTGTGAAATAATCTCATTTAAAGCAGCTCTGGTTTGTGGAATAGACTCCCGGCTGTGGGAAAGCTGAGAATGGGGGGGGGTTTAAATGTCGCCGTTTCGAGAACAGCCCCTTTGGGATGCATAAGCCGGCCTTGCGGTACCATGAGCACCTCTATAGATGGGTAGGGTGTAGTGGTCCAAAACATCCCAACAAAGCAAACTGTAAACGCTGAGCTGATATCGCTCAACTCCTGCTGCAAATGACGGGCCGCCGAGTGGGTTTCTGTTCTGCTGTGTCCCTGTACAGCTAAACATAAAGCTGCCTCACACCGGAATGTTAATCTATCCTTATGGCAGATGAGTAATGACTACTTTAGTGGCACGTTAGAACATAATCTATAAGCCTTAAGGGAAAGAGGGAAAAGTAAAGGCAAAAGCAAAAAAGAGGCATGGAATATACAATGGTATAGAAAGAAATAAAGGTGGCAAAGACCCCATTAGTCACCGTCAGGTCAGTGTATTTAAATATACTGAAATGTGTTTCATTAGGACTGTGGGTGGCTCAGTATACAGTGATACTGCTGAATGGATTTAAACATACTAAAATCTGTTTCAATAGAGTGGAGAGTGCTAACAGCTGGTGGCGCAATATACTTGAATTATCCTAGGTGTTTAATTAGTAAACACATCGGATATACCGTACAATGCCATTCAAAAGTTTTGGAAGAAGACTTTTATGCTGCATTCATTTTATATGTAAAAATAAGTAAAACAGTAATGTGACATTTTATTCCAATAAAGTCATACAGTCGTGGTCTAATGGATAGGAAGTCGGACCTGTAACCCAAAGGTCGGGAGGTCGAGTAGGTGGTGAGGGTGAATAACCAGCGCCCTCTCGGGTGTGTGTGTGCACTTGGATGGGTTAAATGCTGAGCACAAATAGTATGGGTCACCATACCAGGTCACTTCACTATATATATATTTTTTTATTATTTTTTGAATGTGTTACAAAATGTAATTTATTTGTGGGATGGTCAAGCTGAAATTTCAGCACCGATAACCTTGTTTTCAGCGTCACATGATCTTTCAGAAATCATTCTAATATGCAAATTTTAAGATAAAATATCTATACTATTATAACATCATTGTCAACATTGTGACTCTATATTATATAATTCTATATATAATATCATTTTCTTTAATGTCAATGTTTTGATCAATTTAATCTTGTAGAATAAAAAATACATACACACATAAACATACAGATAGAAGACGGAGAGACAGATAGATAATTAGCTATAGATAGAGATTTTTTGGTAATAGAGATTCTGTATGGTAATATTTCTGACCATTATTGACCATTACATGGTCAATAATGGTCAGAAATATTACCATACAGATTCTAGTGCATGTACAGTATACCATAGCATTTAAGTACACCTTTTGGATGTTTCCTTTAGAACTACACGTAGTATGTGGAAAAGTGACATACTGTGACATCAGGGAGAGCACCTCAGCTCTAACACACATCTCTCCTCCAAACATCTGTAAAGAAATCTCAGGCACACGTACACACAGGCTGTGAATTCTGCAGCCATGCGCCGTCTGTCCAGTCCTCATCTGTCTCTATGGCTCTGTTCCAAAACACCATGAGCCTTGCTGACTACTGCTTATATACACAGCCGTCTTCAAATGCTGCATCCTAACTGAAAGAGCACCTCATAAAACACTGATTTATAAAGCTCTACATGAAGCACCCCAAAGCAGACTGAAGTATTGCTAATCTAACGATTTAATGCCTAGTCTATGTAATAAGAGTTGCATAGAGCACACAAATATTAATCCACTGACTTAATTGGAATTAATATAACTGACCTGTCACAGGGAGTTTTACTGACAGGCAATCTGATCAAATATTATTTAAAATTAAACCAAGTCACTTCAGTGATCTATAAACACATTATAACAAATGGTATTTATTGTTTAAAAAATGCTGCATTTGAAAGCTGTGGTTTGTTTTATACCTAAAGTAACCTGCTCTGGCTTGTTTGTTTCCTCTTTGCTCCACAGTGTATTTTTCACTACGGAAAACGTGTGTGGCATTAGACCAGTAGTACATGATGATAATAACATAAAAGTAACAAAGTAATAGGCAAAACTATAATGTTTGCATATTTTCTCATTAAAGACAAGTGATTGATCAAATGCAACATGTTTTTTTTAATGAGCTTACGTTCCAGGAATCAAAACCCAGAACGTGAAAACAGTGTGTATTATTTTATGCATTAAAATCATTCAGTGGAATAGTCCATTTAATTAGATTGAAGCATTTGTTTATTGATCTTTTCAGTATTGCAAGAAATAAGTATTTTTATATTCGACATGTCATTTACTTTGAGTTTGTCAGAGTTTAAATTGAACATTTGATCTTCTGTTATGTTACAGTTTCCTGTCTTGGCTATTTGTGTACCATGTGTTTAACATATCAAGGTCATCCAGGTGTAAGGACTATCATTAGACCAGGCTGATAGCATGTGTTCTCCAATGGTTCTTCACAGCAGCCTTTTCTTATCAAGAGCCACTTTCTCTCTGTAGGGTACTTGATATCTTGGGACTTTGTAGAAGCCGGCACTGCTTGAGTAAAAATGGACTGAAGCCACTATATTTTTTAGGAGAAAGGAGTCCATAGGATATTCCAGACACCTTTCCGGATTCTTTTACAGCTGAAGCATGTAATGTGGGCACCAGTAACACCACTGAACAAATCTGCAAAAAATAACGATTGTTTTAAGGCTTCCTGAACACCCTGTGGAGCTTCCCAAACCTTTAAATGTTGCTCCTGTTGCATCAGACTGTAAAATCGTTTTGGTTGTAATTGAAACCTTTATTTTACAGTCTGTGTTTTAAGAAGAGAAAAGGAGGAAGAGAGAGAGTTATAATGAGAGGGAAGGACTGAACCGTGCGGAGGGGGTGTATGGGGACTCTAAGCGTGCATCTGTTCTCTTCCACTTGGCCTGTGCCCGGCACATCCCGTCTCCACGGTGATGCTCAGGGGCTCATCATCAGCACCTGTGAACAATTCATTACTATAACCTAACTGTGTGAGTGTGTATGTGTGTGTGGCAGAGATAGACTGAAGGAAAGGTGGGGGTTTGGCCTGTTAGAGCCATGTGCTGCCCTGAGGGGGTGCACTCATTTGAGAGAGTGGAACAGAGAGAGAGACAGATGAACAGAAGTACCCAGGAGAGCAGAGGAGTGCCCAAACCGGTCAAGCTATTCAACAGCTTGGGCAATTTAAACAGTAGCTCACATCTTGCCAGGTTTTCTCTGTTGCTCTCGTTTCTCTCAGTACGTGTGCCAGTTTTGCGTCTGTGTCAATACTACTAACTGTTTACACAGGGAGCATTCGCACCTTTATTCCAGTCGACATCTGGCTACAGGTTGCGATCGACACTTGTACCCACACACACACACATTCCTCACTAATTCATACATATAATGGTTTGTATAGACTGATTGCACAAGAAAATATATATTACTTTCAGAATTATAATTCATTTGATATTTATTTGGGGGCATAAAGTGGAAAATGTCATTCTGATGTAGTTTGGTAACGTTGTGTATTTCTTGGTAAAAAAAAAATAATGCACTGCTTTACTGCTTTAATGTTTGACATTCCAAGCCAAATCTGGTGGTGCAACAAACAAACAAACTTATTTCACATCCAACCCAGTAGCTTGTCTGCTTGCTTAAATGTTTAAAACAGAAGTTAAATCACTCAATTAATAAAGAAAATATTGCAAAAACAAAAGCACAGGTTAAATTTTAGTGTTATAAAGAGTTATAAAAAATAGTGAAGGAAAGGAGGTGATTTGTGACCAAATATGGTATCCCATACTCGAAATTTGTGTTTTTGCATTTCACCCATCTAAGTTCACACACATACAAACAGTGGTGAGTAATGAGACACACACACACAACCTTTGGGTTACAAGTCCAACTCTCTATCCATTAGGGCTCATACAGTACATGCATTGGGCGACCGACTCATATATGCATCAGCTCCCTTTTAAAATATCCATTTAAAAGGCATTGAAAAGTTTTTTCAAAAGTATGTGAAGAATGCAAAGAGCATATTTCCAAGAACTGTGGCTCATGCGTTTTTAAATTTTTTAAAAATTATTATTATTATAGACACTATTACATATATTTTTTAAAAATCATCCTTGTTATTGGATCCAATCAGGTTATTTGAAGCAGTCTAAAACCACTGGAGATGAAAAATAAAGGAAGGAGGAGGACAGACAGAGAGAAAGAGAAAATGTGGAATGGAAACTTGAAAAATCATGAAGTGTGAAGCAGAGATTCACTCCCTGGGTGAGAGTGAGAGCTTCAGAGAAATTGCATTGAAATATGGAAAATTGCCCTGCAAGGTGCCAGCAGAGAGACACTATAAAGACAGCCTCAAGATGTAGCCAATCACATAACACATGATGTCCATGTAATGACAGATGGGCCACATTCACACTCTTTACTTTCAATATATCTCATATTCAGAGAACACATTATGCCCAACAGGCCGGCGTTTCATTTAGTTGAGGACACGTGTTGAAAAATGCCTATGGCGTCTCGCAGGTGCACGATGGCTTAGGATGACTTCTTCAACGCAGCCAACAGTCTAATGCACAGCTAAACTACACACCCATGCTTTCAAAGTGAATTTTGACTAAATTCATTGCTTCAGGGTGCTGTGCACTACAAAGTGCCTTAAATGTGGCACATGTGTGGTTAAAGATCTGAAGGGAAAAAAAAAGAAAAAAAAAAGTTTTAGGTTCAAACTTAGTCTCAGCAGAGGATCAACCGCAATCCATTGATTGGCCATTACACGATTTGACAATTATGGTCGCTACTAAGGATGAAGATGAATATTGTTTAATAAAGATATTGTTGAATTTGTGCTTTTTCCTCACAACAATACAGAAATGAACTGGATTACTTTTATAATCATGTTATCTTTTTTGGTGTGTTTGATGGTAGTGCAGTCATATTGAGGAAATGTATTCTGTGTCCCACAACAAACTAAATACAGTATATGTTACAAGATCAGTAATGGTTAATCAATTACAGATATGGTATGTATTTCACGTTTTTTAAACTGCAGGCTTATTTAACACTTTGTAATGCTTTTAAATATTACAAATTTGAAGGCCTACAGAAACGAATGAATTCATCTTAAAGGTCATAAATACAGAAGAGTCAATTAATTTAGGAATCCCAGATGTCACATGGACTATTTTAACCATGTTTTTGCTATCCTCTTGGTCCTTGAACGTGCCAGTTGCATTGCTGTTTAGGCAGGGTTAAAATTTCCAGGACTTCAAAGCTGAACAAAGGTTTTATGAGTTTGGAACATGAGAGCATTTTTAATTTTGGGTAAACTATCCCCCAAGTTCAGTATATTTAACATGCTGCATGTCACTTAACATGCTGCTATAATATTTTTGGCAAAAAATAGAAAAAAATATCTGAACCCTTTGGTCATTTTTAAACGAGATGCTAACGGTCTAATCAGATTCAATGATCTATGCTAAGCTATGCTAAAAGTGTTATCGCCAACCTGGAGATAGGTTGAATGGATTCAAAAGCGCTACAAGAAGCTATATTATAAATTCTACAAATCAAACCCTGCGGTAAGTGTCTTCTAAAGGACCACCTACTTGAGTATTAAAATCAGGTCACTATATAAAACCCGAGCTCAAAACGACACTGTGGATCGAGGGCCGGGTTAGTGTAGCATCCCGCTATTTCTCCCAATTAAATGCAGCGTACGCACCTCCTGCCAGAGCTCTGATCGCACCCTGCATTTAAAAGCTCTGCTAAGTAAACGCGTTTCGCTAAGACACATTAAACCTAGCTGTCATCACACTTAGTCAGTGCACAAACATGCTAATGCTAATTACATCGTAGGCTGTGCTTTTCCTCGCGACACTCCCTAACAGCGTAGCGGAGGTAAAGAGGCCACAGCGGGAATGCTAATGAACAGTAGCAAAACAAAGCCTTCCCTAATGACAGCTCTCAGATAACAGGGTAGAGAAGGCCAGCCTGTACCCTTTTTTTCCCTCACCCTTCTCTTTTTCACTCTCTTCTCAGACACTGTTAATTAGACCAGCTATATTTGAAAAGTATAAGCAAAAAGCATGAATGCAGCACTTCCACACAGATGTCGGCCTCTATAAAGCCTTATTTATGCTTTTGTTTTACAGTAGTGCAAACATCAGGGTGATTTACTGGGTTAACCCAAACATTTGTTTGACAGAAGCATTTTTCTTTTATGCATGACTCTCTAAATTGATTCTCGCTTGGTCTTGTATTACACAAAATGAAGCACTGCTTACGACTTGCTAACAAGGCAAACCGACTGCCACTTTTACAGATACACAGATGATGCACCTGAGGCACATAAAAACTCACGGGATGAATTGGATACAAAAATGTATTATACAGAGCCTTCATTTCTCAAAAGATGACTTGGACACATACAATCTTAGATACATCATCACTAATGGCTCGTTTAATGGGATCTGAGCCCAAATGAGATGACTAGGGTAAAAACAGAAGCTAAATGAGTGTTTAAAACTGCTTAACCCTCATGTTTTAAGGCAGATTTGAAAGCTTAAAACTGTGCTTTAAATTATGTATGACATGACTTTCCTTAATCTTATGAGAACTGATTAGAAACAAAGTTTGCTAACATGCTTTCAAAAAACAGCTAGTTTTTGACATTCTGAACATTTACATCCAAAATGTAGATGCCTTTGTTTCTTCATCGGAGTAGATTTGAAAAAAAAAAATGTAGCACTGCATAATTTGCAACGTTCTGCAGTCAATGGGTGCCGTCAGAATTAAACGGCTCCAACAACTCAAACAGAAGTCCAAACAGCTGATAAAAACCATCTCAATCGAGGACATATCTTGTGGCTTACTTACTAATTACGATGTTTTTAGCAGCTGTTTAGACTTTCATTTCGACGGCACCCATTCGCTGCAAAGGATCCTTTTGGTGAACACTTCGCATCATGCTAAATGTCTCCAAATCTTTTTTAATAAGGAAAAAAACTCAACTATAATTACCTAAGGGCTAATTTTTAACTTTTAGATGAAATATTCCTTTAAAGATGCACCATTAAAAAGTCCATCATTATATAATTAAATAAATAGATTAATCTAAACTGAGGAAATACGACACAAGTAGTAGGTGGTAAAATGAGAAGTTTGCCAAGACCTTCTCGACTGATGCACAGTAAAGCAGTACATTCAAAACATTGTTATTTATTTTTGTTATTTTTCCAATAACTTGTTCAAATTGACCCCAAACAGAAATGAAATCATTATACTGTAAAAAAATTCAAAGGCGTGAATGAAGTATAATTTTAAAACTTACTATCATTACATTACTTACATATATTTCAGTGAGAATACAGCATACGTACACAGACAGACAGGGAGTAAGTGAATAAATACATGAGCTCAATGAGTTTCAGCACCACGGACAGCGTCGCTGAAGGATATATGCAGTCAGGAGGGTGGGACCGAACATAGAGGACATTACATGATAGATGTGTCTGATTATGATGGAAGACTTAATAAAACAGCGTTGTGGATTAACTCAAGGAGAAACAAAAATAGTGCAACATCACTTTCTGCTGTTCTTTGTTTCTGTAGCAAGAATGTACAAAGCTGCATAAAATTCAAATCGACCAGTCCGTGTCTTGTCTGTACCTTGGGCTTAACAAATAGTTTTCCCTTCCTCCACTGCCAATACAAGTTTAACCACCTCTCATCTTACTTTTTGCGGATATATGTGGGTATATACAGTATGGTTGTTCCATGGTCTTACTGTACAAATGAAAAAGCACATTTACCTACTGTTTGAATATCAAAACTAAATCAATCAATCAATCAATGAATACAAATTAGATTATTTCAATGCCCAACTAGACATATGCTGTAAAACCCAACCCTAGTCTTTATTAAGAAAAAAAATAAATTCTCAGTGAGTAAATGGTTGGTAAATTAATTCTTAAATGACTGAGTAAATGAGTAAATGAGTATGTGACCAGATGAACAACTGATTTAATGAATTGAAAAAACGAGGTAGAGTGTATAGCAGTGCAGGTCTAATGGCTCCATCTCACGTCCATTCAGGAGCCTGTGTTCTCTCTGAGATAACAATCACAAGGACATCCACCTTATGTGAGGGTTATTTAATAAGCGCCCAGCGCCTGATCGAGGCCAAACACAATTTCATCTCATCTTTAACCTGATGAGGAAATTAACATCCTCAGTGTGGTCACTCATAGAGGGACATCACAACAGGGGTGTCGCAATTCATTTGCCGTTTGGCCACACTTCTACTAACTACCCATAATTAATTAAATAATGCTGAGCAATTACAGTTATTCTCAAGCCATGGTTTCATTTAGAACTGGTGATAGGATTTGACCCCTTCTAACCCTCTCCTCCTCTCCTCTTTGTCTCTCTCTCTCTCTCACTTCCTGTGGCTCTCTTAATGCAGAGCACCACTGAGTATTCCTCTCAGGCAGGATACCTCGAGTCAGACAATTCCCTTTGACATCCATTTGGGAAACAATTTAAAGCAGGAAAACCAAACAGCTACTGTGGATAAGTGATCTGAAAAAGCATAAATAGAGTGCTTTTGTCGGATTCATGGATATATATATATATATATATATATATATGTGTGTGTGTGTGTAAAACAAATGGTCACACTAGATTGGGAACCAATTCTCTCTATTAACTAATTATTGATTATTATTATACAATTTGTGTCAGTAAAGAAATAAATAATGTGCTGTTGATTACTAGTTAGGAAAGGAAGTTGTTACGTTTAGGTATGGGATCTAGAATATGGGCATGCATAATAAGGCATTAATATGTGTTTTAAGAGAACCTTAAATAAAGTGTTACCAAAAAACAACAACAGAAATAATTGGGAACACATCAATTTAATAATTAGTTCTCAATATAACTAGTTCTATTGTTACTAGCATGTTGGCTTTTAACTGACTAGTTGTTGATTAGAATTAATATTACTAGAATGTTAGCCATTTATTGGTACAAATAAAGCACATATCAATCCATTATTCTACGTCCCTAATCTTACCAATGCTTGGTGCACCAAGTATTAATAAGAAGCAAAATTATGAGTTTACTGATGAAAAATTCATAGTTAATAGTGAATAAGTGTTCCCTATTCTAAGGTTTTCCCTTTTTTGGTAACACTTTATGATAACTACACACTATGAATCATTAGTTAAGCATTAATATACAGAACTATTCATTTCAAGATGAAAAAATATGATTTTGATTTTTTTTTTTTTCATTCAACAAGTGTACAGTTGTATGATTTCATTTTTTAGATCTGGAAAAAAAATATTTCTGTGTTCTGTATTCCTCTGTGTTGTGTTTGTTGAACTTTTCTGTTCGGAAGATAAATAAGTCTTTACAAGGTATAAACAGTCCTCGCTTTAGATGAGCTGACAAAAACAGACGTCTAAATGTATAACTACCTGACTTAATTATGAAATACAGCAGGAACATGTGCTAATAAAGCATTTATTAACACACTGATAATAAGACTTATTAATGTATTAATGATTTACTTAGACTTTATTAATGATCTTATTAAACACTGACAACTCCTAAATAACTGGTTTGTAAATAATGTAATAAACCGATATACTGATCATTATTGAAGCATGAAAATAAAATTAATAAGCATTATATATATGCTCAAGAACGAGGTATTTATAGCTGTAATTGTACACTGCATAATAATGTTGGAACAAAGCGAACTGAGTATTTACTAATGCTTTAATTGACTACTGACTCATAGTGTGCAGTTATTATAAAGTGTTCCCGATATTTGTAATAGTCCTCAGCTGTAGGATTTATGTATAACACATAGACAAGCACACAATCAGGCCGAATGAAACGTTGGCCAAGCACACATCACAGCGTTCTCTCCGCTCAGTCAGCAATCTGCAGACCAGCCAGTCAGAAGGCTGCCATGGCAACCAATCCACAGCGTGATGATTGGCCGAAGAAAGGCAGGACAATTTAATGTTTGCTCACGATAGCGTCATTAAATCACACACTTCCTGGAAGTAGCTTATACTATCAAATTTGCATTCAGTAATTCGTCTCGTAGTCTCCCACTCTCACGCTGTTTCACCCAAGAAGTCTTCTCATCCTCGAGGGGTTACGGAAAAAATACAAGTCTGAAAATAATGAATAAACATGTAAGTCTGTGCTGACAAGTCAAGGGCAAACATTAATTAATTAATGCCAAAATGTTGGAAGTGACAAGTTCGTTTGGATTATTTCAAAAATATCAAGGCATTTAATTAAAAATATGCTAATTTCCAAAGCGGCGAGTGCCCGTAGTATGAAAATCATTTTGGACTACATTTCAATTATAGTCACACTACACATTCATCTCTCGCCACAGACACAGAGAGAGAGAAAATAGAGAAATTTCCACTGTCCCTGCTCCAGAAAAACCATATGCACAGATGAAATGAAACTGTTATTAATAATAATTGAGATTCCAACAGCAGCCCTGTGAAGTGCAGCCAATCAGAGGAGATGCTAGCCAAATGAGAGACCTCAGTGAAGCCGTCCAAAACAAAACATCCAGTCTTTAAGTCCTTATCTTCTTACTGTGAAATAACAATGAGGATAATGTTAATAGCAATCCCTGAAGATGTGCTTTCAAGATGTGTTTCTAGTGCTTCCAGTGCTATTCAAGAAATGCAGTTCTATTTCTAGGTCTATTTCTCATTGAGAGTGGTAATATATTTTAATATAAATCTATTAAAATCTGTAATGTTATACTGCAGTACACTTGTGCTTCTCAAAATTGTTAATTCAGTGTTATATTTGCAATTTTTTTCTCTCTCTCTCTCATTGACCATCCCCATATATTATAATGTGACTATAAAGCTTGTAAATGCTAATCAAATCTTAAAACTATTATCAAAACTATTATTCTCACACAAAATCATATTATGACTTTATATCTTAAATATATACTATGTTATGTATACTATATACTATATTATGACTTTATATCTTACAATGTGATCTCAAAAGTGGCTTTACAACTTTATCTCTCTCTCAGTTTTTGGCAGTAAACTGTATAGCTTACAATATGATTTTAACTCTTTATTATATTTCAATTGTGACTGTCAAAATTGTTATTTTGTATCTTGAAATGATGACTTTCTCACAACTCTGACTGATTTTGTACGTCAAAATGAACTGGCTGTCAAATGCAATTTTATGTCTTACAGCATGATTTTATCTCAGATTTGCGACTAGCTGAAGAATTCTGACTTTATCTCAAAATTGTGACTGTCAAAATTTGATTTTGTATCTCTCAAAATGATTTATTTATATTTGACTATCTCACAGATGTGACTATCAAAATGATCTCAATAGTGAGAGTCAATCCCTCAGATCAAGTCCCAGATTAAATGGAAGTTTTAGCAGTTTCAGCTGAAATAAACTTGCACTAATTGATATATATATATTGTGGGCCGTGGCGCTAGAGAGCACGACAGACAAGCAGGTGGTTTGAACACAAAACCCCGGAGGG
>JAUYWG010000057.1:6610951-6627020 GCA_034779775.1 Enteromius afrohamiltoni | reverse complement strand
AAAAAAAAAAAAAAAAAAAAAAAAAAAAAATATATATATATATATATATATTTTTTTTTTTAAAGACACATTAGCTTATTTATTGTATCAAAAATACAGTAATATTGTAAAATATTTTCTAAATGTATTATAATATACTGAACTTTCACCATTATCATTCCAGTCTTGAGTTTCATTTACCATTCTTCTTTTCTCCTTAAGAAACATTTTATAATACTATTGTTGTTATAGTCATATAAATCTAAACATTAACATTTTGGGAGGAATTATGATTCTTTGAACTAGAAAGTTATAAGAAGAGAGTTAAAAAATTACATAATTTCAATCAGTTTAATGCACCCTTGAGTTATTTACTTTTTTATTTATTTTATTTGATAATAAATAAAACATAATAATGAAACCTGAAATACTTTTTTTTTTTTTTTTAAATCACATTTATTGCATTGCTTTGGTAAATAAACTAGGTTTTGATGATTCTGATGAGCTGGTCAAATGAAATATCCCCAGGTTATTTCTTTCAGTGACTCCTGTTCACTCTTCTGTGCACTTTTCTAAGTGACACTCGCTTTGAAATAACTCAGACTTCCCTATAAATGATACTTGAAAATGAGTTTTATGATGATGCAGCACATCATACAACTAAGGTTTATGACAGGCCGAAAAAATAAAAACAAAGAGACAAATGCTTCTGTTCCTGAGGCAGCACATCGCTGAATGGGAATCAATTGGGAAGAATAAATCACACAGAAGGGAGAGAGACAGGTCCAGCCGGGAACAGAGAGAATGATTTAAAAACACTAACCTGATCCGACTGATTCCACACGAGCCAATGCATGAAGAGAAAAAAGAGAGCGGGATCAAAAGCACGTCACAAACACATACCGGTCATTCAACACATGAACATGCAATCTCTGCTGATTGTGGCATTAAATTAGCCATGGCCTGGAAACATCTCAAGAATCCTGAAACATCTTTACACGATGACTTTAGGTAACCTCAGACAATCCGTGCATGATAACAGCAACAACCCCCTCTTTGGGCATCCATTGCATCTACTACAGAGTAATCTGTATCAGTGTGTGATTAACTTCCTGCTGTTGTCTGCTAAGAGGTGTCCCCTTGCAAAACGACAAGAAAACAGCCTGTGAGGTAACCATGATGAAATATAATAATAGGCTTTTGTCATGACCCACAGTAGATATGATTGGCATCCCGGGGCGAGACACTCACCAACACACAATCTCATGTTTATCAACCACAGAATAAATCCCAGAATGCTTTAAAGAGGAGTACGGGACAAAGAACTGAAACGCAATTGAACGAGAGAGTCCCTTGAGCTATGAAACTCTAACCTTTTCATTATGGTGATATATCTGGCATGAAGCCCCACTAGTGTTGTCAGGGTAACCCCGTGATGAACCTTGACAAAGCCCCTGAGACGCAGAATGAGACGGCTGCAGCCGGTCCCTGCCCAGCACACAAACCACATACCACATTATGTTATATGCCCCTGGAATGTTCTATATGCAACCAGAATAATAAAAATAAGGAAAACAACATCACAGGTCAGTAAATATCTTAAAGTATATAAATATATAGCAGTGTGTGTAAATACACACACACACATGAATAAAGGTACATATTTGTACCTAGAGGGTCCATTTTGGAACCTTACATACAGTACAGATTAGTACTTAAAGTCCCACCCCTTTATTTCTGAGTGGATATATACAGTGCCCTCCACTAATATTGGCACCCTTTGTTAAATCTGAGCAAAGCTGGCTGTGAAAATAAATCTGCATTGTTTATCCTTTTAATCTTTCGTTCAAAAAATGTACAGAATTCTAACCTATCACTGAATTAAAATAATTGAAAATGACCCTTTAGATTACCAGCTCCATGTTGGTTCTCCTCTTTAGTTCACCTCACTCAGGGTTCGGGTCAGAGGACTGGGACAGCCATGGCCGAAGCTTCATTTTGTGCTCAGTGACTAATTGTTGTGTTTATTTTAATGTTTGTTTTGGGTTATTATCCCAATGGAAGACCCAACCATGACCCATTATTAGAGTCAGTGAATTATTGATTTTTATATGGTATTTGATGGAATCCATGATGCCATGCATCTAAACAAGATGTCCAGGACCTCCAGCAGAAATATAGACCCACAACATCAAAAACACAGCAGTATATTTCACTGTACACATGGAGTACTTTTTATCCCTGTGTTCATCAAACACATCTTGAGTGATTGCTGCTAAAAAGCAAATTTTTTAGTTTCTTCTGATCATAGAAGCCAGTCCCATATGTAGTTCCAGTCCTGTCTGACAACTGAACATGCTGGAGATTTTCTGCAATTCTCCAGCTGTGGTTCTTAAAGAGTCTTTAGCCTCTCAAACTCTACTCCTCTCCGTGTATTAGGATGATCCTCTTCCTCCTATGTGTATTTCTGTGAAACAGGAAGCCGGGGCTAGATATTTTCATGTTCATAATCACCCTGGAGTGCTCAAAACTGTGAATTTGAATGGGAATATACTTCAGAGATATTTTACTCATAAAAAATTCTAGGGGTGGCAATAATTGTGGCCAACAACTATTTGAACAAAAAAAAACACAATGAGATTTTCTCCCTATTTTAATTCTTTTACTTCAATGATAGGTTAAAAATGTGTAAATTTTTTGAACGAAAGATCAAAAGGATAAAAAAATGCAGATTTATTTTCACAGCCAGCTTTGCTCAGATTTACCAAGGAACCAATATTAGTATAATAATATGTTAATAAAATAATAATAATAAAATGTTCCAATAACATGAACATACACTGAAAAATAATAATGTGTAGAACAGTTAGCAGAAAGGAATTGCTAGTAAATTTCACAGTTTATTATTATCAACAAACAAATGTCAAGTAACAAATAATTTTACTTTTAAAGAATGTATTTTGAAAACGGTGTTAATTTGTTAAACTACATTTAAGTGTCTTAATCAAGGGCATGCTTGATTTTTCTTGTATCAAACAACAAATATTCATCAATCCAAAGTTTGAACATGTCCTTTAAAAGCATGAATTGTGCTGTTTTAACGTTTAGTCTTAAAGTCAGTCTGTAGTATATTCTGACAAAATTTTCTGTATGATCGACGCTCAAATTCATCACTCACCAACATTGAAAAAAAAAAAAAAACATTTAAAAGAAAATCATGCATTTGAGCTAATATGAACAAATTCTAATTCAAAATGACATTTAACTGCGCTTTTTTTTAATGAAAATATTGAATATTGAATTTAACTCTTCACACATATCTCTTTTAATATATGCATACCAATGAATATGCAAATGAGTCCCCGCCTCCACAAAGTCACTGCAGCTCAGACCTGCTCCTTTTACACTGGGTTAAATGAAGTAGTAAATGCTACACAATGGCAAGGGGCAATATTTTAGTAATGTTAGTTTTTTAGAAAAAGAGGAGTTTTCATTTTTGTATGAACTATCCTTGTTTCATTGAAATACACATATGAGTGCAAGAAACAAAAACCTATATTAGACGAGTTCTGCATTGTGACCCGTTGAAGATTGGGAGCTCTAGAGGAACACAAACTTTAAATCTGCAGGATTACAGTTTTGCAGTTAATTAACTTCATAACAAGACATTTGCCATGTCCAGAGTCAATAGAGCACCGTTTTTTTTTTTTTTTTTTTTTTTACAGAAACACTTTACTAATGATAGAATGCCCCACGATAAAAGCCCGACCTTAAAGGATGCTTACATGTTTGTGATAGAAACAAACTGTTTTTGAGGCTGTCTTCGGGAGCCTGAAGGTTTAATAAGAAAATGTTCAGCTGTGATATTAACTGATGAATGAAAGATTTTAAAAACACCAGATGAAAACAGAATTTGTTGAGTGGAGAAAAAAATTCATATGTTTCAGAATCCTAAAAATGCATTCAATTCAAAGCTTAAACAAAAGACTTTCACTACTTTCATTCAGAGTGTGTGTGTGTGTGTGAATGCACAGAGGAGTATATCCTGAATTCAGATACAATGCGAGATGTGGTTCCATCCCAGCAGCCTCCACTGCTCTTTCTGAAGCTGCTATCACACTACACATCAATCTCTCTGAGTGACATTTAATTCCCTTAGCCAGGAACATACTGAATGGAGCATCTTAGAAAAGTGCATGCATGCACACTTGCACACACACACACACACACACACACACAGAGACGCATAAACCCACTCATCTTTACAAAAAGGTTCAAGTTAAGATGATAAAACACAAACTATCATGTAGGTTTGTATGTAAGTGTGAGTGTGTGTGTGTACTTATGTGTCATAGTCTGGCTCACATACAGTGAGTGCTGAAGTATAGATGTGACAAAGACGAATTGCATGTCTCTGAAACAAAGGAATTTCATCAGGAGTGTTATGACTGTGTGTGTGTGTGTGTTTGCGCTTATCGAGGTCAGTGGATGATGTTATGTACCATGTTTAATCTCGTTTAAACTATTAGCTAGATGAAATGATGCAGAGAGACATTGTAATCCCGGATTTGAACAGATATATCTGCAGTAATAAAATATGTTTAAAACCGTTAAAGACCATGACATGATGTTTCTTGACCAGCAAATCAATATCAGAAAGATTTCTGAAGAAGCACGTGACACTAAAGACTGGAGTAACGATGCTGAAAAAATCAGCTTTACCATCAATAATGGTAATCAATAGTGGTACAATAAATTGCAAATGGCAAATACAGTAAAAGCAGTACTACAGTTAAATATTTTATGATTTAATGTGATTTACTCCTTCAGCATCATTATTACAGTTAGACTTATATTGATTTGCAGTTATTCCTCCTACTTTTTTTTTTTTGCAGAAACATGAATATATAGACTAAAAAGAGCATTATACATTTTACAAATGTAAGCTGTTACCTTTGCTCAATTTCCTGCACGCTTGAAGTTAAAAAAATTCAAACTTCCTCAAAAATAGCCAAACAGCACAAGTGTTTTAACAATAATAATAAGAAATGCACACCAAACCAGAATATTAGAATGATTTCCAAAGGATCCTGTGACACTGAAGACTGAATTATTAGTATTTTACTGTATTTCTCATCAAATAAATAGCGAGCGTAAGAAATAAACAAATAAATGACTCTTTGAGACTTCATCAGTGATGTCTGTTTCTCTCTCTCCCTCTGTGTGTGTGCGCTGATCAGCCTCGACGAAGGATGTTGTGTACTATGTTTAATCTCATTCAAACCATTAGATGAAATGATCCAGAGAGACATTGTAATCCTGGATTTGAACAGATACATCGGAAGCAATAAAATATAAAGACCATGACTCGATTTCATTAGCTCATTAAAACCCTCTAGTTTACAATCTTCCAAAAATATGACCTGCATCACACAGAGGACCTAATACACGGACGGTCTTCTGCATTTAAAAGGGTTAGAAACATGCTCAGAACACGATTTAACCACATCCTCCGATGATGTCTAAGACAGCCTGTGTTCTAGTCACGCTGCGATCATAAAGCCCTGTTGTATCAATTATGTCAGATTTCGGAAAAATCTGCTGAAAGCAAACATTGAGGAAGCCTGACGTCTCAAGGGTCTCTCTCTCAAATAAACCAGACACTCATTTGCATTAGTTACTTATCGCAACCCATTTTTAAACAACACCGACATAAACAAATTAGCGTCGCACTGTAGTGACTTTTAGCCCTGCGCTCCATCATTAGCCATGACACTGTCTCCAGTGAAGAGCTTGACTTTGCGGCAGCAGCTTTAATAAGGTCACAGTGAAACGTTCACACGGGCTGTTCCATCAGTTAAAACGACTGAGCCTCCCAGCAGCCATTATCCCTCCCGCTCCATCCACAGCTGCTCTGCTTACACCCAGAACACAGAGATTATACTGCAGAATACCAATCAGAGAGAGAGAGATGTGCTGTCAGGGTTAAGAGGCTGCTTTTACTAGCAGGTGGCCTAAGTCACATTTCTTTTCTGTTGTGTTCTATTTGCATATTCTCTTGGCAAAATATTTTGAAAACCTGCAGAGAATCGCTGTGGTTCGCTGACAGGCCCTGTCACACAGCGCGAGTCTGCAGCGCAACTGTTGCTCTGGCGGTTTATGAAAAGCAAGGAGGTAAAATATACTGAAAAAATGTTGAGAATGATTATTGTTAATCTCACAGAAGACAGTGGAGAACGAGGCGGACATGGCCACGGTATGATGCACAGTAATGCTGCTAATCCAATACTTGACAGAAACAAAATATGCATAACATGTTTGAGTGTAAAATAAGGCTGAATAATATATCGCACAATATAATCATGCGCATCTCGTCGGTAAAGCTACCCAATATCGCGGTCAGATTTGTGGGTGATTCAACTGCGAAATCTTCGCAGCAATTCGTACATATTTTACGAGGGCGCTAATTCGTACGACCTCACTCTTACATATTCATACAATCTTTGCTAAATCTCGTAATTTACGAGTTGCCAATTTGTATTATTTTCTACGAATGGCGCCCACCCAACCCCACCCCTAAACCTCGCCACCCGCTAAAACCTGCATCACACCTTCAGAAAACATTCTAATATACTGATTTGAATATAAATATGTATGTGTGTGTGTGTTGTATGTATGCGAGACTAAAACAATTTTATTTAATTTAAAAAACAATTTAGAAGCAATCTTAATCCAAGTACTTGCAATGATAAACTGATGAAGAGAATCGAGTTTTATAGATTCTATATTTAAACATTTTATCATTTTATTATAAATGTAATACTGTACAAGTCTTCTATCCATAATTGTGCCTTCTCCAGTAAGAGCTGTCTCGTCTGAATCAGGAGAGAAATACGCACAGTTCAAGCTCCATTTACAAGCCAAAAAACAAAACAAAACAAAAGTTGAATACAGTCACGATTCCAAATCATGATTTTGATGTCAGAGGACAACGAGGCATACACTTTTTCACTGCTGTTATAATGATTATGGAGTACTTCAGCCATGATTATGAACAATTCCTTTAATCC
This sequence comes from Enteromius afrohamiltoni, assembly GCA_034779775.1. Lineage (NCBI taxonomy): Eukaryota > Metazoa > Chordata > Actinopteri > Cypriniformes > Cyprinidae > Enteromius > Enteromius afrohamiltoni. Next base: position 6,619,971 of record JAUYWG010000057.1, on the reverse strand, counting down.
ATTACTGAAACTCATGCTGTTACACAGTAGCGGATGGTTTTTTTCCCCATTTTTCGATGATGTAGTTGTAAATGGCATTCTTTATGAAAAATGTTTCCTTCAACACTGTTGAGAATATCAAGACCAGCAGATCAGGAAAAATAAGAGTAATAACCTTGTTGTGATCTAGGCACAGGGTCTTAAAGTTTAAAGCCCTTGCTGTCTCCGCAATACCTTTGTTTGTGAGATCAAGAGGGCAGATCGATTTCTCCCTTAAATAAAAATGTACTCAGAGGTGTTGTAATCTTGACAGACCTCTGGGCTTCCGAGGGTTTGTTGGGGAGCGGGCCAGGATTAGGGCTTAGAAGTCTTTAGTGAAAACAAGCCTACAAAACCACAACTTTTTGGGATGCTTAAGAAAAACTGCTTAACTGGTTAATAGGCTTCGATGGTGAAGTATAAGTAGTAACAAAAAAATAAATAAATGTGGTAACAATTTTATGCAAATATTGTATTATTTATTCAGATTCCTAAAGACATAATTTATTAATCATTTTGCATGGGGATGTAATAGGTATGTGATTGATTGACAAGCTCAGGCATCCCACCTCTGGGACAGATTAATTAAATCTGCTTTATCTATATTACAGAAGGACGCTCCAGTTAATAACATTGCCAGGGGAACACTATCAAGGACGGCACAACAAACCTAACTATGTACCAATGCACTGATGTTATGCAATACAGTAAACCAAACGAGTATATAGAATTAATGAAATTGTAGCACTCTGTGAAAGAGAGAGATCCACAAAGAACCGCCAGTCCTTCTGTAGGAAGTGAGTGTCACTGCATTAGCCATTCAAGTCCAGTGTAAACATGGCGGGTCATCTGGGAGTCCTGTTGGATCAATAGAGCAGCACTGCTCTAAGCTCTGCCTTCTGAAGGGACTGGACATACAGCCATAGACACTCCTCATCTTCAATAAATATAATGTGCATGAACACACACTTTCTGTACTGTGCTTGCATCAAAAAATATTCTGGACCTGGATTGCGTTTCCCAAAGGCATTGTAAGCCTAAATTGATCATAGCTCAATGGGTCTACAATGTACGCTTACGATGCTATTGGGTAACACGGCCCAGATTATTACTATTCATACATGCCTTATGAAAGTATTATACATTTTATTTTTCTTCACATTTGATGACAAACTGCTTTAAAATAAAGTTTGCTTTATCCAGCCGAACAGTAGTTTGCATCTGGCCACAGCACTTTTCAGAAACAATCACAGAAAAGGAATGAAGCCAGAAACACACTGGTAATTCACTAAAACACTTTTTAATCATTTAGTTTATTTATTCTGCTCACCAAGGTTACAGGTGCTTGAGTATGGAAGGAGGACGGGGCCAAAACTCTTTAAACTCAACACATTAAATTTGAACATGTTAACACACCTTGTTTGTCCTTGTTAATTTTGCAAGATGCACAACAGCCAATCAACCTGATATAGTTGAGACTATATTTGCATGTGCAATGTATTGGCATATACAGTATGGATACAAGCACTGGTGTGTACCTATATGCAAACATCAAACATATTTTGTTCGTGAGGAATAATGCATTGACATGTTGTGAGATGTCAGTCCATTTTAGTGGTTTAATTTGCATAGGTATTAGTCAATATAAGTAAAGCAATGCCAAAATTGTAGAAAATGTTGTATTAAAACGTGTGGTAAATCAGCTTTAAAAATTGTTCCATGCATAAACATGGTCAGAATGTGAGTTTAGTGACATATTCAAATACCTTGTCTTAGGTAGAACTGTACATCTTTGCATGTACTAAAGGAACACAGAAAAAAGACACCTTAACAATTAAATGTACTTAAAATTGCCATGTTAAAGTGGACAGGGCATGTTGACACAGTAACATTTCACAAGATCTGATCAAAGAGTTTAAAGTGTTTTGGCCACACTTGCTTCCCATACTCGCTCAGTGTATTAAACTCCCGACTTCCAAGATCATCTGACTGTGTGACCTAAATCACATTAATGGTGCAATATCAGTTGATTTAGTAATTTATTTGCATTAAATTAGTTTGCATGCATTAACACGCTTTCCAAAAAGTTGTATTTTTTTTTGTGTTTTTTTATTTTTATTTTTCATTTATTTTATTCAAACTGAGAATTCAAAAATAGTTTGCTGTAGCAAAGTAAACAGACAAGTTTCAGATCACACATGTACAAAGAGTAATCCTTTAACCCATCAACAGGCGAATTATAACATTCACATTGAGTGAGGACAAACTCAACCATGCACTAGTCCATTCTTACATGAACGCACACCAGGCTACGTCCACATAAACTCACACAGCATACCAAAGACCTCTGAAGATAGCAACATGAATAAAACATCCGTCCAGAGCACATGTAAACACACAAAGGCTATCTCCCTCTCATACACCCAAGCTCTGAATTACACAAGTTCAAGCTAACTGATTCACATATAAAAATCCACATGCATAAACACACATTCCCACACAAACGCCGTAATTTGATGTACAGAAAATGCTTTTTCAATTGCCTACGCTATTCCCCGTGCCCTTCAGAATGAGAAGATAGTCATGTTGTACAAGCGTTGAGGAAATGGATTTGTTAGCATGGCTCTAACCTTCTATCCCAACACCCATATTTGCTGTGATATATTCCTCCTCCCATTGGCCTCCCTGCTGAGATCTCCACATCAGGCAAAGACAATCAGAGAGAAGGGTCTGTACGGAACACTCCAACTTACAAAATGTATGAAAAGACTAGTCTAACATGGCATCTCTCCTCTCCTGTAGCTTTTGAGACAAAGAGATTGTTTACGGAATTCAGCAGGAAGGATTGTTGTTTCACTTAAAAGACATTTGTTTCAGACAAAAGATGATAATTACCGGAGATAAATACAAAACAACGCACCTGTTAGCACATGTACTGTGCCAAGAGCGTACTCAATGTCAGTATTTTTCATCTTGAAATTAGACAGCGTTTGCGGTATAAGTATTCCCTGTTAAACACAAGTACGAAATTCAGCAGATGTTTTTTTGCAACATTTTAAATTTACAATGTATTGAAGTACAAATGTTCTGATGTTAGATAATAAGCCACAGTTATGATCTTTTTGCTGCTAATATGACTCTTTTAACACAAAGAAACAGCAATATGATAAAAGACACACGTGTGTGTGCATACATACTATATAATTGCTAATCAACACTGTAATAATTCTATTAATGTAATGAATGAATTTTACTAGCATTATATATAAAATAAAATTTTTAAGGAATAAATATCAAGAAACAATTAGTCATGTTTCATACATACATGAATACATACAAGATTTACTGTAGATTTTTTTTGCATTTTATAATTTAATTCAAGCTAATGAATTTCAAACACTGAGTTTTTCTTCTTTTTGGAAGAATTTATGACTTGAGGACTTGTTAAATCATGTGGGTTAAAAAAGTGCAAGATCCTCCTTTTTTCTTTCTTTTTTAAGATTCATAATACACAGATTAAACTCAATACAGTGTCAGACATATGTTGGAATTAAATATTGTGAGCATCTATATATTTCTCAATTTATCTAAGCCCTCTTCACTATGAACTAATATTAGCCCTCTCTCACCTGAGTACTGCAATAAATCCATCCATGTAGGAGTATGTTAACGAGTTGTTTGTAAATCCATTTGTGTGTGTGTGTGTGTGTGTGTGTGTGTGTGTGTAGAGCTGTGCTGGGAGTCAGGCTTAACCCTCACTGCAGAGTCATCCATCTTATCTTCTGTCAAACGGCCCCTGAGCCCTTGACACTTGCGCATGCGTGCTAAATGTGCCAAACACACTCATACAAGCAGACAAACACACCTAACAGATAACAGATACAGATCAACTATGTTCACACAGCCAGTGTGATAACAGATGTCAAATAGATATATTTCAAAATATATGTGTGTGTGTGTGTGTGTGTGTGCATTTATATATGCATAATAAATATACACAGTACACACATATATTATATAAATCAAAACTTTATTAATCATTTATTTCATTTATTTAGTATATACATTCTATTATAGTATATTCTCATTGGTTCAATTCAAATTCCAATTACTTTATGCATGGTATTCTTTTTTTGTTGTTTTTTTGTTTTGGTCAGGTTTGTTTTTTATTTCATTTATTAGTATAAATATTAATTGCATTTGTTTTGTTTTGTTGGTCATAGAATATAATCTTTACTATATATAATCAAAATGTGCGTGAATGTACTTTATCCCTTCAAAAGGGTCACACTCAAAACTGTATTGGTGAACTCTTGGTTATCACAACCTAATGCAGAATTCTCAGAGCTTTACACTGAGTCCATCATCCGAGACTACAGAATTCATATTTATGAGAGGTTCAGGGTGTCAAAAGGGTTGAGGACCCCTGCTATATACAAATGTGTATCCACATCAGTCAGCCTGTAAGCTAAATATGCCTACTCCATAGGCAGCGCTCCTGCAGACAGGAAATCTCTCTCTCTCTCTCTCTCTCTCTCTCTCTCTCTCTCAGATGTGACCTAGCCAAACATGCTTTGAGAGCCCCAGCGTGGCTAACAGCACAACTCCCACGCACTCCCTGTGTCATTCTCACACACACACAGCACTCTCAGGCCGGCTCCCGCTCGCTCACTCTTTATTTCTCTGCATGGTCATTGGTATTCTCCTCGTCTCATTCATATGTAGGTTCCTCAGTTGTAATTCACAGCGCAAAAGCTGCCGACACACAATCACAGGTTTGAGCATGTCTCTTTGTCTCTGTTCTCATTCATATTTAGGTGTAATACATTAGTTGTGCAGCAATTCATATAAGATAACATTTTGTATCTGATGTCAAACAAATCAAGAGCATATCGGGACGGTGTCATTTATTATATATTGTTACTGCAACCCAAACATTGAAACCAAAAAATTTATTACAGCATTACCCAAACAGATATGGAGAGGTTTTCCACTTTGATGCTGAAACTGCTCAAAAATATTACAAAGCATACAGAATACGTCACTTAATGTTCAGTCATGAGTAGCAGGTTTGGGAGCCAATGATATTTCGTAGTGGGCAGGGCTACCACAAAAATGCAAAAGCAAACTGGCTAATGTTATTGAATGCAGTGGTTCTCGAAGAGGGCACAAAGCGGATAAGTATACATCACTGTCGTTTTCAACAGATGTACATTAGAGGTGGTAAAACAGTGAACACTTATTATCATTTCCATACAGAGTTATGATATCTTTTGCTTCTTGGAAATTGGACTTAGGATGCAGAATCCTTGGGTACGAATCCTATGAACAACATTACTCATGGTTAAACCGTGTTCATTTCAAAGCAAATTTTGATTTAGTTTTAGTCATAGGCATAAAATGCCATTTAGTTTTAAACATGATCTAGTCATCTGAATTGGTTGTAGTTTAAACTGTAAAAATTTACCTATGCATACTATTCGCTGCAGTTTCCAGTTGAAATGAACACTAGACATAGTAAAACTCCCAAAACATTTATAGCTTTTCACACAAAAGTGTCATTTACAGGTACGTTTTTGATGTTTTCATCACACACAGCTTCATATGCATGAGTTTTCTAGTTTAGGTGCGTTTTAGCGCCACTCTCTACGTAGATATTCCACTTTGAAACAGTGAGCGAAACGTGCAGCGAGGTACATAATTACAGGGTAGCAAAAATGTATGTAGAGGCACATATTTCCAATCAGCCTGGTTCGGTTTAATGCATTTATTAAACATTTCTCTACAATCTCTAAACTTATATAGGTTTCATTGGTTTTAACATGACACGCAGCGACACACAACATGCCTTTGTGATAAAATTAAATAAAACCACTTCTCATAAAGAACATGGTACCATAACAATAACATTAATTTGTTTCTGTCAAACAACACACACAAATAAAACAGACAGGACTGCAATTCAAATTCTTTGGCCTCATTTCTCTCCCAGCCTTGTTCTCCGAATCGTCATCTGTTTCTAAACTGGGTTGTTAGCATATTGTCAACCACTCAGACAAACCTGCATGCAAATTGGTAGAAACACAGAGCGAACCATATTTAAAAACAAAATTATAAAACAGTAAAACTGCTGTAGGCAGCCTCTCCCCCTCATGAATTGTGCTGTATGAAGTCATGTGCTGGAATTGGCCTACATGAGTCTGTAGTGAAGCTCTAGCGCCTCTTATCAACACATACAAATACTCTGATCCCCCGCGGCTTCACGCTCACACACTCCACCACACAATTGGACAGGGTGAAAATTAAACCGGCTGCCACATTCCCAGAAACCAAGGCCACTTTCGCTAGCAATGAGACTGACTGTGAACCAATTAGGCTTCATTAGTCTTTTACTGCCGACTCTCTTCTCAAACACGGGGAGAATGGGAATCAGAGGTGGGGAGATGCTACAAAAACGCTAATCCGAAGCTTATTCTCTAGCTTGCTTCTGTTAGAGGTTGGGTAGGGTTGTATTGACATGATGTATTAGCGCTTAGCATGAACAGGCTCGATAAACTCATTCAGGTGCAGTCAGTCAGATGGAAGGTGCACAGTTCATTCAGCAGTCTCCTGAGAGTCAGATACAGGGAAGGTAATGTTCTAGCCAAATCCTCAAACATTCTAGAACTGCAAAACCATTAAATGTAATTATCAGCATTCATTTATCACATCAATAGCATCCAAAATGTTTTAAATTATATTTACTATGTGTCTGTGTATATTTATTATGCATATATAAATGCACACACATACATATATATTATTATATATTGTTATATATAACATACGTTACATAAAAGTATAAGTAATTAGTGCTGTGAAACGATTCATCATGACTAACTAAATTCAAAACAAAAGCTTTGTTTACTTTATTTATGTGTCACGATCAGACTGGAAGTGCCAACCTTGCTCTCTGGTTGGCACTCCAGCACCAGATTAACACTAAGGGGCAGTTTCCCGAACAGACTAGTCCTAGATTAAAATGAATGTTAAGAGCTGTGTAAACTGGAAAAAGCTTGCACTGAAATATCTTAAAATACATTGTCATTGTTTGGTCTTAAAATGCTCACAGATTAATGCAAGACATGTTTCTAAAAATTCTTAAATATCCCAAATTAGCAAAGGTCTAGTCCTGGTTTAATCTAACTCCTAAACGGGAAACTGGCTCTGTGTGTTTTGTGTTTGTTTTCATGCCCGGAATCTATTTCATGAACTCTTGTCTCCGCCCAACTTTTATGTTGTCTTGGTTTCTCATTTATGTTCCCGCCCACCTTGTTTGTTACCATAGTTGTTCATCTCAGTCTCCGCCCATTGACCTAATTTCCATGTGTACCTTAATCCCTGTATGCGTCTGTCTCTTCGTGGTTCATTGTATTGTCTGGAGTGAGTTTTGGAGTTTCCCGTGTTTTCTTGTGTTCTAGTTCTCTGTCTTCGTTGTTCTTGGATTTCTCGTTATCGACCCCTGCCTGCCTCAGACTACCATCTTTGTTTTGCCCCCCGGACACTTTTTACCACTCGCATGACCCACGCAACAGACTTTGGTTACGCTTCAGCCTCGCCTCTGCCACCAAAAGGACTTCCAAACCGATGCACAGATGGCAAGTTTTTTATTGCACAGGTAGGTAAAGTCACGATTACTCCTCGTAAGAGCATTCACACACGCCAATTAAAGAAAAAATATTTATCTTCTTTAGTATCAATGTGCTTCACAGCAGTTACTGAAACACTGTTTTGTTTTGTATTTACGTGAAACGTCAGCAGAAGTGACATCAAACAGCATCTCATAGAGTACCTTTAAATTCTGTCAGCAAAACTCCCCCTCATGCTGTTTCAAACTTTGGATCATTTTAAAAACACAGATGAAGACATCATACTTAAATCTGAGAGATTTCTGCCTCTCCATTAACATTCCATTCCACCAAGTACAAAGATATTGTAAAAGTAATCCATAGAAATGGAGTGGTTTAATCTAAGTCTTCTGAAAAGACACAATGGCACTGATGGTTCCTTGAAGAATATTTAACATCAGTAGAACCCTAATGATTTTTTCATGCCGTTACTGTGAAACCCTCTCTTTTATGACCTTTATTTCTCAAGAACAGCAGATTTTTATCAAATATTGTAAATATAGAGTCGGAATCTTGACTGGCCTGCATTGGCTTATGCAGAAGCTGGGATGTGCTTGTGTGACACACGAGAACAAACCTCATTAGTTCTTGCACATACGTTTCTGACAGGATGATGACAGAATTCTCATTTTTGGATGAACTATCCCTTTAATTGTCATCCCAGCATCGGTGAGCACATCTCTTCATAAGTCTAGGGGGAAGTGCATTACCGTCCCATCATCTTGTTCTGTGCTGTGGATCAGTGACAAACTGCGCTTCACTTTATTTATGGGACGACTCAAGTACTCTCCATGGCAATGACCTCTGCCCATTTCCTCTTGATTGGTAGTGACCCTGACAAACAGAGGAGTTCCTCCTGGGAAAGGATTGTGCTTCTCTTGTTGCGCTCTCTATTTCATTTTTCAGTCTTGTCCGACCCTTTCCTGACTATTTCCTGTTTCTTATAGATTGATACAGATTGCTTAGTGATGTTGGACGGTGAGACAGCAGTAATATCATTGTGGCTCACTCTCTGATATCACAGATAAACATGCCACACACACACACACACACACACACACACATTCACACAGATGAGGTGTGATAGCACCAGGGTCTTTGGGGAAACGTCTGTAGGCAGCATGATGTATGACCAGCGCTCCACTGGGGACAAATGTTTCTACAGGACCCCAGAGAAAAGCAACCAATCATGAAGAAGCACACCTCAACACCTGCCTGAGTCTGGGCTTTTCCAAATCACAAACACATGTTTACACAATACTTAGTCATCCTGTGCAAAATAATGTACATTAGATAACATAATTCAAGCCTAAATATTTGAGTATATATTATAAA
>JAUYWG010000057.1:6578473-6602377 GCA_034779775.1 Enteromius afrohamiltoni | reverse complement strand
TAATTTTTTGAAAAGGACCTGTATATATATATATATATATATATATATATATATACGCACATATATACTGTAACTTTTACATTGGTATTAACAGACTCCTACTAAACTTACTAGCTGCATATTTGTCAGTCACACATAAACAGGTAAGATTTCTGTAATCAAAAAAACAATTACATACTGAATTTTATAAACTCACAATGTTCACGTGCATGTGTTTGATTTATTTATATATGCACTTTTAAGTTTACAATACACTACAGTACAATACAATACTTACAGTTTACAATAAACTGTATGAACATGATTAAAATATCTGTATTAATTTGTATTTATCGTTGATATATAAACCCGTTTCATTTAAATATTACTGATAGGTACAGTATTTATAGGTAACTTAATCTCTAGATCAACATTTTTTTTATGTTACAATAATAGCTGTAAAATGAACAAATTAAATGATGTTTCAAAGACTATTTCAGGAGCTCTAGTTGAGCCAAACGTTGGAGCAAGTAATTAGCAAAGACAGCAAAATTTAAGTTGTTAGAGCTCATAATTCATAGCTAATGGAAGATCTGGCTTCCTGAAGCACCTCTGACAGAGACAGTGTGTGTATTAGTGAGGGTGCCAGCAGTATGTAAAGCAGATACCTCTGGTCAGATGTGTCAACCTGTCTTGAACTCCCAGTCCAATTACCAGTTTCTTTTCATCTCTTATTTTCACTCTGTTGCACACACTCATAAACTCACTCTCTCTTTTCCCCAAAGTATCTACCACAGGTAGTGTGTGTGCGTTCGTGCTCCATTCATCTAAATCTATCTATTTCTTTATTGTGGTTTTCACTACTGTGGCTCTTATAATAAGGCCAAGGTGAATAAAGCAACATTAACAGTACAACTGTTATCGTTCAAGTTAGAATATTGAAAAATTTCAGTGGGCATTACAAAAATGTAAGTTATTATTTGTTATTTATTAAATGTTATTTATAGGCATCTGGCCAAAACATGCTCATTACAGATTGTGACTGCAATGCAAGGACACTGAAAGAGCAGCACATCACAGCATATGTAGATTTCGGTGGATTTTAAAGGTGTTTTTCTGCTTGTTTGAGGATAATGGCTTTTGGCTGATTGGCCCCTGAGCTGGGGCATGCTGGGTCCTCTCCTCTCCACTCCAGCGCACTTTAATTCTGCTACACTATCCATCACAAAGCCCAATATGAGCCATGAGCGTGCCCATCAATGCCAAGAGGATTGTATGCTTGCTACCCTCCTGTGTGAGAGAGAAAAAGAGCAATATTTTCTCTCAAATCAGAGACCACTTGCTGGAAACAGGGCAGTTTTAATGAAGGCAACTGGCTTTAGAGGTCTTATTCGTGTTGATAAACACAGTTGTATTGCATTACAGTTAGTGGTTAAAGGAATCGTACGGCAAAAATAGAAAATTTCTTATAGTTTATGAATCAGTTATTACGAATCAGTACCTAAATCAGTTATAGGTTATGAAATGTTCATATTTTGGTTTTGGGAGTCCCGAATAACAGGTTGCAATGCATGCAAGGTCAAAAGAGTCTCCCAAACAATTCCTTTAACAAATTATTTTTCCAAACCTCTGCAGTGATTGGTCGATTTCATTTAAAGCAGTGTTTGTGAGCTGTCAATGATAAAAAAAAACGGCACCTAGTGGTGAAGAATGAATTTACATTTTCATTTAGACCAACGTGAAAAGATTAGGCAACAATTAGGCAGACAATGTGATAATATTTCATATTAACAACAACATTAAATGGGTTGGGAGTAGTATTAAAAACAACTGGTTTTAGTGATTCAGAGTCGACTCTTTTTTTTTAAGAGACATTAACTTTATACACAGAGTACTTTCAGATTTAAATCTTTGCAGGATGTTTTTTTTATTCACTTAGAGCTAAGTTACACACTGCATGAAAGATTCAAAAATCCATAAGTAAGGCACTTTAAGCATTCATATTTCATTTCACATTATATTGATTGATGGACTGGAGTGGTTTGGATTATTGCGATGTTTTTAACAGCTGTTTGAATTCTGATGGCACACATTCACTGTGGAGGATGAAACTGAGAGTGATGTAATACAAAATTTCTCCAAATCTCTTCTGATGAAAATAAAACAAACTCATCTGCATGTCGGATGGCCTAAGGGTGAGTAAATTTTTCACTTCACTCACACAGGGTAAAATTAATAGTTTCTAAACCACTGAAAATTTGGCATGAATCAGAGAAAACTTACAACTTAGCCATAATGAGTGAGAGACACAGCGGCAGCTCATGAATATTCAAACTAGCCTCCCAATTAAAACATACAAGCCCAGCAATAGAGAGAGTATCAAAGACATGGAATTCCACTACATATTCATCATCTGAATTTCTAATGCAAATCTTAACCTGCTCACAATAGCATCTTTATTTTAGACCACAGAAATAGCTTTACATGTTTTATGGTGGCCGTGGGCCCTTTCAATATGGCCATATTTTGTTTGCGTTTGTACTTTATGTTTATTAGGGCATTTTATGAAGGCTCTTTATGGAACCTCATAACAAACTCACTGTACAGTTAAATGGACCTTGTGACCCTCAATTGAGGTCCATAAATATAACTGGAGAAAGAGTTGGATTGCACCTTAGCATGCAACACTAGGGAGAGACTTCATTTTTGCGAACAAAGAAACTTGAAAAAATGCAAGACCACATTAGAGCAGAGTATAAAAACAACATATAAATAAAGTACAGCAGTGTATCAAGACCAGACATAAACAGAGACCTGTGGCAAAACATGCCCCTAAATTAAAGATACTATGGTTTTAATTAAAATAAAATGTAAAATGTGTCTGAGATTGATTTTTACACACTGTTTTGCAGTGTTGAGCATTATAACCAATCCCAAGTACAAAGTAATTTATGTGACAAAACATTTGTTGCAGTGTTGAAAGAACTGAAAAGCAGGGTAACAGATCTAGAAAGCAGCTCATTATATGAGGTTCAGCACCACGGACAGCGCTTTGGCTCATTTACTTCTCCACATTTCAACAGAGCTGGGGAAAAAACGTCTCTGATTTTCATGGATTGAGTTGTTCACAGATCCACACAAGTCATCAAAGTCTGGAAGAAATGTACACACACCAGACAAGAAGAAAAAAAGATTATTAAAACTGCCACTTCAAAAAGATTTTCTGTTTTTGCATCTGCTTCGCACAATAGAAATGTCTTACATGCAATCGCATAGAACAAGCTTGCTGATTTTCCATGCTAAATTCTTAAAGAAAGACCTATTCATCACAAGTTATGAAAGACTAATAGGCATGAGGATCAATCAACTCATAAAAGAAAGTGAGAAAGGGAGACTTCATTACGCAAAAATCTGCTATGTTCAATGCCATTAAAAATTCATTTTCACATCTTGATATTCATGCCTCTATATAAAAAAGCCCTCAATGGAGTCTCACTTTTAGCCTTTGCACCTGCAGACAGTCTACAGCAGCAGTCCTTCACACACACACACACACACACACACACATGCACAGACGCCTTCCCCTGAGCCAGTGGAAGAAATTAGTTTCACTGTCTTTATCCTAAAGCTTTCAGTTCCAGAACGGCTGATTGCGGTTTCAGAGGCAGTTAAGGCAGACAGTGGGGAGACACACTGACAGAGTGCACACGGGTCTTCAGTTAGTGAGGGCTTATTAAAATAAACTGCAGATTAATTTACTTCTCCTTTAGCAGCCAATTTACTGCCTTTTGTTTGTGAGGAAGAAAAGGAGGTGTACAGGAAGAGGGTGGCTAACCTTCTTTTGCATATGTGGGGTTCGTCAATTATGGGCTCTTTTGGACCTCTAGACATTTTATGAATTATTTAAACACACTTTTCACACTCTGTACAGTCAATTTAAACTGCATGTATTTTAAATGACTAAAACTAGATAAATACATTTAAACTAAACAGTAAAAAATGACAGAAAATCACAAAAGAAAACAATTTTTTCACCCCCCCCCCCCAAAAAAAAAAAAAAAAAAACCAATCATCATATTACAATGATTTCTGAAAGGTCTGAAAGTGAAGACTGGAGTAATTATGCTTTGTATCACAGGAATAAATTACATTTTAAAATATATTCACACAGAAACCACTTTTTCACAATATTACAGTTTTTTCTGGATTTTAAATCTAATAAATGCAGCCTTGATGTGCAGAAGAAATGTCTTTAAAAACCATTTACTATCTTTCTGACCCCAAACGGTAGTGTATTTAATCAGAGAAATGGTCCAAACCTCTCATATGAATATATATATACCATTATAATTATTGTTGGTTTTGTGTGTGCGCACGCATGCATTTTCTTTTTCCAATCAGATCTGATCTGAAAAGACCTGTTCTTACATGGAGATACAATCTACACAGGCCTGAGATCTTCCTCTGTCTGCTGTTGGTGTTATGACTGCTCTTTGTCTGTATAAAGATGCATCTTTTAGCTGCTCTGGATAATTTGATTTGCCTCCTTTGGCTGATTGGATTACAAGCCCGACATCCATGTCTGTGCCCTTGCAACCCAGAAGATCTACACACACAATGCCTATCTACTGACCTACAAACACTGTACACCAAAACCATAAACCATTTGTTTTTTACATGGATGAAAACAAGGTTGTGATAGAAGTAGTTCAATTTGTTGCACTCTTGCTTGTTTCTCCAATTTCCACAGGACACAAAATAGATGGGTTGTGACAATTAGACTGAAACGAGGAAAGTACAACATTATGAAACCTTGAGTGCAAAGTCAAAACAGCAGTGTGCAAAATTATTAATCAGCAAAGGAACACAGTGAAGGGAAACACAATGTACCTCCATTCTCACTCCTCTGTCACACATCTCACATCCCCTCCTCCCTCCATCTCTTTGATGTTTTCTCACAATGCCCTGATGAGATGCGAATTGATGCGCTGATTTGAGATGGGCCTTCCAGTAATTCCCCTCTCTATTCATCTGTCTATTACAACCATAGCAGCATCTGACAGACCCGGTGCAACCGCTCACAAGAGGAAATCTGTGGATGCGTTTGTGGATGAGCCAAAGAAAAAAGAAAAAAAGAAACATCAAATGATGCAATCAAACAAATATTGTTTCAGTTACGGGAGCACCCTTAATGTGCTGATTTCGATGATTGCATCTGACATCTCACAGCCAGATTAACCTAAAGAGTTTCCACCCCTTTCACATACAATTTGTCTGCAATGAATTCATACTTTGACTATTTTACTACAAATCGTTAATAAAAAAAAAAATCTGGAGATTTGATTTGAAAAGCAGTAACGGTTTTGGTTTTTAGAAGCTTGTATTTAGGAGAGTTTTTGGTCAATTTCTAAATAAAAACAGACATTTAAAACTCCAAATCAGTACTGTACATACAAAAAAATACATGCTTTATAAATATTTTCAATGCTCAATGCTGTATGTTTATAAACATGTGAAATTGTGATTTTTATTACAACCAAATAACACACACGCATGTTTGGATCTATCTATCTATGTATATATACTGTATATATATATATATATATATATATAGTTGTTGTTTTTTAAAATTATTGATGGTGACTGACCACTTGGATTAATATTCTGTTGGAAACATACCTTCCATAAGTGAAACTGAATGTAATTGCTTGCATTTCATCTTGTCCGTGTTGCCAACCTAATTATAGCCAACCATGACAATGAATATCTAAAGCAGAATCTGATATGGTGGGGAGGGGAAACATCCGACCCTAAGACCTGCCCTCCAGGTACACATCCCTCCTATTAGTAAGATCCATCTTGTCTGTAAACGAGTACATCCCCACACAAACTGCAGGAGAGCGCCGGGATCTCTCCCTTAATTAACGCTGTGACGGCTCCTCTTGGTGTCAGTGACACAGCTGAGCGTGTGGGCAGGAACAAGCCTTTAATCCACTGTTTGCTATTAGAGAAACACCATCAAATCCTCACTGTCTTTCCTCTCTGTGTGTTTAGCACTTGTCTTCTAAAGTTCACCATCGCTGAACCTAATTTGAATTTGTGTAACACATTTCTTTCGCTCAAAATGGCATGGTTATGATGTTTATCCAGCAATGAGCTCAATATTAGGTTTGGAGTGGTGCTTCTGTGAAACGAGAGATGGTGTCATAATGAAGAGTGGCTCTGGGAAAGGTTTAGGCAAAGCTGCTGACTTTTATTGGCAATGCTTTATTAAAGGAGTGCAATCTCACTCCATTTTGCTTTGTCTCTTGCACACAGATTGTCTTTGTGTTTCTCTTGCCTGAAATATTTACTACTCAGAGTTTCGATTTTAGCTTTAAACCATTGCTTCTGGACAAAATACAAGTCCATAATAACGCTTCCTCCAGTAAAAAAAAAAAAAAAAAGGCAATTTCCTGTTGTTCTCTAACATCGAAATGCACTGACATATTTGTTTAGAAATGTTGGTCTGTGCATATTTCTCTCCTGAATTAGACAAGTTTTTTTTTATTGGAGATTGCAAAGGACCAGACGTAAATGCCTTAAAGATTCATTTGTTTATGCTTAGCAATATGTTAATGATTGTTAATGGTGATGCTTTCATCAGAGGTTTGGTCTCTTTTTTCTGACACCACCCATTCACTATTGCATCATCCATTATACATTTAAAAAGCAATACCATGTTCTTAATAGAAAAGGTGTTTTTGAGTCACAACTGTACTGAAAAACACCATGTTACCAACCTGAGTTGCCAAATCATAGACAAATCATACAAAATCGTGAGGGCGTACGAATTAGTACTAATTAGCACAAATTTGGCACCTCGTAACGAATACGTACGAATTGGTCATGAGACTGTGTTGCATGTTACTGACCTAAAAGTAAAATAAACGCATTGGTCTTGCGGCAGAAACGAGATTCCTTATGGGTTTCCAGATGAGTTGCAGGTCTACATCTCCAGAATGCTATCATTAGATTCCTGTTGTTCCTCATAGCATTCCCAGCCCCATGTGAGACCATTAGTGAAAACATGATGGAGAGGTGTGAAAGGAAAAAAAGTGAAGATGAACAAACAGGTCCCATGACTTCCACCTTCGCAACTGGGGATGGATTCGCAAAAACCTTAAGTAATGATGTTCACTCCACATCACAGAGAACAAAACAAATACCATGACAACAGAGACTTGCTATTGATCTTAAAAATACAGCAAATGAGGCAAACAAGATATTGCCACAGATTAAGATAATATTAACAGACAAAAATTACCACTAGTATCTCATCAATCAAAATATCATTAGCTGGTTCTTTCTACTGGATCGCTTTCTGTTCAACTGGGGAGAAAAGACAGTGTGGCATATTTAAATCACACTCATTAAAAAGCTGTAACATTCAATTTATATGCTGTATATAATTTGTAATAATTGTCCAATATCATGGGGTTTTTTTTGTGCAAACTAGAAAACAAATCTGTGTTTGGTCAGTCAGTTAATGAAACCAGGTAAACAACAACAGCATAACTTACCGGGTGGACTGTCAATATTCAACCCCAGTCTTCTGTCAAATTGGAAATTATGTAAATTCTAGAGGTTGAAGTCAACACCAGAACCTAGAGGAAACAGATTTAGACCCAGATCCAAACTACACTTCACAAATTCAGAACTAAATCAGATAGTCCCACTAGTCCCCCCTAAGATCCATCCCCTAACCAGGACTGGATCCCATAAGATCCAACCACAGACTAAGGCTGCATTTAAATATAAAAAAGTGCCATCCCAGAGAGGACAGGGAGAAAATTTGTGAATGGCCAGAAAGTTGTTATAAGTAGTACATATTCAGAGAGGACACAATTTTACAGATTCCCTAAGATCCAAATCTAAACTAAGAATAGATACCCTAATAACCAGTTGCATACTAGATTTCTTCAAAAACCAGACCCCTCAGATGCAGAACTAGACCCCAACTGAGACTAGATTCCCTAAGATCCAAATCCAGACTAAGTATAGACTGCTGACCACTCAGACTAAAACCAGACCCCTCATATACAGAACTAGATCCAGCCCCCAAGCAAGACTAGATCTAATAACACCCAGATAGAAATGACAAGGAAATGCTAGGTCTCAAGACCAAGACTCAGCAATCTAAGATATACGTCTTTTGACAACATGACAAATTTTTTAACCTTTGCAGAATGATCACTCTTATTTGTGTTTTTCATTTATTTTTGCTCACCGGTATAAATCTTCTTGTGTTTATAGAACAGATTAGTGTTTTCAACTCATTTCTTTCAGTCGTACTTCTGTTGAGCGTGTCTTTCTGTCCCTGTCATTGTCTCTGTCCTATAGCGAATGCAGAACAGTAGCTATTAGTAAGCACTTCACTCAAGCATAAAATTATACCCGTGGGCCCTATAAAACCATGAGCTTGTGGAAGATTACATCTATGCAAGAGGGTGTGTTTGTTTGTGTGTGTGTGTTTGCATGGCAAGGGTCCCATAACACCTTCAGCCCACCCGCTGTCATGCTCTCTTCCTCCATATCTTATTACCTTGGTGACGAAGAATTCTGAACAATCTTTTAAAAGGATCTTGATGCTAGATCAGAAAAATGATACGGATCACTGAGGATTTGCCTTTGACTTCATAATCACATTAAGATGTGAAATCACAAACGAAGTCAGAAAGAGAAGATTTATCCATGTGATTCAATTATTTAAAGGCACAGTTGACCCAAAAACCATTCTGTTATTGTTTACTCACTCTCATGCTGTTGTGAGCCTGTATGAAATAATTTCTTCAGTGAAACACAAAAGATGATATCTTGAAAACCTACTTTTAAAAATATATGTTTCTATATTTCACATACAAAGGAAAATCATACAGAATTGGATGGACTAGAGCAAATTTGGAGGTTCTCCATTTAGGAATTTTTTTTTTGCAAAATCAGAAGGATTCAATTAGATTCATTTGCAATGGACTTCAATTTAATTTGATTTCTCTTACTGAGTCAATTCTGTATGTTATTTAGTAAAGATAAGTGATTCTCTTTTTTCTTTTGTTCTTTGATTTTTTTTTTATAACAAAAAGAACATCTTCAGGCTGCAACAGGTATAAAAGGCTGTTGTCACTTTAAGACCTACTGTAAAGCACATGTCTGAATTTATCTATGATATATGCTATTGCTTTAACATGAATACACATTTTGACATAAATCTGTGCAAATTAGACCATTCAAACACAATGGAAGCATTTGATTTAAGCAATATAGGCAATGAACAGCCAGATTTATCAAAGGTTTTAGCTCTGTTGAACTCAAGACTATAGCCTATTGTGAGAGAGCTGTCATCTACTCATGAGATGTCTATACAGACAGTGCTGTGTGTGCCCAATTTAAATTTTATTCAATTCATGTTTCATGTTGAGTCAAGATTCAGTTGTTTTTAACTATTTAAAAAGGTTATATGATGCAATATTTCCTTTCTATTTGGAGTGTTTCAAGCTGTTTCAAGACTAAAGCCTCAAAGCCAAACAGATATTCTTTATAAAAGTTATGACTTGTCCATACCCTCTAAAACGACTCGTTTAGACACACTCCCACATGACAGAGTAGGCTTATTGTCACCCAACCTATTAAACAAAGAAAGAAGGCGGAGCTATTATTCTGTCTGAAGTGTTGCTGCGGGCGCCATGTTCTGGAGATGCTGCATATTGTTGTGAAAGTCAAACTACTTTCTTTGTGCTTCCAAAATAAATATTTGAGTTGTGTTCAGTACATTTTACGAAACGTTATTCCCTGAATCTGGGAGGAGAGTAGCCAAGCTTTGCAGAGGCTGTTTGGGCAATTCCAACTTTATAAGGACAGTCTGGCGCTTCTGACTCACACCCTGTAAGTACCTATGTTTTCATATTTAAAGGATTTGCTGCCAACTATTGAAATAGTGAAAGGTAGTGCTTGTTGTTTATTATATCTCTGATAACGAATGCAGACATGGTGTTATGTTTACAAGGCATGATACAACACAACTCTTAAAAAGACAGAACTAAGTCATGATAATCAGTAATTATGTCTCCACTGGATCAACAGATGCCTTATTTATGAGGCGTTTTATTGTTTTGTGTAATCACGCCGGGATGCAGCATCGCATTATAGTAAGACATTTCCATCAGACACTTGAGGTTTTCAGCCAATCACAACACACCCGCTACCTGGCCAATCAGAGCGCACATTGTTTCTCGGGAAAAATAAGCTTTGCACAAATCCACACATTTCAGGATGCGGGTCTTAGAGAGGCAACAATAATGCACAGTATGTGGAAAATAATGTGTTTTTTTTCTTAACCTTAAACCCCAAAAACACATTACATTTCACCAAATACACAAAATAATGTTCTTTTTAGCAACATCATGTGACCCCTTTTTAATCAATTATTGACAGAAACAAACAAGTCACAATTCAAATATCCACTTTTCAGGATTCGGCAGGGTGCATGGAGAAAACAACTGAATCTTTACACCTTTAAACTCAAGACTTATAGGAAAGAAAACTTTCCAGAGCAGAAAAAGCAGTCAAAGCAGAGAATAAAAGAGCAAGATGGACAGAGGAAAAGATAAACATGGAGTGGAGCGAGAGAAACACCTTGTCCTAGCAGACGCTCCCAGAGCTCTGCGAGCGCGAGAGAGGGGAGGTTTGAGTGAGGGTCTCTCGGGAGCGAGAGTTACTCTGAAGCTTGACATTTACAAGTGTTACACTCCATCCTCTCTCATCAGATCCAACCTGCCATTTTTCCCACCTCGCTGCTCTGTAAATGGAGCCCGATAACGCAGTGTCCAGGCAAACCTCACAGACGCAAGAGGCCTGTGTGTCGCAGAGCCGATCCTCCCCCTCGGGGCCTCAGCGAAGTTAACATTCAGTTTTAAAGCCCCACACATCTACATAACAGCAAATGTAAATCCACAGAGCTCCCCGTACACAAAGGAAATGTCAATCTGCTACACTCTTGGCAGTGGCTTGCATGCTTCTCAATTTATATGCTGCCTGGTGCTCATGTAAAGCAATACCAATTCAGCCTTGAGTGGCCAGTCTCTGGACGGGGCGGAAATTCAAAGCGACAGGCCGGGATTCATAGGAGATAGTTTTATCCCTGTGTCTGGCAGTTTATGCATTAGCGTTGGCTCTAGAGGAAGTGCGTGTGAATGCGCTGCTAGTGTAGGAGGGTAAATGGTGCAGGATGTCTTGAAAAACAATTAGACGTGCATTTGTAGAATGCGTCTTCATCTTCACTCGACAGAGATGTAACACCTCTTGCTCTCTCTCTCTTTCACTTACACGGGAACCGAGGATTACAATTACAGCTAAAACACTTGCTCTTTTTGCCAAAATGAACGATTCGCCGCCCACGAGAAGCTTGGGAGATCTCGGCATTGATGGCTTTATTAAAATGATGAAGAACTTATAGTGTTTTATGGTAAGTTTTTGCAAAATGATGTGGATAATAATGAAAATCCTAATGCATGTAGGACAGAATGACACGTTATCCTTTTAAATAATAAAATTTATGCAAAATAGTTTTCATGCATATGCTGTACTACTTTGATAAATGTAATTTATCAAAAAAACAAACAAACAACCAAAAAAAAATCTGTAGCACAACTAAATTCAACATTGATAGACAAAATCATGAATCATGATTTTTGAAGGATCATCTGACATTGAAGACCATCACAGCAATATTTAAAATATATTCAAAGTTTTTATCGTAGTAATATTCCACAATATTTTACTGTATTTTGATCAAATAAATGGAGCCTCGGTGAGCAAAAGTGACTTCTTTCACCACAACATCATCTTACCGACTCCAAAGTAAATGAAAAGAGTGTATGTTATAATAACTGTCACAAAAACTATTTACAAACATTGCACATTGCTTATTTTATCAATAGTTCATGTATATTCAGATATGCATACAAAGCACTAGTAATTCATATGGCATTTGTTGATGTCTTATTACTTTTTATTAAATCAAGAAAAAAATTCTGTGCTTTTGCACTGCAAACTATTACCTGGTTTTATAAATAGCAATGCATGTGGTTTTTGAACATCCAATAATTGATTGAATAATTGAACTAGATAAATGAATTCATGAATTACTGTTGTCTAATGTTAATGTTTATTGCTAAAAAATAAAATTACAGCAATCAGATTTTTTTTTTTTTTTTACATTATTGAAACAAACTTGCAAAAATGGCAAACCTCGTACAAAATACACAGCTTATAAAATATTTATTTTGACCCCCAGGTTAAACACCTTATTTCAGAGTGACCATTTGTTGCAACATTAAAAAGAGTATTTATATATTCTGCTTTTTAAATACATGATGCAATTTAACAGTTGTGGGTAATTCTGATACCACAATTATAATGGTCGGTTAGAGTTCAGAAGCGCTGAGTCCATTTAAAGGAAATTAACTGGTTATTACCATCACAGATTTGCAGCACTGATTTTATTCTTTCATGTTTTTTTTTTTTCTTAAGATCAGTGAAAGCTGCATTTTCTCATTTCCTTCTAAAAACCATTATGTTTCTCTTTTCCTCTTAGCTAATCTGCATGAACCCAGTTTTTTTTCGTGATATAATATGTTCATGTCCCCTCCCCTCTTCATATTGCCAATAGGCATCACTGAATAATTGATAGCTAGAACCAAATGGTGGGTTCATAGCTCATATGCACCATATTTTATTTCCATCCTGATGCCAGCATATTTATCTGCATTTCCCATCGAACAACACATATGTCTGAGGAAGCACTCCCTTCAGCCAGTGAATGACGGCTACACAGATACAGTACTTCACACCTCAGAGTGCATTCTGAATGTTTTTTCTCATGCCTTTCCTCTTCAATGCATTTTAAAGTCAGATTGGCCGTTATATTCTGTCACTTGTGCTAAAACAGTCACATTAAAGAAGCACAAACAAACATACAGAAAGATGAACACAGGTACACACGCAAAACTGAAAGAGAAACCAGAATGAATAAGAAACAGAGTGCTATAGTATTTCACATTACATGAGATGTGACCTTTTGGAAATAGCTTTGACTGAAACTTGCCCTCTCACTCTCCTTTTCATTCACACAACAAACAGGCATGCATATGCACACAAGCATTTAGAAAAACACACACGACACATTAAACACGTTCAAAAACAGCACACACAGTGGCACAGCTTTTAATTTAAGCAGAAGGGGGACATTCCCTCCAAAAACAAGCCTACAACCAGGACCATGGGAATAAAACCAATTCAAAAAGTATACATAAAAATAGAAACTGGAGGAAGTCAAATGTAAAAAAAAATGCAAATGCAAATACATTTTACAGGCAATGCATTCTTGGAACATTTCGTTAAATTCATGAAATATGATTAAATATACAATCTAAACACATTTCTATAGGTTTTCTGTCTGTCTGCCTGTCTATCTGTATAACCGTCTATCCATCTATCTCTCCATTAATCTATTCATCTTTACGTATGTCCGCTTTTTTAATCCATCTGTCCAGCTGTATGTCTACCCATCTATCTATCAGTCCCTCCATCCACAATCCATCCATCCAGATGTTTTTATTGCTGGTGGTGTTGTTAAATAAGTGAACTTTAATGCATATTTTTATATTCCCACTGTTGACAAAAATTGAATAAATCTGGCACATCCGTTCTCCAATCCTAGAAACCAGCATTGCCCTTCTAACTCTTGCATTATAGAGTTAACAATCAGAAAATAATGATACCAGGAAAGACTCACGTGTGCTTTAATAAACATATTTGGAAGCATTTAACTAGGACAAGTCTGTAAGGCAACACAGGAAGTGGTGTGAAAGCGCCTTTCAACAAGTCTAAATATGATTTCATACCCATTATTTCAGGGAGTGTGTTCGGAAAAATGATAAACAATATATTTCTCCAATGCCACAGGTTCCCTGGCAAGTCACACAGCGAGAGATCCTTATCTGAGCCTCCAGCCCGTGCTTCTCAAAAAACAATCAGCTAATTCAAAGTGCTCTGACTAGCCCACCAGCTGTCACCAGCCGACTTCTTCGGAAAACTCCCACAAAAATGTAAGGTTTGTTTTGGCGAAGAAATAACAATATTCATCAAACATCAATGCAAAATGTCTGCACCCGCTAGTCATAGCAGACAACTGCAAAATCATCAAATCAAATCATTCTGTTATTGCTGGTGGCATGTAGGGAAGTCTTAAAAGTAGAGTGTTTGAATGTGCACATAACTGTGCGTGTGTGTTTGTAGTGTCGATCTCAATATGGCCCCTTCAGCGGAGTTCTAGCAGTTCAAGCATAGTGAGTGCGTGCATTGGGCCTCCTCAGAAAGCAGGCTGGCCTCATTACTGCGCAGTGGGTTTCGTGGCTGCCATTATGTAAAGAGGAAATAGACGAGGGGTTTGACAGATGTAACGGGCTGATGGGGTGGGTAGGGGTGTTGAGGTTAGTGCCCTGAGAATGAGGCTGATTGGGGTCAAGCCCAGAAACGTATCCAATCATTGGCCAAAATTAGGGGCTTATAATAGTTGTTTCAGAAGAATGGACTGTTGATAAAGGACTGTTTATGGATAGAGGTGGCATAAATGCATGTTTAAGAGTGAACCATATATGACAAAACAAATTGCTAATTTGTGTGCCCAACAAACAGCAAAAAACTAAACAAATAGCAAAAAAAAAACCATGTGTGTGTGTGCATGTTTATGTGGTTTACATAGACACAAATTTGCATAATGACAGGGGTATGACAGGTATAACAACATGAAGGTGATTTATGAGGACATTTTCAGTGCCCCTGTAATGCAAAAGGTTTATAAAACATACTAAATTGTGTTTTTTTGAAAATCTAAAAATGTGTGTGGTATCCTGTAAGGGGTAGGTTTATGTGTAGGACAATGCCACATACAGTCTGTACAGTGGAAACACCATTACACCTACTGTATGAAGAGTCCACATAAATCACAAAAACCAATGTGTGTGTGTGTACCTACCTAACAAATTCTGGGGACAAATTTGTACACAAAAGTGAGGTAAACCTGACAAAATCTCCAAAAACCTCTATTAGGGGATTTGTCACCATTTGTAAAACGGATTATAAACGAAACAAGATTTTTTTGAAAATCCCCACAGTTTCCTGTAAGGGGTAGGTTTAGGTGTAGGGTAGGTGTAAGGCAATAGCACGTACAGTCTGTACAGTAGAAACACTATTACGCCTATGGAGAGACCCCACTTAGATAGCTAGGTAAACATGAGTGTGTGCACATGCATGTGCATTTGCTTTGATCACTACAGTTTGTTGAACCAAGTGCATCTGCATAGACCTACTGTATAGGGATGGTTAAGGCAAAAGGGGTCAGAAAAAGACAACTAAACCACGCCTCCAACAACTTAAACTGTTATTTCACACCAGATATTATTTATAACAATTTGCATATGTGATATTGCCAGGACAGCCTCAAGAGAGAATAATAAAGTAATGTGTCCGTCCAGCCTGATTTTAACCTAATTTTTACCTCCATGCTAAGTCATTATAATATTTAGCAAGCTCTATTAAAGTAAATGAATCACACATCATGGATATTCACAGCTTTGAAAGAAACAGACATGTTCAGAGAGATGGATAGATGTTTCTTGGGTTAGTTTTGCCCTCTCTTCTCTTTCACACACAAACCAAACCACCAGGCCTCTAGGCTTTGGCCTGGTGCATGATGGTTGGTGGTTCCTATGGAGCAGGCTGCTGCCGTTATCCATTATGCATGGCCCCTCTCTTACGCAGACGGTAATAGAAATTAATGTATTCATATCTGTATCAAAGTCTGCGCTATCCTGCTTTATTTTACGGGGTATTCTCACGCCGCAAGACTTCTTTGGCTCAGTCCCTGAAATCCCTGATCAGAATTGTCTGCCGGATTTCTGCTGATTAATTTATGTGTTGTTGCTCCTCGGCAGAGACATTTGGGCAAGGTTGAGAAAGGGTTGCTAATGCGATGTGACAGTTTGGCAAAAGAAGAGGAGGAGAGGAGAGGAAGTGCAAGAAACCAGGAGAGTTTCCTCAAAGGTCAGGTCAAAAGTCAAGTGCCACCAACTCCATCTTTTTTGACATTTTATGGTCATTTTTTTCTTTTAGTAATATAGTCTTAGCTGTTCTTTTTCATACTAAAGTATATCAGTCTTTCTTCTTGCGCTTCAAAGGAAAGGCACAGGCGTGATTTGTGGTGGGACGGATGGGACATAGCCCTATCACTATTTGCCAATGTTGATTTTTGTCCACACCACTTTATGAAATAGCCTGGCGTAAGGATGTCTCTAATACAATGCAACCAATTCCCCTGTTTATTTTGTGTCTTTGTTATAATAAGTGCCAATCTGGCACTAGAGTTTGTTATTTTATTTGCCGAGTGATTGTTGCTGTTGTTATCAGTGGCAGATGTTCAGCTGATTTTAAAACCCATTGAAATTATAACCACATAAAAATCGTATCTAAATATGATGGCAAAATATTAGTGCCGTCAAAATTAGCCCGTTGACGCTTAGGGACGGAACTTAGGGTTGGCCACCAAACTTGACACTTTTCTTGACAAGAAGTGCATTTATTCAGTCGCAGAACGTCTTTACAATCCCATCAAACCAGCATGTGCTCCAGCTTCACTTCAGCGTCGGGTCAAACGAGTGCAGGAACAGTATCCTGTATCATTTCAAAGAAACTACGTGCATGCAATGTGGTTGTCAGTTACGGCATGAAGTTACCAAAAAGGCAATCGAAGCTGTCTTAAAACTGCGTATGCATTAAGAACACCTCTAATATTTTCAAAACAGTCCTGGAGCATGCCAGCAGTGTCTCCCTCATCTAACACACCCGACTCAACTCTTCAGTTCATTAGTAGAGACTGAAATGAGTCGGAAAAGATGCTGAGAGTTGAGAGAAAGTATGCGTGTCAGATCCACATCATCTTCAGCAGTGACAGCTCTTAAAGTAATAGCAGCCAAAAACAAGCTAATAACCAGCTGCTGTGCTGTCTGTTCATCAAGAAAAAAGGGGGAAACAGAGGAAATCAATAGATTTTATATAGCTGTGTATTTAGTTTAGAATTTAGTGTTGGATTCAGCTTCTGTATATTTCTTCTGAGGGGCACCTGTAACCCAGCTAAATTGTTTCTAATGGGCTTACAGTATGTTACGATTGTTTTAAGTTCACTTAAATTAGAAGTTATTTTTAAAGTCTAATAAATGTTCAAATTGATAGCTCTTAATTATAATGTAATGTATAATGGCTATCTAGTCAATGATTAAATACTAGGGGAATATACTTTTTGTGTAGTAATTGTGTAGCTAATAGTGCTACTGGCCTTCATTCATAAGATGCCATTAAACAAATATTGAAATATGTTGTTTGTACATTAATTTGAAGATTTAACGTGAAATAATTGGCATATAAATGTACTTTTAAAATGTAAAAAAAAACTATTTGTGATGGATTTCAGAAAAATGTGTGATTCTTTTTTTATTTCTTTTTTTAATAGATCCACAGCACTACAAAATATACATGGCAGCTACATACTGTGAGAAAAATAATGTTTGTTATATTATTATACTATAATGCCATAAAACTTTCCTGAATTTAATTAATTTTATTTATTTATTTTTATTAGGGATAACTGCTTTGCCTGACGATCACATCTTTAGAAAAGTAAAATTAAACAAACAAAATCTAATTTGTTAAATGAGACCGCAAGTTGTGTTAACATTTATCAATTAGGCAAATTAGCATTAAAAATATTGCCTTATTGATTGATTGTTTTGGATGTTTTCCAAGCGCTACTGTTAGTTTCAGTTTGAACTGTGAAATGAGCAAATACTCTATCACACTGACTAATCAGCAAAACAGTAAATGATCAAATTATTACCCAATTAATATTCATGATTTAATCCTTCACTATTTTGTGATATCATAACCAGCCCATCTATCCTCCCACACTGATACAACAGACCCCACAAAGTGACGATGGCCATGGATCAAGGCTGCAGTAATGGCTGCTTTCAGTCAGCTTACAAACATCCCCCGCACACTTTCCTGTGTTTTTCTCTCTAGGGTGCATGAAGCAGGTGAGGCAGAGCCGCATGCAGACTGTATAGAGGCCACATCACTCTGTTACTTAGCAACTTGTCAAAAAGCCTGAGTCACTCCTTTTCTCTGCAGTACAATCTAGCTGACCAATCAAAGGTCAGGTCAAAGGTTGGCCCAGCTTTTCTCAAAACACAATGGAACGAAATCAACGAACATTTTCACTTTACCGCGTTTAGACATCCAGATCTGACAGAACCAGTTAACTGAGTTACACTGTGGTTCGTTTAATGCAGTGGTGGCTCAAACGAGGGAACGTGCAGGCTGTAAGACCTAATACACATTCAAAAATCCAAGCAATAAAATATTGACATATCAATTTGCATATAAGACAGATTACAAACAAAACAAAAGCAAAATTAAAATTGTTTGAACGATCCGGTGACATTTGATTCTCAAAAGAATAAATAAATGTTTTGTCAAAAGGAATAAAAAAAACAAATTAATAATTAGGCAAATGGATTAGAAAAACATCATGAAGACATGTTGCAATGTTGTCGATTTGTTCAGCTGCATTTAAAATAAAATTGATAAAAATGTTACTAATGTAAATACAATAGGCAATTGTATTTATAAATCAAACATTATTTATTTAATAATATTAAATGAATGCCTTTATTATAAATTTAGTATTGCCATATTAGCTAAATTTTTTTAACTGTTTAAAAACAACTGTAGAATCAATTACTGTATTATTTTTGTTATGTTTTATGTATAGCGTATGCATATTTTTGCGTATCAACGATATTTTAACATGCTACATTTTATATATATATATATATATATACACACATGTGAATTTATTTTCAAATTAAATTAACCATTTTAAATATTTATTTGTTAAAGTAAATTTAAAGTAAATTTTTACAGTAATATTTAACTATTTATTTTATGTTATATTCTATTTTATATCTATATTTTAAATGTCTCTTGATTTGTTTATTTAAAAAGTGATTTTGTTTGTTTGTTGTCTTTTAAAATATTAAATTAATAAGTGATTCATTTATATAACGTGCAGCATTCATAAAAAAAATATCATTAAACAAACATAAAAAATATTTTGTTCGTACATTAATTTGAAGATTTAATGTGAAGTTATTGCAATATAAAAGTACATTTAAAAATGTGGAAAAAAAAACTAAGAGGGGCTTAATCACGATTCATTTCAGAAAAGTTTGTTTGTTTTCTTCATCTATCGATAGCTCTACAAAATATATATGGCAGCTACATATTACTACATTTTAATGTGAATGAAAATTAAATTACCAATTTTAAATATTTAAGTTACTTACTTTATTATATCTAGCATTTATTTTTATTTCTGTGTGTTTGTTGCATTTAAAGGATTGAATTATAATGTGCAGCAGCATCATTAAACCATTAAAATTTAAGACATTTATAAACCACAATTGCATATTACTGAGTTTAATAATACTAATGGATTTCATTTTAAGGACGTATATTCTAAACCGAAACAGGTTTGCTGCTTAAACATCCTTCTTTATAGTGGCTGTGTTGTTTCAGCATCTGATATCCCCTGAAGCAAAACCAGCTGAGATCCACTGATCTAACACAAGACACAACTTATCGCCTCAGGCCCACTAATTCAGCCACTAACGCAACTAAATGTAGCATTAAGTGACCATTGGCCACTTTTGCCTAATTAAAGGGAACAGAATTCCAAAGGTTTGTTCCTTGGCAGATAATTCATGAGATATAAATTATTCATCTCCACTAGTCCCAATGAGAATGCCAAGCTCTCCTGTGCTACAAATCTGTTGCTGTGAATAAACCACCTCCAACCATCTGTCGGATATCTCTTGATCCCCACACACACACACACACAAAAACATATACGCCTCATGTAGTTGCCTACAGGGCCTTCCGGTGGCCGCTGGTGCTTCTGTCCTTGACTGAGGGCAACTTCATTGCCTTCCAGCTCTTCTAGTCATTTCTAAACGCAATAGATTGGACAGAATGAAGGATGGTGCAGTTTCCGACCGCATACTTCCTTATTTCAATGAAGTTAGCGATTCCATCCTTCACCTTCTTTCTGCGTTTTTTGCCCGCCCTCTCGTTTCTGAAAAATACTACAGCTGTGCTGAAGGGTGGAGAAAGACAGAGAGATGGAAAGAGAAAGAGAGAGACATGGGAAACTTCATGCATAATGCATCCATGTCCAGCCCAGCAATCGCTATTCCTTACCTCCGGGGATATATGAAGCACTCAGCTAAAATGGATTTATTTTTTTGTAGAGGGGAGGGCAGAAATAAATAAGCATTTCAGATTTGAGCAAATTTCAATATTGATATGGAGAGCAACGAGAAAGAGAAAGAGCGCGGACGCATCTGAGAGAAAAGCTTGACACACTTCAGGCACTTTGCTCTCTATCGCTGTAGCCCAGCAATGAACGCAAAATGTATTAATGCTCCCAAGAAGAGGGTCTTAAACTCTGATTTGTCACATACATTGTGGAGGGATATTTCATTGTGGCTAAATGTAGCTAAGGGGAGGATTTGTGACCGTGCGGTCGGTGTGGGGCTTTGGAATTGAAAAGAACAAAATAAGAGCAAGCCACAACACGGTGAAACAGCAGAACACCAGCCGGAGCGCAGCTGTAATTTATGACAACACTAGGGGGGGGAAAAGAAGCTGCAAACATCTCTGAATACTGGGTATTATTGTTATTGACTAATCTATCTCAAGATTACACTGAATCATCTGTCGTTTTTATTCAAAGCTAGAATGAAACCGAGGAGCAAAAATAGCCTGATGTGTCTGATGTTTGTGCTCACAGCACCAGTGCAGATGAAAAAGTCATTTCCAAAAGAAATAGTTTACCCAAAAATTGCAATTCTTTAGCCAGGCTGTTTCGGGTCACCACTGACTTCCATAGTAGAAAAAACAACAAATAAAAATAGCACGGTGTCCCAAAACAGCCTGGTTACACACTTTCTTCAAAATATCTTCCTTTGTGTTCAGCAGAACAGAGAAATTCAAAATGAATATATCACTCACTCCATTATGATTCAGATATCATTATGGAATTGTTGTTTTCTGCTAAGTTATAGACATGATCTGAACTTGTATTATTATCTGCTGTTTTAATATATATATATATATTGTAAAGAATAAGAGTCATAACTTGACTGCAAAATCCAGGCCGGTCTGCCTGGTGGCACAAGCTGCACCAATCGATGTGAATGCATAATGAAGTCTGTAGCTACAGCTGACCACGTGCACACTGGTGAACCCTGACAGAGCTCAATATTGAGACATGTTTCATTCAATACTCATAAACAGAAGGTTTGGGTTGGCTCCAGCTGTGGAGAGATCCATCAGGGAAACCTCAAGAAAAGAAGCAGCCAAATGAAACATGTGGTGGGTGGAGGGATGGATGGATGGATGGTGAATGAGAGAGATATTTACAGCCATCTCCAGCTGTCCAGTATAGCTCATTCCACAATTTTCCTCCAACTCATTTTGTGCTCTATAACATTGCAATCCCTGCTAGAAAATAAAAATACTAGCATGCTGTTCATGCTGGTTTGATGCTGCTCTAGCTGGTTGTTAAACATAGAATTACTTTTCCCCGTTCTGGTTTAACTTCTAGGCAGAAGTGTAATTTTGTTTTTAGCTCTGATAGAGGCATTTTATATTACATATCACATCATACAGATGCATTAAATCTATTAAATTTCTCAACCCAAAATTTCTCACCTGAAAATGTCACTACAGAAAGTTTCTTCTCCATCTAAACTGTCCAAACAGCTGATAAAAACATCACATCCACAACTACTACACATGACTCTTGTCCAACAATTAATGTCTTGTGAAGAGAAAAGCTGCGTATTAATAAATACGTTATAAAGGTTTTATAACCTCAAACCATTGTCTGTGACTGAATGACAAATAATATTGCTTTCTCCAGAGTCTTATTTAAATCAATAGGGAAACATACACAGATCAAGCACCGTTTATGAGAGAAAATGCTTTAAAACTGCTCTAAACAAATACGTTTTGAGGTGAGAAGATACTTTCCCACTGGAGGACACGTTGTTATGATTTATGGACAAGAAGTTCCTGGGCATGACTCGCATGGATTATAGTGATGTTTTTATAATCAGTTTGAACTAATTCTGACGGCACCCATTCACTTCAGACGATCCAAATCTTCTGATGAAGAAAAACTCATCTACATCTTGGATGGCCTGTTTTGCAATCTTAACTCTGGTAGAGACATTAATAAGTTAGAGTTTGACATGCATCTAATAAAAATGCTCCACTCTCCACATATACTGCAGAGAAATAATGAACTTACTTCAGACTTCTGACAGCGGTTCTGAACAACCCAACCGTTCATCTTTAGCGTGCTTGTCACCATAACGTCCTCTGACACCGACATACTGATTTAGTCCCTCTATCACTCGCCCACTAGAGCAGGACTGGAAAAACAGGCACCATCTATAACCATGTCCTGAAGTGCCACTTCCTGTTTAGAAGGAGTGACGGGAAGGGGAGCAGAACAGAGAACCCTAAAATATTATTCATGACATGGTACCAAAAACAAAAACCTTTCAATTGTGCCAAAATTAAAAGATCCAAAGTACAGTAAGAAATACTTACTGTATGCTGTGACAAGGGGAAACACTTTTTATTAGAGATTTATGCAAATGCAAATCCATCTGTCCTGGTCATTGTGAGGGTGGATCAGAGGTTGTCGGGGGGAACAGGCTGATACCCCTCCCTGGCCGGTCAGGACTGATATCAGCCAGATGCTACTGTATATTTATAACCACTGAACTTTAGAAGGTTAAGCAGGACTGCTGGAAAATGTATTTACGTACACCACACACACACACACACACACACACACACACACACACAAGATTTTTACACTGACTTCTATTGAGCTTAGCTACAACAACATGTGTTTATGGATAGTTAACACATGGTTAGTTCCCTTAATTGAAAATCTTCCTTACTGGGGTGTGATTTTAGTTAATAAAACATGATATTTTTCATTTATTGAAAGACTGGATGTTGTGGTGGTTAAACAGGTGTGATGGGAAATGTAGTACACTCTTAGAAATAAAGATACAAAAGCAGTCACCGGGGCAGTACCTTTTTAAAAGGTACAGTTTTGTACCTATTAGGTTCAAATATGTACACTTTAAGCGCTAATATGTATCTTTAAGGTACCAACATGTTTCCTATACCACCCCAATGACAGTTTATGGAAAAATGTATATTGGACTTAAGCCTTGCGTTATATTGAACTTAAATGTTATTTAATGTGCAGATTATACTTTATTATTGATTTATATGTGCTTTGATATTTTTTTTTTCTGCCAAGAACATTTGTTGCTATTCCTCGTCAACAGTTTTTAAAAAATGCATACAAATGACCAAAATAATTCTGCTTCAGTCATGAACGTCTGTGTGTGAAAGTTTCTCACTGGTTATTATGATATTGTGGAGGCGTTTAGCTGCTATTATCATTCAGACATGACTTGAAGGCAGTATATTTAAATTACATGTTCACATACTGTATTTACTGTACACTACTAATCAAATGTTTGGGGCCAGTACGGTTTTTTTTGGCCAAGCTACATCAGATTGATCAAGAGTGATAGTGAATACATGTATAATGTTACAAAAATGTTAACTTGAACCCTTCATCAGCTCGTTAAAAAAAACTTAATTATATATTATATATTA
>JAUYWG010000057.1:6530946-6572703 GCA_034779775.1 Enteromius afrohamiltoni | reverse complement strand
TATGTTTACGAGGCGTGATGCAACACCACGTGTAAAAACACAGAACTAAGTCATGATCATCAGTAATTATGTCTCCACTGCTTTGTAATGTGTTTTATTGTTTTGGTGTCACAGCATCACGTTATGGTAAAGGGCGGAACATTTCCATCAGACGCTTACGGTTTTCAGCCAATCACAGTGTACTGGCCAATCAGAGCACACCTCGCTTTTTAAAAACAATGAGCTTTGTAAGCTACCATTTCAGGAGGCGGGGCTTAAAGGAGAAAGAGTAATGTGTACAGTATGTGGAAAATAATGTGTATTTGGAAACCAACCACATTAACACACTGCATTTACAGCAAAAAAACCCAATAATGCTCTTTTTAGCAACATCATATGACCGCTTTAACAGATAACTTGAATTCCCAAAGCGTTCGGTTTCTTTTCATCTTAAGCAAGTCACTAGTCACCCCGACATCCCTCCCATGTGCTGGGCAGCAGAGAGAACCCTCCCACCAGTCAGCCTGTCACTTTCCACTTATCATAGACTAATTACCCAGACGGATCTACTGCTTTTCCATACCCCCATCACGACACATCTGTGTCTTCTGCTTCCACAAAGTCCTGAAGCAGCCTCAGCATAAGCAAAAGGATCTTTCCCAGTAATAGCACGAAGACAAATCTGTGCCTGGAGTATTATCCATTCTTTCCATTATACTCAAGGAAACATCCTGCAAAGCTTTCACAGGATAAACAACAAGATTCATATGCAAATACCATTTACATGTAAAGAATCTACAGAAATATCATGCCCGCTTCTCTGTGCAGAAATTATACTTTAAAGATTTACAAAATCTCACTAGTTTTGCAGTTGCTATTTCTAAAGGTCCCCATGCCTCAATGGAAATATGTAACTTCCAAGAAATTCATGCTCAGTGGAATTCTGGGAACACTGCTTCCTAGGCTTTTAATATCTCCATCATATTTCTGCCACCATGCACTAGCCTTGCTGCGTCACATGTCAGTGATTTAGTGTAAGCATTTAAAGCACATGGTGCTCAACGTAGGGTCAGTGTCCAGTGCAGAGTGGAGCCAAGGTGTAAATACGCCACATCACTGGCCTGACAGACTCAGTTGCCATCTGATAGGCTTAGAGGTGAAGCAATCCATTATTTTGAGCTGTCAATAATTTGTGTGAGGGAATTGGTCAGGGGGATGATAGCTCGAAGGGAAGGGGGGGTTTGAGCCGGTTTGATTTCCTCCAGGGCAAGGTTGCAAAGGCAGCACACAATTCAAGCAAAGCACGAGATCTTGATTTAAGATGACCAGTCAATGTGGATCCAAGGCTCAGAAGGAGCGGTCTGAATCATTACTTGGCAGGATAGCGAATGATTTGCTGCAGTCTCTCCCCTTTTCTCTTTTTCTCTAACATTTGCCCCTTTCTTTGTCCCTCTCCTACACGTTTCTCTAAGACTGTTCGATTCTAAACTGCCCTTTAGATATTCTTTCTTGATCATTTTTTTTGTTTTATTGCACTGACTTTAGAACTTGCAACTGAAGCCCCATTCACATGGGATTAGAATTACCTGGTAATAATTGCAGAGGTTGTCTGTGATCTTAATCTTCTGTGATTTGTAAGTAAAAATTCCTAAATCAGCCATAAATCTAGACTCATAATGCTTGAGAAATAATGCTAGAAAATCTCAATAAACTTTTCAAAAGAACTTTTTTTGTAAAAACTTTTTTTTTTTTTTTCAGGACGTTTAAAACAATTTATTTGGAAAATTATTTATTTAAAACTAGTAAAAAAAAAACATCCTTAAACATGGAATTTTATGACACCAAGTAATATATTTGGAATATATAAACAAAACACTTCACAAAATAAAGTTGGACAGCTTTCAGAAAACGGAGTAAAAGATATATTTTTTAAAATAAACCCAAAAATTCTTGGACACTTTCATGTTTGCCTGGGCCTCTAGAGAAAAGCGATTAAACTCCCTCTCTCTGTTATGTCATCCTTCCACAGCAACAATTTTCTTAATGACATTGATTTCGCCAACTCGCATTTCAAACCCAAAATTACAAAACCAATTGCCTCTCTGCCAAGAGATGCTTGATGTTTCTGTAATAGGACTATTTGTTTTATTAGGGTTTGGCCACTGAACAACTCTTTTTAATCAAATGAGCACAGCTGCACAGAATCATACAGAGCAGCGTGAAAGCTGAACGAAAAAGAAATCGCTCAAAATAGCATGACGCTTCTGCATTCAGAGTCAACAGGATGCATCGTTGAAACATCGCCTGGTGATCGCTCTGTAAACATGCTGACAGGCATGATTTGCAGAGAAAAAAGACTGAATTGTGTTTTCTTGCCTTTCAAAACAAGTAGTCTAACAGCTCAGCATGATCTCCAAGCATCCCCAGGCCTGAAGGCACACTCATTGAAACAGTTCTCATTAGGATCACACATCAAGCGGTGGCAAGAAGTTTCCAATTCAAACTCAACAAACTAACTGTAAAGCTGAGCACTGCTGTTGCAGCACCTTGCCTGTCAGATAAACTGCAAACTAGACTAACAGGAGAAGAGATGGTTGACTATAGATATATAAGCCTGTCAACAATAGATCAAAGCGCTAGGCTTTTGTGTAAGAGTGTCTGACGTAATGCTGACTCTGAAGAGAAGTCAATGTCTATAAATATGGGGTCAGCCAACTATTTTTTATGCATTTTTTTGTTTGTTATATTATATATAAAACAACCAAAATTCTGGAAATTCTGGGGGTTTTTTTACATTTCAATTAAATAAAAATGTTATTTAAATCAGAGTAAGTGTACACTTTTATCCATTAAATGGGTTCATTTCAATGGTGATGCCTGCTACAGGTCTCAAAAACGTTGTGCATGCAAGAATGCAAGAATCTTTGAAAAGATTCAGCTGGGAGGACGTCTAGCAACTAATTAAGTGAATTGAAATCAGGTCTGTAACATGATTAGCTATAAAAGGGATGTCTTAGAGGGGCAGAGTCTCTCAGAAGTAAAGATGGGCAGAGGCTCTCCGATCTGTGAAGGAATGTATAAAAAGATTGTGGAATACTTTAAAAACAATGCTTAAGTTGCGAAGGCTTTGCAAATCTCTTCATACAGTGTATAATATCATCAAAAGATTCAGAGAAACTCGAGAAATCTCTGTGCACAAGGGACAAGACCTTTTTCTTTATAATACTTCGTAAAACTACTTCACTACAGAGTGATGGGACAATTCTGGGTGAGTGGAAAAAAATTGACTTTTACAGTCTCACATGTATCAAGAACACACACATCGCGAGAGGACGCAAATATTTTTTGTGAGAGAAAGCCAGTCTCTTTATGCAAAAAGTTTACGAGAGTGCAAAGTTTCCCAAGGAAATGCAAAGGTTTTGCAAGAGAACGCAAAATATTAGAAAAACATTTTTTTGTCAAAGTATCTGATTTTAAAATATCAAATGATTTGAATTGAAAAAGAAAATGAAAGGTTAGTTCAGATTGTACATTATCTGGTAAAACTCATGAAAAAAAATACTAATATTTATTTTATAGACATTAAAATTACGATATTAAGATATAAACACTTGCACAGAAAACGTTATTACTTTTACTTGGTTTTTCTCCATTGACCAGTAGAGTAGAGTCAAATGTAAAAATAAAAAGTAGTGTTTTATAAAACCACGAGTCCTAAAAACTAGATTTCCAGAAGATGTTTCCTTTTATTGTTGACAGACTTATTTGTCACTGACCCACTGACATTTGGAAATTGTGGGGAAGAATAGCTCATTGCCCGTCACCTTTGATGAGAAGTCATGGTTCCTTCGGGATGTTGAAGCCATTCTCACTCTCATCCGGGAGATAAAAGGGAGATATGAATTTAAAAATAGAGGTTAGATTGTTGTGCTGTCCCACTGAGTCTGGCATTGCTCTGTAATCTCTTTAATCCTTCTTCATGAGTTTTGTATAAAAGCAATACCTCCTTCGCTCAGCATGAAATCATCATACAATACCAATTCCTCGCACCTTGTCATTTCTCCTTTGATGGTTATGGGTCTCCGACTGCAAATGCTGAATCCAAAACAAGCTAATCTTCCAGCGATCCCTCCCTCTCCGCCTTCCCACCCAGCAGAGCACTTCATTTAGCTTGATATTCCATCACGGCTTATCCAATGTCAATAGTTACATCAGGGTAATAACTAGATGACATGGAGAGAAGCTGCAGGGAGAGAATGAGAGAGTGTGTGTTTGTAAATAAAATGCCACACCATGCACTCCCTAGTAGTAATGCCTTTAAGTAATTTATGCTCTCGTTCGAAGTTGATGGGATTACTTGGGAGACTGCAGTGGATTAACACCGAAGAAAGTATGAGGGGAAGCAGACAAACACCTGGCCCTCACATACATCTCTTCAAATAAAAACATTAAAAACCCAGAAGCACTCGTAAAAAACTGAAGAAGTCTCTCGACGGAACTGCTGAGGAGTCGTCTTCATTACAACTCTTCACTGTGACTTAACTAAAGACTACTTGTGTGACTGTAAAGTACTTGGAAAAAAGAAGTTAAATTCTCTCGATTTTGAGAAAAATACACAATGAACACTTGACACAAGGAAAAGTAAGGTTTCTTAAAGAACCAAAAAAGACATTTTTCATCCTTTACTCACTCGCAAGAGTGTAAAACTGAATGAGTATCTTTCTTCGGTTAAACATAAAACTATTTTATGTGTGGGTGTCCAAAAATTATAATGTTTGGTTACCCACATTCTTCAAAATATATATGTTGTGTGTTCAAGAAATTAAAGAAAATAATACTGGTCTGGGATAACAAAAGTGAGCAAATATCCTTCCCCCAAAACACGCACCATGTAGTTTTCAAATAAGTTTAATCTAAAATGAAATGACGGTATTTAACTGTAAATTTAACTTAAAACCGCAAAACCTAAAATGTTATTTTTTTACCATAAATTTGACAGGTTGTTTGTTTTTTTACAGTGTAACTTGTTTACAGGATTTTAGGGTGCATGTGCACTTCTGATGCACTTCATGCATTGAAAAAAGGCACATGTTAGAAGCATGCGTTTTAAAGCCGGCAAGATCATGCATAAAGTCCTAGTACTGCATGTTCTAGCTGATAGAATGTCTGCTAAGGTATTGGTTTAAAACTAGACTGTGGAAACATTTTAATCATCCATGCTATAAAATCAGGATATTGCACTCCCCTATAACGGATAATGAATTTATTACAGCACTAACAGATTTTTTTTTCATTTGTTTTTAAGTCTCTCTATAAAATTAGCTTTCATGCAGTAAATAACACGGCTCTGAATAAAAACATCCTGCAAAGTTTTAAACCTGAAAGTGCACCGTGTAAAATCATTGTCGAAAGAAAAAGCCTCAGGACCAGATAAAACCAGCATCCCAGCTTCGAAACATAACCTAATCAGGTTATGCTGTTTTTTTCAACGGGGTTCAAAATGGTAAAATAGCAGTAACGCTGTACACAAATCAGCACTGAGCCCACAAACGCTTTATCAGGCATTATAGGCACAGTCATATAAAAATGAGCTCAATCTGACCAATCACTGCAGATTACCGTCACACAAAGCAGGAAAAATTAATCGTTGAGTGAATTGTTTGGGAGTCGTTGGACAAGTAAGGTAAAAATAAATGCATGTTATAAGACATTGAGAAAACATTTTTTTGACCTTGCATGCATGTGAGCCTGTTGTTGGAGACTCCCAAAAACAAAACCTTTAATAACCCATAATACAAGCACTTGAAGTATATATGAACAAGTGAAATCTGTCTGTGCGGTCGGACATAATAAACTTGTATTTTGTACATAAAATATGAAAACAATTAGGTATTAACATCAAAGGTGCTGTTGTACTTTTTTATAATTTTTACATATTTTAACTGAAAAATAACTCAAAATAGCTATTGTGAAACCTATATTTGTAGCGCATAGTCCCTCTTTAGAAATGAAGATGATCCAGCGGAAAGCAGGTATTTGATTCATTTTGAGTGTGACTCCAAATCCAGACCTCCATGGGTAAATACATTTAATTTCCATTGATCGTGATTTTGTGGTCAGCACAATCAACTATGTAAAGAACAAAGTATTTAATAAGAATATTACATTCATTCAGATTGAGGATGTGTCATTTTAGTGTGCCCTTTATTTTTTTGGAGTACTGTATTGGGTCATGTGTCCAAATTGTTTTTTGGAACTTGCATGAATGCATGAAGGTTTAAATGGCAGCATTTTCATTTCAGTTTTTTTTCTACCCTCTTAACTGCTGCTGAGTAGCTTGCAGCTTGTCAAACCACATTTTTAGATCAGCTTTCTGAACACAGTAAATAATAGAGACCTTTTGGAGGAAATGACAGAATTGATTTTGATTGAGTGCATTGACGGAACTGCATAAAGCAACAAAAATTGTCATAAAAGTAATTAACAGCATTGTTGTGGGTCTGTATGAATGTCAATGTAAACTGTCAGCACTCTCTCCTACTTTCACAGTCTTAGTGCCTTCATGTGGCAGGTGTTGCAGTCAAACAAATGTGTATGCGTTCCACACGTGTCACATCCAGTCATTGACAGGCGAGGAACCCCCCCAGCCCGAGCCACTCGGCTTTTTATGCTGATTTCATTTGTCACGGTCTAATTCACTA
Source organism: Enteromius afrohamiltoni (assembly GCA_034779775.1). Lineage (NCBI taxonomy): Eukaryota > Metazoa > Chordata > Actinopteri > Cypriniformes > Cyprinidae > Enteromius > Enteromius afrohamiltoni. Next base: position 6,566,023 of record JAUYWG010000057.1, on the reverse strand, counting down.
TTGACACAAACATACAGCTCTCATTAGATCCTTTATGAACATTTTCAGTGCTAAAGTGGGAAGTCAAAAACACATGGCAGATGGTTCAATCATTCTAATGGGAAAGATCATATAAAGTTGCATGGCTTGAATAAGATATAAAAGAATGGGAGTGTGATAAAAAATGTTTTTTATAGTGCTTTTGCCTTTTTGAAATCAAGTTTGCTATTTTTCCCCTCAATTGCAGAGGAGTAAAATCTATGTAGCTCTTCTGTATAGTCAGAATTTAGGAGCATATTTTATATGTGGCAGATCCATCTAAAGATTTGAAAATGTACAGGCCCCATCACATGAAATTTCTTTTTCAAGCTTTTGAGTCATGTTGAATTTGATATTGAATTTGAAGTGAAGGTGAAGTTAACCTAAAAGGTGCGTGGAAACATTATTATTATTATTATCATCATCATTATTATTATTATAAATCAATTCGACATCACCTATGGACTCATATCAATGAACTCATGTCTCCACCCAGCTTGTCAGTTGTCATGGTGCTTCATTGCTAGTCTCCACCCCCAGTCCTAGTCTTGCCCTTAGGAATCGGTTTACTGGTACGGCTGACTCTCGCCTGGTTAAATCGTTCACTCTATTGTCTATGCCCCTTCTGATTCTGTTTGCCGGTGTTTGACTTTGTCTACCTGACCCGGAACCCAATAAACCCTTTTTGCATTTGAACCCGCATGCTTCACGACCCTCATTTGTGACAGACCTGCACCAAAAAGCATCTCTCTCCTTTGACCGCCATCCAAACGTAGTTACATATTCCTCTAAATAAAATGATGTGCAAGCATTGATATTTCATTATTGTACATAACAGCCATTGAAATAAATGCAAATACATACATGATCCGAAATTTAATTTGCAAGGAGAATTGCATGCAATTTTTTCTATAAGGAACCAATTTAGAATTTATTCACTGTTATATTGCATTTTTGCTTCACCAAAAACAGTGTGTCTGGCTCATCATTATTCATACTGACAGAGATGATAAAAGCTCTGTGCATAGAATTACTTCGGAAAAAAACATTCCCCACTAAATGTATTAATTTCCTGCTTTTTCGACAAGTGTTTGCTGTGTCCATCTAAAGTGAAAAACGGCCTCTTGAGGACAGTCTCAGATTGTTACTCATGCTTGTGGAGACCTCAATTTCAAATCAGATCAACACCTCTTGCCCTCGGCCCTTGTGTATTTAATGTCAGTTCGCAGCGGGGAGGGCTGGGTAAACCTGCAGAGGTGGAGAAATCAAGTCCTGCCTTCAGCAGAGAGCAGGTATTTGTTCTCCGTCACTAGACATCAAAGTTCAGGCTGACTCCCACTAGCCAGAAAGGCAGGAGGGATTAGGTCAGAGAAAAGACTATAGTTTGGTCGAGTGGCATTATGGGAGCATGGACCAGTGACTCGCGTAATGGACATAATCAGAGGGGGTTTAGGTTCAAATCACCAGGTGTGGTTGACTGCTCATCTCTATTCATTCTCAGAGTGCCACCTGCTTTTCCACACACCTGGTCGTAGAAGATTGCCCAGGGACATACTGTATGGGAAGAACACTTTCAATAAATGACTGATCGGAACACAGATAACGGCTGCAAAACTTTTTATAGGTCATTCTATATATACGTATAACTCTTTTTACTAGAGAAAGATACGATTAAAAGTCAGCATTAAAGTAAGTTTCTGTGCAGTAATATTAGACAGATTGTTCTGGTCTTTGGATTTAATTGGTGCTAAGGTGCAGTCTAAAAGACTTGTCACTTTTTAATTTGTATTTCAAGAGTTCACGTTTCCTGGTAATCAATAGTTTGAAATTTGGCGAGCTGTCTGGGGAGTGAGCCGGGAGCACTTGGCTCGTTCGCCGTCTGCCCCCCCGGCGTGGGATAAGGGAAAGAAGGTGGAGAAGGGGTGGAGGAGGGATACGATCAAGGCGAGATGTAGAAACAAAGAAATTGGGGTACTTTATAGAGAAGGAAAGGGGTATGATTGGGTGTACTTGATTGGGAAATCGGCTGCCAGCCGCGGGTGATTACTACGTTCACGTTCCTCCCGAAACCATGTTTTTGTCAAAACATATACTTTAAACTTTGCTTGTCTTCATTTCTCTAAATTCCAGACAGAAAATCATGTCCTTGAATTAGATGTTTTTTTTTTTTTTTTTTTAGTAAATCAGGTTACATTCTAAGCAAGACAAAGAAATATTCATTTATCGAGTCATTCAATCGTTATTTGATGACAAAACAAGTGACTGACATAATGAGTGAGTCACTGAATGATTCACTTAATCAATTTAAACAAATCCACAAAGAATCGTTCATTCATAGATTCAATAACAAACAAGTTACTGTCTTCATGAGTGAGTCACTGAATGATTCACTTAATCCATTTCAACACTCTGATTTAAGATGAGTTATGACTGAATCACTGAAACATTTACTCAAACTGATCCAATTGCTAACGAACATTGATTATTTCAGGAACTCTCACAATGGTTAATCCTGCTGAAACTTTCTTTGCCATTAAACAGAAGTAAAAAAAATAGATAAAGTAACTTACAATATTGTGTCTTAAGTGTATGTGCTTACTAGTTATCCTTATGCAATATAAAATGTTTTTTCTATATTAATCTTCACCTCATGTCAGGATAGATAGAGTAGTTTCACACAATGTGTAGTTTAATAGCATATATATATATATATAAAATTTCTCTTGCAGAAGTGGCTGCTGTGAACTGTAATTGTTTAAAGAGAAGTCAGTGCTACCTTATGCTATCTTATTTCATTGTCAGCTATAATTTCCCACATTGATTTGTTTGACAGATCTTAGTTTTATGGCTTAATTGGTGGCTTGTTCATTTACAAAATGGCAAGGAGATAATAGCGTCTAGTTTTGAGAATTACCCATGACCTGATGGGTCATATCCCACTTAAAATGAAACAGTGATGTGAAAAATTCCACATATTTACTCATCAGACTGTCCCTGCTTTGCTGCCTTAAAAAAAGAGCAGACAAGCATGGCCACTACAAGGCACAACGGCTTTCAGTACAGATAAAGCACAATAAGCAGAGGGCGGAGAGACAAAAACAACTTTGAGCGATAGATCGGTACACTGCACACAGAGATACAACCAGATTGAGAGCACTGAAAAATATTACAGGCCAGCAAGGTTCCAGCACTACAAGAGAGATACTCCCGCTAATTCCACCACATAATAAATCAAGACCTCCCGAGACCACGGCGCAACCTCAAAGAAACTCTCAGCAGACCACGTTCCCAGTTTTCACAGCAACATTAGCATTGCTGGAAAGGCTCGCCTGATGTGCTAAATTGACGAGCGAGGTTTTGCCTTGGCAGAGTCGTCTCAAAGGTAGTCATTACCTGGCATGCAAAACCACCAGCAATTTTGACATTTTGTTCAAATGTGTAAATTAGCAGCCGAAATCTTGATTCAAGGCTTTGAAGAGAAATCGCTAATCCATACAGGCCTCTGGCCATTCGGGTTTGAAGAGTTCTGAGGGATTTCATTCGACTAAACTTTTAACTTGTCCTTGAGGCAGACTGCTCCAGACACAAAGACAGGCGGGCCGCATGGTGCACACTTCAAACATGTGCTTCTTTAGGTACAGAATCCTGGATCTTCTGCCCTATTTGACAGCCCGATGTGGGATTAGAGTGGGGTTTGTCTGGAGCCGAGGCAAATTAGAGCTCCGTCTCACCTCTTGAGCTTGGACAGACACTCTTTCTGTTCTGTGGTTACCCTGTCGAGCTTGCTCTCTTCACAGTGAAGACTCCCATTAGCACCCAATGTGCTAAACAGAGGCACATTAACACACCTGTCATAGACAAACACACATGCTTTTTGTCACTACAAAGGCTCCTCGCTGGAGGATGGCAGCATGAAAAGGAAAAGGGGAAAAGGAGGTGGAGTGAAAGAGAGACACTGGTGACAAAGCTGTATAATGAATGGGAGGAGAGACAGCCTGGCCTGACAGGAGATCAGCTGGATCCTGATTTAAATACCATTTTTATTCATATTACAGAGCTTTACTTGCCGCGGCACCCCTTCATATTCGTTAATTTGAAGGGTGACACAGTCTAGACTTCGTGCGGAAAGTGCAGCCGTGGCCAGATCAAATGTCAGATGGAGTCTAATGAGAGAAAACAGGCTAATAAATAAACATAACCCCGGGTGAATTTCAGAGGCTCATCTATTATTTACTGCTTAAAAGTCATTACTCATACAGAAAGAACAGACTTGTACTGGTTTAAATAATTGTTCAAAGGTGGGCTCGAGTCTGTGGTTGGTTTACGCTCGGATTTAAGCAAAATATGCATTTTTTTGCAGTATTTTCCATGGCTTGGTGAATTATTAATCAAGTGGTTTTAGACAGGAGTATACCAAATCAAGAGATTCTCGAGAAGAAAACGGTTTATAGATTAAATGCAGATGTGTTCAGGCAGATCTCTAAGTTGACCAACAGTAAGACTTTTATATGAGCTGTGCTAGTATCAGTGTCTAATATGACCTTTTTTCCAACTAAAAGTGGTGTAACTTTTTAAAACATTACCTTTTTCACATTGTGTTATGGTACTTTGCAGTTGAATAAACAAAGCAATAACGAAACACAGAGTACTGTAAATCAAGCCTTAAAAGTTTGGAAACAGCCCTGGCAAAGTGTGATTTTGGATGATATCAGCATAAATCCCATACTGTTAATGGAAATGGGTATTTTGAGTATTTTCCATGTATAAACTGTTCCATGTATATGTGATTAAATGTATTTCTTAGTTTGTGTTGTCCCTTATCAGTGCAACATTCATGCCGCTTTTGTCCAAAATTTCACTTTTCTAGAGTGTTTCCAAACTTTTGGAGGGTAGGGCACGTTTCAGGAAATTAAATGGACAAAAATGAATCATTGATTCACTCAATGAGCCAATGGGCCATTTTTATCTGTGTCAAGCAGGAATTCAAGAATCAAAGTCAAAGTCTATCAAAAATACATTTGGTTAAAAAAAAAAACTTTTTTTAACCAAACACCTTTAACCAAAAAAAAACACCTTTTCACTTTTTCTGTGTACTTTAGTGTACTTTAAGATGTTTCTTTAGCCGCTTGAAAAGTGGAAAACTTTTGTGATAGAGTCTCTTAACTATAAGTTAACCCCTTATGGGAGTTAAGAAAATCAGTGGTAGCTTCATCTCTGATAAAAACCTCAATTTGCTTTTATTTGTAAAAAGGAAGTGTCCTGAGTTAAAGTGCTTTTTGCAGTGCTGTGATTTGACCAGACTAAAGGTCACCGTCCCGCTTGTGTTTTCTGGGAAGTGTTGAAGTGGTCGGTGTTGTTATTAAGAGCTTTTAGCAGCTCAATGGGCACTGTCGCACGCACAGTCCACAGGTCACACAATCACACTCCTAGGGACGACATGCCAAACGCCAGCTCTGGAAATGACTTGAGGGGCCTTTGTCAGCTCCCAACAGCAGCAGGGAGAAAGCCAGAGGACATACGCCAGAGGACATACGCATGGTCTGAGAGCTATTTGATGTTATGTGGGATAGATTTTTTGCCACCAGGGTTTCTGAGAGGAAAGAAATCGATTGGGCGCTTCTGAGGAACTTCACCTGCCTGCTAACCCGTGACGGACCCTGGACTCCCTACTGGTTGAAATCAGAGGTGTCAGAGCACACAACAGCTTGATTTAACTATGGGAATCTCAGCGGAGAGCTTGTCACATGGTAAGCATACAAAGACTGTAAGCCAGTGAATTCTTATTCGGCAACTTTGCTATGCTTGGTTCTACACTTGTGTGTCGGAATTTTTACATTTTTACATTTCATTTTTATGTTTATTGCCATTATTACTTTCAATTACGATACCATTATTATATTTTTTTCTGCAAAAAAAAACTACAATTCTTATGCTGCATTAAAACATTAAAATTAGTTTGTTGCCCGAATCACTTTAAATGCATTTTCTTTTAGCAATATATTTGGGATAAAATGATCATTTTAAAAAAATGTCTCTGTAAGTATTTAATTTTAACAATAATAGGTGGAAATTGATTTTAAATTTAAATTAGATATTTTATTATGCAGATATGGTAGAGTCCTCATATAAACATCATATCCACATACATACTCAAGCTAAATGCCATGCTGGTTAAATAAATTCTCACAACTTTGTGGAGTTCCAGGCGAGTCACGACAAACTGCCTGAGCGCAAGGAATTGTGGTAGCTAGATCTAAACAAACCAGCGTGGCATACCGTGCAGGGTTCATGCTCATGTACAATCATTTCTTTTGCCAAAGGTGCTTTCCTTGCTTATTTTAGGGAAACGGAGGATGAAAAACTGCGCATAAAGCAAGAGAAGCTGTGATACCTTTTATTTTTTTGTACTGCTTGCATAAACACAGCATACTGGGGGCAGTCATGGCCTAAAGGATCGGGAGTTGGACTTGTAACCCAAAGGTTGCGGGTTTGAGTTTGAGTCCCAGGTCAGGCAGGGATTGTAGGTGGGGGAAGTGAATAACCAGTGTATTAATATACACAGTACACATTATATCACATATAATGTGAACAAAAACTTTTATTTTGGATCTGATTGACAGCACTAAGTTCTGTGGGACGACTGAGATGTTGTTTGTTTCTTTATTAGAACAGATTTGCTCATCAGTGAGTCCTTTGTGCAGTGAATGGGCGACAGTCCATCAGCTAAAGTCAAGTCAAAAGATATTTAGAGGGACATCTGAATACGCAAATTACCCCACCTGATTTAAACAACTTTTATTGTACAAAGCTTAAAAGGATTGTTTACCTAAAAATGAATATTCTGCCATAATTTACACATCTCCGTGTCAGAATAAAAAGAATAGATTCAAATATATTCCCAAAATCACCAGCAATGTACATTAAACTTCTTTTGTGTTCCACAGAAGAATCCGAGCTATTCAGGTTTGGAGGGACTGAAGTGAAAATAAATGATGACATAATTTTCATTTTTGTGTGAACTATCTCTTTGAGCTACACACGTTCTGAATCATTTAGTGTTGCGGTTTCTTCATAATCTTTCCTGTATCTCTCACAGTGCAATGGAAAGCTGTTGGTTTTAATTACGGAGCAGCAGAAAGGAAGCAAGATCAAAAGAGTGCAAAGAAAAAAAGAGAGAAAGGCTTGTCTCTATTGTTCAGCTGAGTGTCATAAAGCAGCCTGGAATTGCTGTAGATATAAACTACAGAGAGGGAGGGAGAGGAATAAAAAAAAAAATAAAATCAAGGCAGGATGGGGAGGCAACGCTGAAAAAGATTATATGATGAATAGTTGTGCATGAATGGAATATTTTAGTATCTGTGTGCAACACACACATACACGCACAACACAAATACACAGCAGGTGGCATAATCAATACTGCTGGTGGTGTGTTTAACTGCAGTGGAGTCTGTGTGCATTAGATTGCATGAGTTCACTTCAGTGCATCCAGAAATTAAGATGATTGATTTTTTTGTTTCTCCGAATCATCCTGTCACTGTAGGTACAGATCAGCGAGCTCGGCCTGCTATGACCGGTGGGACTGCCACCTCGAGATGGAGGCTTTTTGGATGAAAGGGGACAGAGGTTGGGAGTCTGGACTTGGAAAAGGATGAACAGCATTGCGTTACGCCCTCCACTGCCACAGACTCACACACACACACACACACACACACACACACGTGTCTGCTTTTGCGTGTTTTTGGCAGGAGAGCAAGGCTTGGACAATATCCAAGAAAGAAAGTGGAAGGATCCAGGGACAGAAAGAAGATATTAGTTTGACGGAAAGAGGGAGGATGAAGATAGGATGAGACAAATAAACAAGAGAATGAAGGGAGGATGTAAAAAAAACAGTATGCTATAATATACATTAGAGTCTATGGCAGCGGTTCTCAAGGGATTGAGAAGATGTCCTCAAGTGAAAAAAAGGGGAAAATGATTTTAAGTAATTCCTAAAAAAATTAAACAATATTCTAATGTTACATTTTTTCTTTTCTTTCTTTTTTTTTTTACACTTTACTTACAGCCTTGATGTATAATGCATTATATAAGGGGTTAGTAGAGATCATAAAGCTTTATAATTATTCATAATGCCATGTCATAAATTATTATAGCTGAATTTAAAATATACAATAACAATGAATTGATATATTACCTGTAGTTACAGTTATTCATGGTGCATTATATGGAGCATTACAAGGCATAATTAATAGATCAAAACTATTTTTATAATGCATTATACATAAAGGCTTTGAGTTAAGTATACACATACTGTATATACATGGACACACACATTTTTACTTTGCTTGACATAGAAATCTATGGTATGTTCTTATTTAAATGTACAAGGCTAAGTAACTTAATGTACCCAGTAAAGGTTTTAGTTAAGAGGCAGAACATATAGAAGGAAAACTGAGAATTAAATACAAATGAGAGTTTGCAGAAGATCATTAATAATCTATAGTGAGCTGTTGACCATACATCCAGTCGCCCTGCCTGCTCACAGCAGCCCGCATCAATTAAAGAGGAAATGCATTAGTGGCCATGCCTGGCCTGATCTGCTCCATCACACCACGACACCATGAGCGCTTTAACTGGCCCCATCTCCTGGAGCTTTAGTAATGTGTTTATGTGACATTTACATGAATATTGCTATTCTCCTCTCCAGGCTTTTTGGGTCATGATTCACTCAGCAGCGAGGAAGAAAACAGGATGGAACACTGTGTTATTTCCTTTTTATTTCCTTCCTGATTGTCCTCCTATGGCAGGTAAAAGCAGTAATTGCTATCAGGAGCAGATATCGGTGTAGATAGGCTGGACAAAGCCCTACACCAAACAACTAGACACCCAACAAGGTCATCATGATCTGTGGGACAGGCATGCAAACACCACACTATACAGAAGAGCAGCGTGCTGAACGTGTGAGGGGTCTTTGGGGCTCTGTTGTGCAGAACCCCCGGTGCTTATTAAAGATTTGTATACACAAATGATGCCCAGACATACATGTTATGTACCTGATATAAAAAAAAAAACTACATTTTCTTTTTGTCTAGAGAATTAAATAAAATATCCAGGATTATTCCTGTCATGTGTAGCTCAAGTAGTTCCAAAACTGCATCAATTTCTTTGTTTTGGGTCACCATTGTCTTTCATAGTAATTTTTTTTTTCCTACTATAGAAGTCAGTGGTGACCCTAAACAGCCTGGTTACAAACTTTCTTTGTTTTCGGCAGAACAAAGAGATGCATACAGGACTGAAACTACTGAAGGATGAGTAAACATTTACATTTTTGGGTGAGCTATTCCTTTAAGAGTCACCGGACTAAATAACTTGTAATATATACAAATATAACACAGAGAATAATAATAATACTAATAGGTGTACCGATGTTATCTGTCGATATTTAAATATAAATATTATGTGAAATAAACACTTAATTGCAGAAATCATGCATGTAATGAAACCATATGCTTCAATGCTCATTTTCCACCACTTTTTACCAAACCACACCCATTCCAGATGACCCCGCCCTCTCTCCCATCTGTCCCCGCCCTCTCTATATCGCCACCTCTCTCTCAGAGCTCTGCCTCTCTGCAGGCTTCACACTGGTCCTAATCGCTCGCTGTCTGTTGGAGCTGAGACAGTCCCTGTGTTGTGTGTGTGTGTGTGTGTGTGTCTGTGTGTGTTTGAACTTGGAAGCAGTGCCAACGACTGCCTCTGCATACCAACACAAAACAACAGAAATGGGGAAAAAAAAAGAAACAAAGGCGGCATGGACTAAATCAAATGGACTAAAAACACATCAAAAGCAAAAAAGGCAAATACAGCATAATGCCTGTTAGAGAATAAATATGCCATTACATATTTGTCTAAGAATAAGACTTACTGAAAGACAGAGAGAGAGAGAGCTGGTGAAGGGATTTGTGCAGCATCTTTCAGTCTCAGAGACTTTATCTACTTGATTATATTCCAATAATAAGCTCATTTAACATGTAACATTCTCTCAGATTTCTCTTGCTTTATAGATCTTTCCTCTGCAGCCCCCCGTCTCATCTCTTTGTCACACATTTGCATTTCTCCATCAGTCTATAGAGTCCATAGGAGGCAAATGAATGCAGTCTTTGCTCCACTTTCATGGCTTGACATAACAAGACACATGTTGCCGCTTCTTAGTTTTTCCTCAAGAACCACGTTCTTCACAGTGTCTTTTAGTGGGTATATTATTTATATAATTTTTTTTTTTAATGATTCCATGATTTGAAAATACATTTTACCGCATGTGTTTCATCTACATTATAGATTATTATACTCTGTTACTCTACTATTACATATAAAACAAGGACTCATCGTGCACTAAACTGATTTGTGCCCAATTGCATGCATTCTAGAAAAAGAATGACCCTCTTCTTAAAGGGACAGTTTGCTTAAAAAGGAAAATCATAATTTATTCATTCTCATGTCCAAACCTGTATGACCTTCTTTGGTTGAACTTAAATCATTAAATCAAAACAAATGTTTTCTGAAGAAATGAGCACAGAGAAAATAAAGCATGCAAACAATAGAATCTTAATTTACCTGGAAACTATTCCTTTAATTTTAAACACAAACCAACTAGCAAAGCAGAAAATCGTATTATTTAATTAGAGTGACGAACCTAAAAACCTTTCCAGAAATATATCAGCAGTACAAAAACACTACACTATTCTGGTTCATAGACAGTTTTCTAAGGAAATCAACATTTTTTAAATGTAAAAAACTGCATAAAACTAATAATCACAATTAAAAACGAAGACAAATGCATTGGTGGAATGAAAAGAGATATGATAGTAAATCCTCACTGAGCTTGGATTATGTTATGTTTCAGACATAAGATGCTGTGGGACTGTGTGGGTAAATGTGGATGGGTTGTATAATTAATATTGTTTGTCTTCTAGTGTGATATGCGAAGCAATGGAAGGGCTTTACTAGACACTCAACCCTCATTAGTGCTGAAGAGCATTTAGAGAGAAAAAATGGCTCCACTCAGACTAACTATACATGCTCAAAGATGCCATAGCACAGATTGGTTATTTGGACATTGGGGGCTTTTACGGAGCGATTTTCAGCTGTAATTTAGGCATGATTTTACAGACTTGCATACACATAAACATGCTCACTGTAGCCAACTGAGATGCACAACATCTTGGGCGAGAATGGAATTCACTTGTGAATAGAAGAAGAAGAAGCAGGTGATGTTTTCACTCATGGGAAACAATGACCAGCGTGTTTTTATCACAGTGACAACGGAACAATGAAACCTGTGTCACTATGACAAAGACAACGGATTGGAGCATGACTGGAATCCTTGTCTTTGTCTCAAACGTGGACGGTTCTGTAATATTTGTCCCTTGAGGAGAGCTTCATCCTGCAGAAAACACAAGTGCCAGATGTGTGTTTCATTATGACCATTAGCATCAGTTAGGAAGATTCTTACAGTAATTGTTCATTTCCTAATAAGTAATGTGATGGCAATATAAATTGGTACATTGATGAACTTTGTTGTTGAGGAGTAAGACATGTTTGACTGACACGGAAGAGAAGAAACTGCTGATTATACTCAAAAAGTATTCTAAAAGCTTCATAAAATTGGTCACATTGGACTATTTTAACAATTTCCTTACTACCTTTCTGTGCATTGAACGTGGTCTGTCTATGCAGGGTCAAAAAGCTCTCAGATTTCATAAAAAATATCTGAATTTGTGTCTTAGGGGTTTGGAATGACATGAGAGTGAGTAGTTAATTACAGACTTTCTCTTTAATGAAAATCATTTGTTAAATGAAAACTCCACTAGTGCAAAACAAATATGCAGCAATGCAATTCAATCTAAAACAACATTCATTGTGGCAGGCAGCCTCTCTTATCGTCTCTCTTTCACTTTTTCTGTCCGTTAAGTAATGTGCGTGTGAAGTCCAGCTTAATGAACTGCAAGACTGCAGGGACTGAATGATAGGGGCCAAAAGCAGGTTTAAAACAGAGGATTCCGGTTAATCCTCATTCAAACACACAAATACTCACGCTCTCCTCTCATCAGGGCTATTCAAACTGGAATGCTGGTTAGGTATGTTTTGTTGCTGGTTTAAACCTTGTAAACCTGACAGGCGATTCAAAGACGGCCGCCAAATGACATGACTTGCTGCCTTAAAGGGACTTTTTAGGAACTGACCATCTTTAGCCTTTTTTTCTTACTACAAGAGGAGTATTTATGATAGCAGGAACCAAGGAAATACTGCTGCTCCATAAGCGCCATCTGCTGTCGGAGAATGAATTTGCATTTTCATTCAATCCTTCTGCTGTTTTTATTTTGTGCTGGAGTCTTATGCAGCATAACAAGGCAGACCTAGCTTTAATTCTTGATGTTATACAATCTAATTCAAATCAAAAACAACTTATGCAATGTATGTAGGACTCCTGTCCATTCAAAATATTAAAACTGTGACCCCAAAACAGACTTCTGTGTAAAATTACGCCCCTAATTCAGAGGTATTGATATTAGGCAAAGTGGTTTACGGTATATGCTTTCATAAGCATTTTACCCACCACACATGCACAGCTCAATATGAAAGCAGACAATAAAGTGGGGTGTGATGTGGCATTGCAGTGTCCCAGATACCAACTAACACAATGAACACAGTTCATCCCTAAACCCTCCTCTTTTTCATTATATTTCCCTCTCCCTCCCTCCAGGTTCTGGGCTAGAGCTCACATGAGAGGTGGCACACTTTGAAGATAAATATAGAAAAGAGGTGCAACCCTTACACACACATGCACACAAGTCCAAGATACAACAACACACGCCATGTCACTCCAGATTCACAATCTGCACATGTTCGTCCCAGCACTGGGGATTGTCACTGCTCTACTATTGAAATGGAACGAGATCATCATAGAGTCTCCATGACAAAGACAATGGCTGCTAAGCTGCCTGACAATGGCACTGGATTGGACCTGTTGTCTGCCTGAGCCCCCATTGGGCCACCTAAGAATGGAATTCATCCAGCATTACATTACAGACAAAGAGCAATCAACACAAAGCAAGATGGCAGTTCTGCAGTAGAAAATCCCCCTTTGCTTTACAGCAACCCGGGGACCGCAGGCTGTTAGAGAGTTTTTCATCTTAAAACTTGAAAATCAGCACTTTTTTATAGTTTTAACTGCAAATAAGTATTTTTAAGAACTTATTTGCAGTACATGATGGGTCATGTAAATGTAACACTAAACTGCTTATCACAGCCAATCAGCTTTTATATCAGGTTAAATAAATACATTTCTTATTAGAAGGGTTTTAATAAGGTTTTGTTTTTTTACCCTATTAGTATCCTTTACCCTAAAAGACCCAAAACCAGGAGTCAGAGAAAGTCTCAGGTCAAGTGACGAAGCTGCTAGCTTATTTTATATTCCTCTACATTCATTTTTATCCAATGAAAATTTAAATATTTGTTTTTCTGTGACATTTGGTTATGAATGTTGTTCATCAACTTTTTGTTTAGTTTTATTAACATGCATCATTTACCCTAACTACATCTATCATCTAATTTGCTGTCACAGATTGAGGTTTTTACTGAAATTGCACGAAAGGCAGAAAAATTCAAAATCAATCAGTAATGTTTTTTCGCCAAAAATATTAATAATAACTGGGTCACTTTATATATATATATATATTACAATATATATTATATATATATATATATATATATATATATATATACACACACACACATTATTTTTAAATACTAAAAAATAAATACACTTTAAATAAATACCACTCCCCTGGAATAAAACAATATAATGTCAGGTGAATAGTAGACATTTGTGCCAAAGCAGATACTGATGACCAAGGAACTGCAAACACAGCCCTCTCAAAATGCTGAAGATACTGTCTTGCCCCTGGTTACAATAAATCTGTTTGGCTACAGCGTGAGAGAGCATTAAATGTTTGATTTATGCGATGTGTCCTTGAAGTTGATCTTCTCCCCCTTTACATTAGGAATATTTTGTAAATAGAAGACCAAACACATCAGCAAAATTCCATTTACAACATGACGGTTCAGTCTCATCGGTGTGAAGGTCATGCTAGTTTATTTTCAGACATTCTGTATGCGCTCAGAGAGTCGAGCAGGTTTACGAGCTCTCTGCGCCAATGCTGTCCTTGAACTGCCTTTCTGTGCTGACCCATTACTCTAGGCCATAAGTTGTTATGGAGTTAGGCCAGTGTCCGTGTGTGTGTGTGCGTGTGCGCATGTGCTCTTCAGCCAAACTCTCTCAGATGTCTTGAAGCTATTGTTTTGGCTCAGGATCCCAGTGTGTGTGTGTGTATGATGGTCTTTGAATGACAAGAAGCAGTAAATGAGAAAAACAGAAGACATTTCCTGACAATGTCCACAACTAATCTGACTCTTGTTCTAGTCACATGACTTCTGATATGTTGAAGCACAGCTCACTGAACTGTGAAATGATTGGGTATTAAAGGTATGAATATTCATAGATAGGAATATTCGTAGAATTAATACACTTTATAATGCATTACTTTATTATGTCAGTATCCAAATAGGTAATAAAATAAATAATTTAAAAATAAAAAACAATTAAATATTATAATAATAAAAAAAAATTATATATATAATATATATATATATATATATATAATGTGTGTGTGTGTGTGTATAGAAGTATCCCAAAATATATATTTTTTTAATATCAGTGTACGTTTAAATTGTGAATATATACAATGCTGACTATTTTTGGAAATTGAATTAATTTATATATATTTTTTTTTTATATTAAGTTGGATATACTCAAAATGCATTGATAAATTATATTTATTTATTCAGTCTTATAATTGTATATTTATGACATTTCCTATAGTATTTATATATTCAGAATCATAAGTATGTATTAATGATTTCAAATTTTTTCAGACTTAAATTTGTAATGATTCGCTGGGGTCGTGAGGATCCATTTGCAGCTTTTTAATGATCAAAATCAAACAGGCAGAAGGTCATAAACACAGGCAGACAGTACAGTGGAGACGAGGCAAAAATCGTAGTCAGTAGAGCAGGCAGAGAGTTCAGGGGCAGGCAGAAAGAAAATCAATATCCAGAAACAGGCAAAAAAAAAAATCAAAAGTCCAAAATACAATCCAAAAACACAGAGTAAACCGACCAGAAAAACGCTCGGAATTGATGCCGGGGCAAATCAAGACTTTGCGTCTGATTCGAGGAAAAGGAAAGTCAGTGCTTAAATAGGGGAGTAGATAGCAAACACCTGTGGCCGGAATCAGCCGAGGTGTAACGGAATAGAGTCCGGGTAGGAACGCTAACACTCCAGCGATGGTTTTGTTTGTGACAAAAATGTTAAACTCTAAAATATATTTAAATGAATAATTATTTTTTTATCTATATATTCAGACTGTATATTATGTTTTTTACCTTGAAAAATGTTCAACGTGTGTGTGTGTGTGTGTGTTTGAAATTGCTTGGTTACACCACATGACATTTTTAAATCTAAATTGAATCTGTTCTTGAAAGAGAATTAGAAGATTTGAAAATTTGAAGATTTGAAACCATTTGAAAATGATTGATTTCTAGCGAAAACAGAACTTATGTGTATATATATATTTTTTTTATTTTTTTTGTGGAAACTTAATTGTTCTTGATCTGTATAGAGAAAGCTATCGTAGGTATTCTCAGCTATATAGGCTTATCAGGCTATTTAAATTACAATATGATAACAACATAACTGGCTCAAGTCACTACAGCTGTTCCCTCAAGAAATCTATTGCTAATATTAACAGCCTACTGCCCCTTTAGAGCTGATTCACATCAATTACCTCCAAATCAGTAGACCGGCAGGACAGCAAAGAGTTTTAATTCCCAGTCTCTTCAAGGAAGAAGACCTGCATTTATCATTCATATTGGTTTTGTTTGTCATGTTATGCCGCATTGCACATGACCTCTTTGTGATTTACATGACTATGTATCAAAATGAAAAAAGTGTTGTAACCAATGTCCTGTTACACCATTCTGAGGCTTGTTACACGTGTGTAGTTACAGTAATATTACAGTTGGAGATACTGTGTACTTACACTGTGGTTACACACTACATACACATCTAGTTACTATGGAAGTACACAGGTATTAGAGACACTTAATATAAAGTGGGACCCTAGATTTGATTAATTTGTATTATTTATTAGCAAAATAAATAAAAGTAAAAAGAGGTATATTAATGAAATATGCATATTGCAAATATGTTTATTAATTTGTCCAATTTACAATATGATTTGTTAAGTTGATAAGTTGTAACTAAAAGATTAATGGTGTAAGTTTTACAAGAACATTTTTACTGTTGTTTCTTTGTAATTGTTCCATTAAATTAACAAGCAATTTCTAAGTAAACTTTTTTCACAGTGTATTTTTTTTTAATGTGTACAGGGGCAAAACTTTAGTGTCATATAAATACCATGGTAAATAAATATGGCGATCATACAGCACCACAATATTTACCATGACTATAACATGTTACTCTTGTATAAGCACAAAAGTTTCATGAGAGCATATTGATTTGTGGAGAAAACAGCAGCAGCACTTTAAGGTTCAGCTTGGGTGCACACATCAGTAACGTCCCACAGAATATAATTGCGGCGTGGCAGCTTCCTGTTTATTGAAACAAAACTAAAACCACAAATGGCAAACCGTGGTTTCCATAAAACAGCATATTAAGTGCAGGGCCGTGTTGTGTTTGTCAAGGCCTCAGCATGCTTAAGTGTGTTCTTGAACAGAGACGCAGCAGGACTGCAGCGTCTTCCTCTCAGGGAGCGAACTCAAATGAAACAGCACAACTTTTAGCTCAGCAGGTTTAAAAAAAGTCTAACTGAATAATGAATAACTGTCGTTCTGGAGGTGTCTTTGACATTTCAGTAATAAAGCTTTACAGCGGGAGAAACAGAAGAGAGGCTCTTTACGCTTCGCTAACAAGGAGTGAATATTGCAGTGGGATTGCCAGTCTGTGTATTCATGTATTGAGCTTGTCCATACTCTTTATTTTACATTGTTAAAGTACAGAAATGAAAAAGAAAGAGAGAGTGATCCTTGGACGGACAACTAAAATGAATATGAAAAATGAAATTGAAACAAACCAAACACAAACAACTTCCAGGAAAACAAAAAATTCAACAAAAATACAACAATATATAATATATATAAATTAATGTTATTTTCTTCCAGATTCTGATTTTTGGGGGTTTTCTTTCAATTTTAATTATGTGTTTTAGCATGTCTAATTATTTAAATTCATAAAACAACTTAATTTTTTTATTCATTTACTTATTTAAATTCTTTGGTTATTTAAGGCATACATTTCATTTATCTTTTAATTATTGAAAATTAAGTAGCTGCTGTTTTTACTTTATTTTTGTCAAAGGGGATTTACTATTACAATTAAAACAGGGAAGAAATGCTGTGTAATTATTCTATTTAAAAAAATAATGCGGTTCATTTGAGTAGGATAGTAGTACTAGTAGTGGGCTATGTGTATATTCTACCGAAAAGTAGTAATAGGCACAATGACTTCAAATTAAACCTGACTTTTATTTTGACGGGAAGAAGTGAGCCTTTACAGTTCTGTGTATGTGCTATGACGCTACTTTTACTCAAATCAAATGGTACAATGCTTGTGAAGTGACTCTCAGATCAGTTCTGGAAATGTTATTTGTGTGTTTTTGTCCTCATTTAGTAAGACGGCAGACACTGAAAACACAGCGAGCATCAGGTGCTTCAGTGTGTGTGCGTAACCACAGAGATTCATATTTAAATCGACGGCAGCTTAATCTTTGTAGATAATATTCCATATAATATTTCCATATGATGTGTATATATATTTATATATATATATATATACACACAGTCTATTCAGAATGAAACTAGTGTGAAATGCTACATGATCCATGTCATAAAAATGTGTTGTTATGGAACTACAACTTGTGAAGTACTGTAGTTAGAAGACGTTGGGAGAAAAGAAAAAAACACAGTTTTAGTAGAGTTCTTGAATATTTGTAATTAGATTTTCTTACATTAATTCTATAAAAAAATTACTTTGTCGTTCTTATAAAGTTACCTGCCAAATTGTCATTAAACTCATTTGTTCTCTCAACAAAGCCAAGTTTACTCACATTTGGCAATGAGTGTGTTAATTTTGGACCCTGGCCATATCTAGTAGAATGGGTGCTTTTAAAAAGGTTTTTTAATGAACATAATTATATACTTTGCAGTAATCACAACTGCAAGACAGATAAGAGACATGCCCTAATTCTCATGATAGAGGATTGACTCTGCGAGGAAAGAGGAGGATGACAAACAGTGGGGAAAAATGCATATGCTATTCTTAAGAATACTAAATTGGAATCGATTCATAATGTTACAAATAATTTATATTACAACTCTGAGCTTTATTCAAAGAATCATTACAATGTCGTCACAAGTTAGCTCTATTTTTTAATGTCATGTGTTTATGAGTTTCATATTATTTGTGTTAATGTTTGTAAAGACTGCAGAATTCTCTCTAAACAAATAAAGGGAAAGAATTACCATTTATACAAATGATATAAACCAAACAAGCACATGATACATAGAAATTGACTTAAGATAACTTATGGCAAAGTCACAATCATTAAACATAAATAATTAACACACAAATATTAAGCTGTTTTCAACAATAATAAGTAGTTTGTTTGTTTTTTCTTGATCAGCAAATCAGCAAATTTAAATGATTTCATGAATGAAGGATCATGTGGATGCCAAAATTATGGCTTTGCCAAAACAGGAATCAATGAAATTTTAAAATATATTAAAATATAGCAGTTATTTTCAACTCTAATAATATTTCACTATGTATTTTGGTCAAAATATGACTAGACCATACATAAATGTCATAGAAAAAAATATGTCCAAAACTGTACTACACACACACACACACACACACGTGTGTAATGTTTTCAACATTTTAAACAGTCTCTGAAATCTCTGAGGAGACCCACACAGGCCGTGCCAATATGTACAAAGCAGGACACGGTAAATAAGTCCATGCACTCTTTCTCCTTTTCCTCCACATTCTTTCTTTCTTTATGTGCAACAGCTATTGATCAAGGCTCCAGAGGAACCGATCCTGACCTGCACTTTGATTAAGGCTGAAGAAAGTGAACGTGTGTGAGAAAGAAGGAGAGAACGGGCATGGGAGGTTAGGAATGAGAGGATAAGGGGAAGTTAGGAAATCTGTCAGAAGCGGTCAGAGAGAGAGAGAGAGAGAGAGAGACAGCATTCTGCATCACTGGGCTTGAGACGGATTCTTTGAAGCTGCAGTTGGGCATGTGAGAAGATGAGAGCGATGCTGGCTTTGCATATGCACAAATGATTGGACCAAATGCTTACTCAGACATAAAGACGGCTAAACAAAGGGATGTGTGAGGAGATAAAGCCATGCAGAACTACAATACAGTATATCCCTTGCTGCATGAATGAACCTGCAAAAGAAGCTCAGATGATGTGCATGTTGGTACAGATGTTTAGTGGTATACTTTTTTTCTGCCAGTTTCCACACAAGCATTTGAGCATCAAGAAATACTTTGAGTGTGACCACAATAATCAAAGTCTAAAACTGATAGACAAAGATTATATATATTTTTTTACATTTACAATTGACAGTTTTCAGTGGATTTCACAAAATGCTACAACAGAACATTGCAACTTGGTCTCATAAAAATATGTACCTCTGTGCACTTATTGTGCAGCACCGTTTTTATGTACCTTACCTTTGCAGTTTTCAAAATAAATGTCCACTAAGTATCGCTAAAACACAAGTTAAATATGTAACCTCTGGCGCTAAATATCCAGGAACTGTTGCTTATAGTTAATGTTGGAAATATGCCCTACACCAAATCAACCCTAAACCTCCCGATAGTGTTAACAAATGCAAAACTGATATAAAAACACATTTGTTGATGCAACTGTGTCATTTCAACTTCCTTTCACACAGATCTGCTCTGTTTTGTTGAAACAGTTACATACGATTGAACCGGAGCTCATCTCTGTACTCCGTGAGCTACCGAACAAACCTCATGAAAAAAATCGGTTATGAGTTAATCACTGTAGCTGGAATCTAGCTGGTATTCATTAGCTAGTTTCTAACTAGTTTCTAGCTAGTCATTAGCTAGTTAAAGCTGCTAAGTAGACCCTCGTGTTGCAGAAACACACCCGATAAGAGTGACTATCATAGTTGTAAACTACTTTCATACATTTCGGTGTTTGCATGCCATAACCACATACAGGTATGCATGGCTTTTCTGACAGAGTAAACTTGCTCGTTAGCGCACCTGATGGGACTACATCAGTGCAATTTCAGTCAAGACCAAAAAGTTCAAAGCTCGCTAAAATGGGACTGATCCTTCAGCAAATGTGTGTTCTTGTCTTGTTGCTGTTGTAAGTGTGGTTAGGTTTAGAACAAAGTTTAATATACTTGTTTGGCATATTATTGCAAAATGTAAAAGAACATTACCATATTAGTGACAAATAAGTTGGAATCTTATTTTATGCCCAAACTACCACAATACATACAATCACCAATGTATAAAAACATTGACAGAATCAAGTTCATTCGTTCTGGATATGTACTGAACATGTTTTTATCATCACTCACTGGACACATCATTTTGAAAGAAAACCAACATAGTATCATCTTGCAGAAATGTCACCACTGGGACATTTTCATAATGATCTTGTGTGGTGTGATTCTTTCCTCTGAACGTTCATCCTTTCTCAGTAAAGTGAAGATGCTTTCCATCCACTCTGATTTGGACATTTCTCTCAGGACAATAACAGCTTCTACTGCAGAGGCTTTTGACATTCAATACTGCCGTTTTCTTTTTTTCACCTCAGTTTCCTGTCGACCACACTTATACACACACAGATACTTTTTGATATGTCCAAACCTTAAAATCAGAAGACATGGCAAATGTCTTTTAATAAAAAGCCATTAACTACTCAACAACCAGAAAGCAAGATAAGGGCACTTCCTTCTAAATTAGCCACAAGCTATTCCAGAGTTAAAAACTCCAGAAATCCATTAATGCCCACACCAATGCAGTATCTGATATCCAACTCATATTCAGGGACGATTAAAACATTTAAAAAGTATTCATTGAATTAAATCCAGAACCAGCAAAGAAACGGTGATTAAGATCAGCTGATGCCATCCAGTGGCTCTCTTTTCTCTTTCTCTTTCACTCAGAAGTCTTTAGGATTTCACATTTATGTGGGCATAAGTCTGAATCTGTGTTCACCCGCCAGTTCAAATGTCACACAGACTTTATTAAATATGCAGCTGTCTTTCAGAGCATGACGCTGCCTGATTTCCATCACCATATCAGCCTCAAATATGTATGTGCATTCATAGAGAAATGCATTTTAGCTAAACCCCAGATGGGGGAAAAGCTATTATTGTAAAGGAAAGAGATCTAAAAAAGTAAAAAAATAAATAAATAAATACAAGAAGTGGGATTTGGGCATTCACCCCGGTTTCCTCAGGATTCGTTTATTTCTGAGCTAATAAGGTAGAAATGTGTTGCTACGTTAACAGCTTTGCCCATTTCCTGTAGAGCCCAGAGAGCTTTTCCACTTCCTGGCTCAGTCTGAAGATGAGGCGGGAACTTCCTGTTCTCTTAAGGGCCCAAAGCACGATAGAGAAAGAACTGAAACAGGAAATCACACTGGATCTTTAGCACACATGGTGCTTGTTGACTGGCAGTTTGGGGGATTGTTTTATCAGCATTACCATAAAATCTGGATAGCAAGCAATGGTTTACAGTAGAATTGTTTGTAGTAAAAGTTCAGTTGCTCAACACTATTTCTTATCTATAGAAGCCCGTTTCCAGACTAAAAAAAGGTTATTGGGACTTTTTATCTTGCAATTGGGAGTTATAAAATCAGAATTCTGAGAATAGTATTTTTTTTCCACTCAAACTTGGACTTTATAACTTGCATTTGCGAGATTATATCTCACAATACTAAGGAAAAAGTCAGAATTGCAATTTTATATAACATAAATTGTGAGTTATAAAGTCAGAATTAATAATAATATATACAATAATAATAAAATAAAGTCATTAATTGTCAATTGACTTTTTTCTCGTAATTTCAACTTTATATTTCACAATTCTGACTTTTTTTTCATAATTGTGACTTAATAGTTCACAATTCTGAATTTCTATCTCATATTGCGATTTTATATTTTGCAATTCTGACTTTATATCTCCCAACTGCAAGAAAATGAGTCAGAATTGTGAATTTGTGTCACGCAATTGTGAGATAAAAAGTCGCAGCAAACTAAATTTTATTTAGTGACAGAAATGGGCTTCCATACTTATCAGAGTGTGTGACAACATTGTCTCGCTGCCAAACTCACGTGAGAAGTGACAGGAAACTACGCGAGGTCACGTCTGCAAGACCGGAGATCTCACGTGAGCATGGGATTATTATTAAAAATGAGAGCAAGCAAAATAAGCTTACCATACAAATTTCATGTGCACTCATTTGCAATGAAAAGAAGATTATGGACGAGGATAATTACCTTCTATACCTTCCTAACTCTTCCCCCAACGTTCTGCTGCCCTGGATGTTGCTCTTCATTGGCTGTAGGTAATCAGCGATGTTTTTCAGTCAGAATTCTGAATCTCTGACAGGTCCAGATATTTAGCATGCTAAATATCTCAAGGGTGTCTGCGACACGTTGGCGATTCTCTCAGATCGCATCTTTGATAGTTCACACTGTGTGATTGTCGCTCGCGTACACGAGTGTCTGCAATTTCTCAAAACCTGTCGGTGAGTCAAAGTCGGGGCTAAAATCGTAGATTCTTTTCAGAGACGATTGTTAAAAGAATCATCATAATTCAAGCACAACAAAAATGATTAATAATTTTAGCTTTTGTGGTCATGTGTGAGTTCTTGTCAGCATGTTTTTTTGTTTTTTTCAGTGCACTTCTCCACATTGTTTTTACATGCAAGGAATTCAGCTACATTAAGCCCACCTCACCCTTTCAAAGAACACACACACACACACTACGGACCTACATATTTCAGGCTAATTGCAGTGAGGGGAAATGATTCATATTCTGCCTCAGTCTGCAAATATTCAGATGAATGGGAGATTGGGCCCAGACAAACATGCACATGCTCAACATGCATAAAAGGGTCAACAGCATTTTTCCTCTCTTCTTTTCGGTCCCAGATCTATTAATTTATTCAAGAATTCATAAAAATGCAATCCATGTCTTGCAATGACTGGAATACACCTCTGCTATAATGAGCATGGATTCAATTTCAGAATTAAAAATATTTTCGAAATTATGGGTGTCAAAACATCAGGCTGATATATTTGTCCTGATATCTTAATTAAGAAAAACCTTTAAAAGAAAGCGTTACTAATTCATTAATAAAGCCTTATTAATATAAATATGCTTTGGTGCTAATTTGTTTTTGTCTAGCAGATCAAAGTCATGTGGGGTGCATGAAAGAAAACATTATCTCAGGAGACTAAACTAAACTAAACTAAACTAAACAACTAAAATAAAATAAAATAAAATAAAATAAAATAAAAATTATCTACATATTAATATTAATTTGTAAAGATATTACAACACAGAGTGGCAAAACGACAGGGGTTGACAGTGCAATGGACCGTGAGAATCAGATAAAGACTTCCGGGTTTAAACACATGAAACTGGGTCAATGGGTGGAGCTAGACAATGAATTGCTATGGTGACAGATGAGTAAGGCGGAGACATGAATGAACACACGTGACAACATAGAAACATGAATGAGAGTCCGGAATGACAACAGAATGAGTTCGTGAGAGTGAGTCCAGGCATGAAAACAGACATAGAACGCTAAAAGTTCGCTGGGCACTGATGTCCGTCCCCTGAACTGGGCTGGCACTTCCAGCTCACTGTGACAGTTACACCATATTACATTTTTTAAATTAATTTTACAATTCTCTCAAAAAAGGTATGTTTTTTTTTTTAAACACGTGAAATATATATATTTTTTCCTAAGAACATAGCAAATGTGTTTTGAGTTTTCACTAGAATTGAAAAGAATTGTCTGATCCAAAAATACCTTCATGTCCCTTTTCATTCAACATAATTATTAACACACCAATGTCACAGTGATTTTGGGAGCCAAACCTATTAATTCAGTCAATTTAGGTCACGTTCATGCACGCACACACAATTAAACCCGTGATCAACCATTAAATCCTGACTAACCCCTCAAGCACAAATTAAAACGCTTCTTTTCGTCGCCTTCATCTTCATTTGTGTCACTCACTCAAGGGTCCACATGCAGAACTGGGTGGAGCTCGTCTCTAACAGCCCTTGAAATCCAATGAAATCCAGTCAGAACTCCCAGTGCAAGTAAAATATTTAATCACATTCATACGAAAAGCTACAGAGCATGTCAACAACTTCCTTATATATTCCGCAACACCTAGAAACGTGGAGCCCTTCCATGCCCTATTACCAGCTTCATGCAAATACCACTAATCCTCAAAGCCAACATCTAAATACGACTGTTATTATTTTTCCTGCCCCCTGCCTTCACCCTTCACCTTTAAAACACACACGGCCTTGTTAGCGAGCATCCACATTAAGCCCGTTTCATCATGCAATCCAACGGACTCCATTTTCATTAACGCACGTCCATGATTTCCACCCTCGTAAAGGACAGTGGGCCGTCAATCAGGAGGAATATTAGATGAGAAGGGAAGAGATGGCTTTTTAATCACTTTAAGTGAAGAGGAAGGACAGGTGAGCTTTCTGAAAGCCTCCTCGAATATTCCACCGCGCCACCGGTCCATATATATGATAATGAATAGCCAAGATTTGAGACGAGGTCACACAAACACCAGCGATAAATACACACACACATGCTGGGTGATATGCAATTATTTGATTTGAGTCTGAGTAAATTGAGGTGATATGCTTGAAATTCGCTCTCGGATTTCATATGGGATAATGCTAATGATCTGGGAGTATCTGTAATGGAAAATACTTCATTTAATCACAAAGATACTTCAGATAAAAGAGCTTCCTTCGAGCGCTGGCCTACACAGCATTGCCTTCCTAATTATAAATGGAGGGAGCATGCTAAAACACATACTCCGTCTGCACACGTGTGTATGCTGCGCTGTATTAATTAAGAGGAGAGATGAATAAATAAACATGACAGAAGTGTCTCATTAAAAATAAACCACACACCACGCTCCAGACCCCATCCCACCTTTAGCTCCCCCTGTGTGTGTGTTTGCATAATAGCGCTTTATATGAAGGCCTCTATAACCTTGCGTGTCCACGGCTTCCATTTGAGCTCAGTCTGTTCGTTTAACCTCCCCACCTCTGTCTTTCTCCTGGGAATTTTGGCAATACAGTGTCCTACAAAGCTACTCTATTTCTTTTTTTTTTCACAGGTGACAGAAGTGTTGTCTGGATGTTTGTGTACCTGTGCATCTGTCCGAACCAGTTAGACATAGACCGAGAAAAGAGCAAAGAGTGTCCATGCTGGATATATCACATTCTGTTTGTGCATGAGATTGTGTGACTTTTTCAGCCAAACAGAAGGAAACTTCGCAATATACTGTATAAATATCTGTGGCAACAAGACTAAAAAAGTAGTATATATATTATTACTCAGGTCACATAATCCTTCAGAAATCATTAAAATAAATTTGATTCCTACGTATAATTTGAGATATCTGTGTGTCAGTACTGCCATCTTAAAAGTAGGGGTGTGATTCTTGGTTTCACAATTCAATGCAATAATACTAATACTTAAACCAGGACTAGCTTTTAGTTAAATTAAGATATTAAGAATATTTTTAGTTGAAGCAGTTCAAAGATGCATTTTAGTCTGTTACTAGCTTAAGCCTTGTCTGTGAAACCAGGAGAATAGCACGTTCTCTTTCAGTACATGGCTGCATTTTAAATCAAATTTATTTTGTGCAAAATTAAATATTTTTTTAATCATTATATACACAGGGTACTTTTTTAAAACTATTTCTTATTTTTTTAAAAGTGCTCTTTGAATATACAAAGTTCACAGAAATAGTCTTGACTTTTAAAAGTTGAATTATTCTTTTTTTCCCCTCTGCATTATTGCTGCTTGATTATTACACAGTGGCAGCTTTAAAAGGCTGCATTCAGACTAATGCACGGATCTCTTTCGATATATCAGATGTTTTGCTCTCTGAAACCATAGCTGACGGTGTGTTTTGTATAAAAGTGCATTTTGCCGCAGCAGCGATCAGACGCAAACACAACGCTGACGTGACGCGCAAGTCTGTCAGATTTAATACCAATGCATTCCAAACGGTACATGAAGATCACGGAAGACAGGTGATAAGAATCGAAGCTCACACATACAGTAGTTTAGAAAACTAGTCCCGTCTGAATAAGGCTACAGTGTAACTTGGCTATACATCCGCATTAAAGGTGAAAGTCACCATAGCTTGTAGACTCTAACCCAACCGTGTGAACAGATTAACGGCGATCATTTCTTTTATTTCTTTATTTTCATTCTTATTATTTTTAGTGCACGCTGTCAGTCAGCTTCATTGGTCAGACGTGTGTATGCATTAACCCCATCACAGTCAGAGGAGCTCCACAAGTTCTGCATTCAAAAATAATTGTCTCCTGTGTTGTGATAACATTACAGAGTCCTAAAGGAAGGCGAGCGTGCGCATACAAGAGAAAGTGTGCATGTTAATTAGCATACCTAATTGTCATGAATCTTGTATTCAGCATCCACATCAGTCTAATCAACAATAATGAGTCTGTGTCATGTAAAGTGCAGACGGCACAGAGCCAGGAGCACTTTGAAAGCAAAAAAGTTATCAAAATTGGCACAGTTTGTGTGTTTGGATGATTGCATTACAACAGATGGCCATTAAAAGATCTTTTAATGTGGAGAACAGAGACTCACAGCCTCTGAGAAAAGATAAAAATATAATTAAAACTCCCTAAATGAATTAAAAAAAAAGACTCGAATAAAAGTTCATTTCCAGAATTCCACCTCAGCAATTACAAGTGTGTTTGCTGCCAGATGCATTCCCGCATTATTCACACAGCACACCAAAATTAAGATTATTTCACAAATTTTACCTCAAATGCATATGATGTACACTTTAGATGCTTTTTAGAAAGGCTGCCCCACAATGACAATTTATGCCAAAAGACAACTACTTTTAAAATCACAAATACAAAAAGTGTAATTCTGCTTTAAACTGTTGTTGTTGTCACTCCTCATGTCTCTACAGCATTTTCTTCAGTGTAGGCACCACCTGTTTAATGCATGCAGGTCTACAATGCAAATACAAACCCTCAGATTACAGAGTTCCAATAGAATACAGACGCACATGCATAAAGACACGAGATAAAGTGTCATTTTAACTCCCACACACGCACACACACCTAAGGACTAAGCCTCTGTGTCAATACATATCCCCAGTTCATTAAACAACGACATGTGTCAGAGGAACAGTTCATTTGCAGTAAATGTCATTCTCTAGTGGCTAGTTTAATAGTCAACACACACGCGCGCACACACACATAGCCTACAGTGAGCTGACAAGAGCTCAACAAGAATAAAGGAGAATCTCAAATGCCATCAGGTGCTGCTGTACAACCTCAATAAGCCAATCGAGAGCGCAAGAGAAGAGGGGAGCGGGTGAAGAGAGGAGAAAACGGAGGGGAAAAAGAGATTTGGAGAAGAGGAGGGGTGAGGGCACGAGAGGGTGGAGAGGATATGAAAAGGAAAGGATGTAGCCTTTGTCATAAAGCTGACAGCACACTTCATTGCAAGACAGAATTACATTCTATTTTCCTCAAGTCATTATAATCTGTCCTTCTCTTCCTGCTAGCCCTCTCACAGCCTCACATAGCCCACCTTTCCCTCCCACCGCTCCTCTGTGTGTGATGATTGAGACACACATCTGGCTACAGCCGTTTCCTGTTGAGCAGACATAAATGTGATCACGTCGGTGATTAAAAAAAAAATTCTAAAAATGAAAAGCTCAGACTAAAACCAAATTTACTGAGCTTTTTATTTTAAGAATACTATTTTTTCATGGATCACATTTTTTATAGATTCTATTTTTTGATTTATTAATTTATTAAATTCTTTAAAGAACAAATTTGACCAAATTGTTACAGTTAGGGTTGTGCCGACAGACGATAATATGGCGTATCGATGATAGTCAGAGATATTGGCGATAGCAGATGTCTTTGTCAATATTCAAGACGGCCTATTATTATTGAGCTATTATTATCAAATGCACTATTTTCTCCTCCTCATTGGAAAAAACTGAACTGCAGGGTGATGATAAACCTTTATTTACAAAGAGTGCTAAATTTACATCAAGAGTGCTAAAAGAGACATCTCATAGACGTCTTTTCTTTTATCTTTTTTCTTTTAATCAATTATTTTGTTCAGCAAGGACATATGAATTTGAATAAATGTTGTAAAGTAAAGACATTCAGAAATAAAGGTAAAAATTAATAAAGTTTCTTGACCCTGCATTCATGTCAACCTGTTGTTGGGGACAAGACCATATTTGCCTTTCATAACCTATAATAGGCACTCCTGTATGAAATTTGACTACGTTTTTACTGTATTATTGATCAAACGAAAGCAGCTATGTTGAGCATAAAACGCTTCTTTCAAAAACATGGCATTTTATTCCTGCTGTTATTAATATTCCAAATAATTCAAAGCAGCAAGTGAGTTTACATTACCACAGCAAGTGGTTTCAGGCAGGTTTATAATCTACAGTAAAGCTGAAAAAAAAAAAAAAAAACTGCAGACTCAGTGAAGCAATATTTTGTCAAGGGTTCAGTTTTACGATTAGTCCATAGAATTTACACAACATTTCCATAGCATACAGCACACTCGAATGACCTGACTGCATTACATATGATAGACAGGTGGCAAACACCCTCAGTGTTTGGATTTTATTTAATAAAAAAAGAAGAAAAAAGGGAAAGAGCAGAGACACAGAGTAGCAAATATGAATAACATGAGGTCTGACACAGCCAACAGCGCGGAACTGCAGATTCATAACACACTAGCATCAGTCTGAAGATCTGTACAGAGAACGTGCCCTTCTACAACAAACCAGAGCAGTGTGCTCACAAAGCAATATGCTTTCAAAACTGCTAGAGGAAAAAAAATACCTGCAACATTGAGTATGGCTTAAAATGGCTAGTTTACAATAATTAGATGACTGGTGTGTACTTATGGCATGCTATGAAACAAAAAGAGTGTTGTGCACAAATACAGTAAATACAAATATATAAACTGCAAATATGCACAGAGGATGCTTGGATATACTGTAATATACACATACTGTGTACACAAACACACACATCAAGGTCGGTTGACAGCCACAACCAGAGGATTCTGCACTCATATATATATATATATATATATATATATATATATATACATACATATACATACACAAAATATATATATGTAAATTTTAATCTAATGTAAATTTACATTAAATATTAAATTTAGTGCTGTAAAACAATTACTTACATATATGCAAGTAATTGTTTTACAGCACTAAATTTTATATTATATATGTATATGTCTATATGTAATTAATTGTTTTACAGCACTAATTAAAATTTACATCAGACATACATAAGGCCCAGAATTATTATTAATTTTAATACAAAAATATTTTATTCTATATATTAAATGTTCATATTTTATTCTAAATATAAATCTAAACAATATAAATATAAATGCCTTGGTGTATGGTGAATGCACTTATATATGTATGTATGTATGTGTGTGTGTGATTACTTTATTACTATAGAGGTAAATCACATGTATATTCATATTGAAATACTGAAACAGAAATATCATTAGTCTCAGCCTCAGATGTCATGCCCACAGTATGTTGAATGTAGACTTTCAAAGTAATCAAGAAGAAAGCCATGGTGTTTACATCTCTGATGACAAACACTCAGGATCAAGAAAAGCTGGATTTAAATTTTGCACAATAGAACCTATAAAATACGCCTGAGAGCTTTACACACCGGTCTGTTACTGTGGCGACATTTCCAGCTCCCGAAACAAAAACTGTGATTGGTTGATTGACAGGTCAATCCAAAGCCTCATGGGCGGGCAATGAAAGCTGTCACAGATTCCAGACCTCTGTGATACTAAAATATAATGTAAAGAAATTCTACAATATTATTATTCAATATATTATATTATATACTTGGACTCATGGCATTAACATTAACCTTGGTGCACTATTTAGTGAGCCACAAAATATGTACCAGGAAGTACGTATCACTGCAGTTTCACTAGAGGAAGCAAAACTCTGAAAGCATAATTTTCACATAGTTACATGAAGAATTTTATAATTTCAAAAACATAAACGTTATAGACGTAAAACAGTGTTGCACAAAAAGTGCACAGAGGTACATATTTTTTTAAATAGACCATGGTTAAATCTTATATAATATTTAAGCATCTACAGTATATTTTACCTCCCATGCCATTGATTTATATGTGTCATGTTGTAATATAGTGTAATGGATTTTACTGTGCGTGTGTGTGACTGGGTTGTGTGTGGGTTTTCTGAATCTCCTGAACAGATCCAGGCAGCACTGCAGTGCAGGAGTGCAAAACCACTGCAAGGTGTATCGAATCAATGCAGCACCAGCAGAAAGAGAGAGGGAGACAGTGAACATGAAAAAGAAGAGGGGATGAAGAGGATGAGTGTGTGGGTCAGGATTTGTCTACGCTGTAGGGATCAAAAGTCCCCACAAGGATAGTAAAATCTGAAATCACCTCCCTTGTGGGGAACGGCTAATGGACCCCATGAGGAAACAGCTTAACAAACACACTAGATCATGTCTTAATGAACATTTAGTGAAATGTAGAATTCTTTGGGAGGATGTGAAGGAGACTATTAACTCTGTATAAAACAATACAATAAGCATAATAAATCAAATAAGTAAATAAAGTTATTACACAAACGACTAGCAGGACACGTGAGCCATGTCCTACAGAAAAGAAAAAGAAAAAACCTTATATATTTTCACAGTTTCTACTCAACAGCAAAGTGATTAACTGGAGATCAAATGGACATTTTGCCTAATCCTTCTGCTTCTTCTTCCTGAGAAAACGCTTCTAGTAACCTCTCGTCTCCTCTGAAGCTTCAGAAGAGTTGTAAGCTCTGTGAGCACAGGCTGTCTTCAGATTTGCCAAGACACCAAAGTCTGGAATCAAACATCAAATGTTTTAATGAGCTCAAACACTGTTCATTAAATTCTTCCAAAATCATCTGAGCAACATCATACACTGCTATACAACATTTATCATATGAATGTCTAGACATCTCTAGACAAAACTATAGAACGATGCATACTGTAGAACGATAAACTGATATATAGGTTGATAGAATGATACAGATAAAACAATAGACAACAGAATCATACATAAAAAGATATATGACAGATTGATAGATAAAATGATAGAATGATACAAAAGGATAAAATGATAGATGACAGACTGACAGATAAAACAATAGATAGAACAATATATGGCAGATAGAACAACAGACAACAATGGATAGAATGATAGGATCAAAGAGAAGAGACGAGAAGATAGATAGACAGACAGACAGATGATAGATGACAGATAAAAGGACAATATATGATAGAACAATAGACTACAGATCGATAGAATGACAGATAATAGAACTATAGAATAGATAGATGTGAGGTATTCCATAGTTTGGTAACTTTACAATTATTCTAAAATATGTAAAATAGTGATTGTAACTTTGGACAGGCATGCTCTTTCTTAATAATTTATCTCCGGTCCAAGCTAGCACCCTGCTTCACCCTCAAACCCTGAAACACACCCCATTACGAATCTCAAGCCCCAGAGACTCAAAGTGCCCTGGATATTTGCAACGACATAACGCTCTCTTGAAGAGCTCTCTCTTAAAAGGGCTTTTACATGAAAATTTAACAAGTGTGAAATTAGAAAGGTTAGCAAATAATAAAAGCAATGCTAGTGGGGCACAGGCCCACTGTTGCACGCCATGAACGTCGTAATTGAAAACGCTCCGTCCTGTCAGGAAAATAATCTTGAGCAGAAGCAGCAGAGGGGAAGAACACACTGATATCATAGCCAAATTAAAACACACTAATGAAATAGACGCTTTTATTTCGAGTGTGTTGTGCATGATTTGTCCAGGTTCTTGAGTGGCACATCTACTGCATATTTCGGAAAACGCTGTGAGTGATTTATTGTTCAGTGTAGCAGGACTGTATCAGCATCTGTTTTGATGTGTTTTATGATATATATAATCATAAAATATATAAAAAAATGTTTTTTTGGCACAAATAGATTTGGAGTTCAAGCTGAGGTCATAGCGAGAAGCTTCTGTGCCCACGCTAGAGATTGTGGTCACAAACTGACAGAAACAAGATCATCTAAACGGAAATAGACTGATGTCACTTCCTGGAAGAGAGGATGCGATAAAGAACAGCACGAAAACAATCAATTAAACAAGTTTCACAGTGAAGTCGGACCTGCCAGCCGTCTCCACAGCTATCAGTCAGGACTAGTAGTATTATAATATTTATGACCCTTTTATTGTCAGTGTGGGCACGGGTCCATTTCGTTTATTGAATTCCAAATGATATGCAAATCTAGACCAGTGCGCAGTCACATATGGACTGCCAATGCAGACGTTATCTGATGTCAGCATTCTACATGCACTCAATCATTTCCTACGATGGGAGAGGAAGAAAGAGAGAGAGCCTTCACTGACAGAGGTTATGAAGGAGCAAAAAAAAACACTTTTCATCTTGATGAGACTGAGGGTAAAAGACAAATAAAAAAAGAAGGAAAGTATGTTTAAGGGGTTATATGAAGCTATTTTAAAGATCATATGTTGACATGCATTATTTTTCAAATACTGTACATTATTGTAGCTCTGCTATGCCCCGCCTTTCTCAAACGAGGCCTTTTCTATAAAGACCCTCCTTCTGACAAGCAGGGTCTGCTCTGATTGGCCACTGCGAATGTATAAACCCCACAAGAACAGAAATGTAATGCCCCTTTCCATAATCATGAGTGCAGCTTTCAAAATAAATGTAAACATAGTATTTTTATCATAAGTTCAAGCTCAAAAGGGGAACAGAGTCACGTGACAGACACAGTGCTCGTTTGTATTTGCAGTAAACAAGCTGCGAATGAACACACACAGAACATCAGACATAAAGCAGAATATGCAATGAATTAATCAACAATTTAACAATCAGAATCCTTGTTTTGGGCAGCTCTTTATGGTTACAGTGCAAACCCCAAATACAAATGGTGTAAACAGGGGCCAAAAGAGAAAGTGGGAGAAAACCGAAAGGATAGAAATCCCTAAACCTTCCCATCATCTTCCTCTCTGCCATGTCTACTGACAAAGCACTTTTCACTTCAGTCAATCTGAGCATAGAGAGAGCAGTAAAAATGGGAAAAGACCGTAAATTGCGAAGTGTTTTCACAATTGACAGCATTGTACCAGTTCTAACATTATGTATTAGTGTTGGGTTTGAGTCAGAGTTAACTCCAAGTCTTTGAACACTCAAGTCCGAGTCCCAAAAGTTGAGTCCAAATTGAGTTTGAGTCCAGTGAAACAGCAAAGGCATGTTCCTCTCGGAGTTTCCACTTTGTTTTCAGCACGGTCAGTAGCAGTTGATCAGCTGACCTGTGAGCACGGGTAGGGGTATAAGGATGGAGGACTTCAACGAGATGGGGGGAGCAAGACCATTTAAGGCCTTAAATGTAAATAAAAGGATCTTAAAATCTATCCTAAAATGAACGAGCAGCCAGTTAAGTGTAGCAAATATGGGGAAAAATTTGTTCAAATTTTCCTGAGCCGGTAAAAAGACGAGATGCTGCATTCTGTACCATCTAAAGTCGAGAGATGTAGGACACGCTAACCCCTATATACTGTATGGTGCATTGCAATAATCTAACCTTGTGGTCACAAAGGCATGGATTACTGTTTCAAAGTGTTTTCTGAGGAGAATAGATTTTACCTTTGCCTGATTTCTCAGTTGGAAGAAACTTGATTTAACTACAGATCCGATCTGGCTGTCAAATCTAAGATTCGGGTCCATCTTAAGCTCAAGGTTTGTAACAGTTAGTTTAACATACTGGGCAAAGGACCCCAGATCTACTGGAGCAGTCCAGCAGTGTCACCAAACACCATCACTTCAGTCTTCCTTTAATTAAAGTAAAAAAAAAAATTGGGTTAGGTGTTCATTTCCTCAAGACACTTAAGTAAATGGATTATGTGACTATCACCGTTTCTAAGGGGCACATAAATCTGAGTGTCATCTGCATAACAATGGAAAAAGATGCCATGCTTCCTAATTATGGATGCAAGGGGCAGCAAATACAAGGAAAAAAGAAGAGGGCCAAGAACTGAACCCTGGGGGACACCAGGGTTCAGGGTTGCACAAGCCCAATTTAATCCCTGCATTTAATGAATGTAAAAGTAAAGTACAGCACAATCTTCACTGTTTGCATTAAATATAAATCATCGTATTAGTCAGTAAAGTTACTAAAGTGAGCAGGTTTACGGTGCTTTCGCTTTCGTGAACACGTCCAGTGAGTGCGTACCTGAACATAAACCCACCGCTTTCAAATTCTGGACAAGACTTGAAAACACAAGCAAATATTGAATATCGTAATAATGTCAGTGACATTTCCTTAAACACTCCCTGGACTCGGTTGGACTCAGAACATTCTCAGAGTCTGAACGGTTTGAGTCTGAGTAAAAATGCATTTTGTAATGTCTGTGACAAGTCCGAGTCTTCTTAAAAACTGTACTTGAGACTTTGAGTTCCCCAAC
>JAUYWG010000057.1:6509794-6530364 GCA_034779775.1 Enteromius afrohamiltoni | reverse complement strand
ATATATTTAGGGTGGCACGATACATGTATTCGTACTGAACCGTCACAATACAGACATCTCGATTCGGTGAATGCAGCCTTACAAAGAATACAGGTAAATTCCCCCCAATACAGCAGGGGGCGCACACAGCAATACAACTCTGTTTGACAACTGCCAGCAGAAGAAAAGCAAATGCCATGAGCTGCGCACATGAAAACAAAGCTCCCTAGACAGTGACCATGCGCTGATTTTAAACATCTCTCACACAAACTAACAAAAGAGTATACTTTGCGCACTCAACTGTTTGCGAAATAGAGCTTTGTTTTTATTGTTTCAATTAGTAAACAGCTGGCTGGTGTGATCCTTATTGTTGCCTTGTACTACAGTTTTGCTTTTTTTATTTTTTTCCCTCCATGCTGTTCAAGAATACTTGATTCTGATTAGTCAGTATAAGTATCTGTAGTATAATAATGACTATAAGGTTTCTCTTATCACACTATTTTAATCCAATAGTTGTCTGTGTTTTTATTATTTGTCACTGTATTTAATTTGTTAAAGAGACAGTTCACCCAAAAATGAAAATTAGCTCATGATTTACTCCACTTCATGACTTTCTTCTTTCAGACCAATACAGAGTTTTAAATGTCCTGGTTCCTACAAGCTTTATACTGGCAGTGAATAGTTGCTGAGATGTTTAATAAAGTGCGCCCATTCATGATCAAAAAAAGTACTCCACATGGCTCTAGGTTAATAAGGGCCTTCTTAAGTGACTCAATGCATTTGTTTAAGATAAATATTTTGACTTGAATATTATGATTTTTACTACTATAGCACTGCCTAAATACACGCACAACTATTATGAGTAATGCCTGAATTAAACTTTTTGTCTACGCTTCATTTTTAAAGACTATGGTATCAACACACCTTCCTGGGTTCGTGCAGCAAGATTTACCACTGCTCTGCAAAATTTCACAGGTGAAAGAAAGCAGGACTGCATATGACAAAAAATGAATGGCACTGGAGTAATGACAGTGAAATAAACATCCAAAGCTATTTTGTCAGCTAGCAAATGATCCGACCCTAAGAAACTGCTTTCCAAACTGCCTTTTTTTATGGATCATTTAATAATACTGAAGTGAAGTGTTACTTATTGTAGTGGGGTCTACTCAGCCGGGGGGGTTATGTCTCTTCTATTGTTGAGCTTCAGTTTTGCTTTGATGCAAAGATACAAAGCTCCGCCCACACACAGAGGCCTGCCATTGGTCGGCTAACTGCACTAGAAAATCTGTGTGCCCTAGTTCATCAAACTTGAACCTGCTT
Source organism: Enteromius afrohamiltoni (assembly GCA_034779775.1). Classification (NCBI taxonomy): domain Eukaryota; kingdom Metazoa; phylum Chordata; class Actinopteri; order Cypriniformes; family Cyprinidae; genus Enteromius; species Enteromius afrohamiltoni. The sequence goes on along the minus strand of JAUYWG010000057.1, from coordinate 6,529,065 downwards.
CTCATAGGGATATTATTTCAATTGAAATGGATTGCACATGCAAACATGTTCCAGGCAACGCTAAATGTGACTGATTTATTCATTAATAACTTTATAAATACATAAAGGTGACTTTATTATACAAAAATTATAATTCCAAACTACCAGGTGCAACGGCAGTGATTATGCTGTGTTTGTCTGTGAAGAAATGTGAATCTCCTCATTCTCCTTCCTTCTGCTCTCCTCTCTACTGCTTCCCTACTCTCTTCTGTTCTTTCTGCTGAAGGCAGAGGGAAAATTAAAAGCCAATATCACAGTCCATTTCACCAGCCTTCTGCTACTGCAGACAAAGCCACACATCAACTCTCTCTCCCTCCCACCATTACCTGCGCTCCCTTCATTTCTCTCTCATCCATCACACTCTCCTGTACCTTGGTAAATGGTGACGTCAAATCAGGAGAGATCCTCTTTTCCTCGTCTTTCTCTTCTCCTCCCCCTCATCTCACTCTGGTTAATGGTGACGTCAAAGAGAGTGGCTGCCCCATCAGACGCTGCTTCTGTGTAGTCATTACTCATCTGTGCGTGAGCAGCAGTAGAGCTTCCCTTGACCCCAGCTTCTGTGTTTTTCCTCATCCTCTAACATTATGTTTTTTTGCTAAAAGGAAATAGTTGGCTAAATAGAAACTGCTCAGGTACAAATAAATAAAATAAATCAATCAAACGCAGACTAATATGAGGACCTTTTTGTTCATTGAAACCCAAAAGGAATAGCACAAAAGTACATGATTTATTCACATGTGTTTATTTGTATGTTTGGACTAACTTGGACTATGTTTGGACTAACTTCACCTAGCAATGTGCACTAAAAAACGTAGTGTAAATATTAATTCAATTTATTATTTTTATCTTCATCATCTTTCTTCCATCTATTGATGGAAGATTTTATTACAGAATAAATGAATGAATTTGTATCTCACTGTCCTTCTTTAATTGTTATTTATCATTTTGAGTTTATATCTCACCCAAAAAAAAAAAAAAAAGACAAATTGCAAGATATAAATTCAGAAATAAAGAAACACTTTTGACTGTATGCTCCTCAAAGCTATGAAAAACTATTTAAAAAATAAAAAATATATACAGTACTGTGCAAAAGTCTTAGGCCACAGAAACTGGCCTAAAAAGAAAAAAAAAAAAAAACACATTTTACACGAGTGTCTAAAACTCTGAACAGTACTGTAGCTTTCCAGGTAGGTTTTTTTCTTCATCTTGGAGACGTTGTCACCGTTCTTCTGGATCAAGTCTGTCTCAGTTTGTTCTGTTTCTTCATGTGATTCCAGACAGATCAGATCTCTGCGTGGAGCACTGGCTGTTGTCAGATATATAATCCTACTGCATTATTACAATTAATGTTTGTAAATGTAAACTGATATTTCCAACTGACACGGTACCGCAAAAGATAGAAATAACCCACTTAAACCTTGTTGCTGAAAATACAAGTGGCCTAAGACTAAGACTGCACAGTACTGTATATTTAAAAATATTTTTAAAAAATCATTAAGGTATGCAACTTTGGTACTACTGATGTGTGCAAAGAATTTAACTACTGCTGAATAAAATATCAGCTGCATAGTACTGTAATTGTTACAAAACCAAAAAACACTTTTAATGATTTGTTTGTTTTTCTGTTGGCCGGCTATATTCTAATTTGATCAAAAGTAGACATGAAACGCATTTTGTCCCTTTGCTTTTTTATTTTCTTTTTTTATAATCAAAAATTAATCAAGCTCTCGCAGAGTAAATGGCAACTGCAGTCTGTTCATGTGTGCAAGTGCATGGATGCATGGGATCTGTGAGTGTGTGCGAGAAGGCAGATGAATCATTAAATGTTTAACAGCATTTCTACAGTCTCTTTTAAGGGTTTGGAGTGTGACGCTCTCATTTTTCGGTTGCAGTCGATTACCCAGGAAACAGCGCCTTCTCTGAAACTTAGAGGGGTTTCCTTCTGCATGAAACGTGTGGTGAAATTTGCTTCGTTACATGGACGTGCAAGAGAAACAAAAATGCTTTAAAATAGGACACAGGCCACTAGCTGCACAGAACACCACTAGTGTGACTGATTAAAATGTAGTGCCTCTACATAAAAAGGTCAGGACAGCTAAAAATCCATCTCAAAAGAAATGAGAAGAGAGTATAAAATCTGTATTGAAAAGCTAGGATCCTAGTCAAGAAGTTAACACTGTTAGCATTTAATAATATTATAAAAGCTGTTTTGCAAATGCAAACAATGGAAAAACTGCTTGAGAAAACGCCTTTGATCAATATTTCAGCAAGAACAATACAGAAATATAAACATCTCGTCTGTTCATAACCTGAAATATAAGAAACACTCTCAATTATCCGTTCTCTGATAATACATATGTAATACAAGTGAAAAGCAATCCACTGCAGAAGCGGAGTATTTACCTTACCTGATCAAAAGCTACATCTATGAAGTTTGCTACCCTTTATCACATGGAAAAGAGGTCAACACAGTATACACACATCAACATGCAGGAAAAACAAGTCCTTTAGAACTCGTTCTGTTTGAAGATATAATCAAAGATGTGTAATTATGCATTGCAGCATGTGGTAATCAGCTGCTGCTAGTGGATGGCATCACACTAGCAGCACAGTTTGTTTGTGGGATTGTGTAACCCCGTTACATTCTATAGATGTTATGGTCACATTTTTGAATAGAAAGTTCAAAAGAATACAATTTATTTGAAAAACAAAAATCTTTTGTAACATTTACACAAATCACTGTGAGTACTGACCTATCATTCTGAATAAAAGTATTATTTGCTTTCAGAAAACAAAAAACATGTTAACTTTGGATTGGTAGCATATACACAAATAATAACACTTAAACTGAATATCAAAGTCTAATTTCAAACTTTAGAACGCTTTTGATGAGAAAGCATTTTGACCCAATAGATATGCCAGTGCATATGCAATACCTGTCAAAAATTTTTGTGTCTATCCAAACGTGATCACTACAGATACAAATGAGATCTTCATAGCCAGTTGCCTAATGTGCCAACTAAAATTTACTTAAACTTTAAAGTATAAAAGTATAACCTTTATAGTATATTATTAAAAATGCACTCAGTAGTTAGGTGTCAATTTAAAAAGTTTTAGATAGCAATGTGATTTTGAAAAATATAATACGGTGATATGAGATTAAAGGCCCAGATATACTTCAAACAAACTTCTTTTTTGTTCTTCGTTTGAGGGCAAAAAGTAGTTTGAAACAGCTAAATGATGGTATACTGTTTCAGAACAGGTACAGGGGCTGATATCTGTGGCAGCTCAGCTATATATATACACACACACACACAGTGGGTAGGGAAAGTATTCAGGCCCCCTTCAATTTTTCCCTCTTTGTTATATTGCAGCAATTTGCTAAAATCATTTAAGTCCACTTTTTCCTCATTAATGTACACACAGCACCCCATATTGACAGAAAAACACAGAATTGTTGACATTTTTGCAGATTTATTAAAAAAGAAAAGCTGAAATATCACATGGTCGTAAGTATTCAGTATTTAGTAGAAGCACCATTCTGATCGAATACAGCCATGGGAAAGATGCAACAAGTTTTTCACACCTGCATTTGGGGATCTTGTGCCATTCCTCCTTGCATATCCTCTCCAGTTCTGTCAGGTTGGATGGTAAACGTTGGTGGACAGCCATTTTTAGTCTCTCCAGAGATGCTTAATTGGGTTTAAGTCAGGGCTCTGGCTGGGCCAGTCAAGAACAGTCACGGTGCTGTTGTAAAGCCAGTCCTTCATTATTTTAGCTGTGTGCTTAGGGTCATTGTCTTGTTGGAAGGTAAATCTTCACCCCATTCTGAGGTCCTGAGCACTCTGGAGAAGGTTTTGGTTCAGGATATCCCTGTACATGGCCACATTCATCTTTCCCTCGATTGCAACCAGTCGTCCTGTCCCTGCAGCTGAAAAACACCCCCACAGCATAATGCTGCCACCACCATGCTTCACTGTTGGGACTGTATTGGACATGTGATGAGCAGCGCCTGGTTTCCTCCACACATACCGCTTAGAATTAAGGCCAAAAAGTTCTATCTGGGTCTCATCAAACCAGAGAATCTTATTTCTCACCATATTGGAGTCCTTCAGGTGTTCAGCAAACTCCTTTCATGTGTGTTGCACTGAGGAGAGGCTTCCGTCGTGTCACTCTGCCATAAAGCCTTGCTGGCTTTTCTGATGACGTAAAATTGCTCAGTAGCTCACCTGGTACAGCACTGAACTTATACACAATGTGGTGCCCTCAGGTATGAATTCCCATTCAAAGACTCATAAAAGTATACTAAAATAGCACAGTTGCTTCAGTACAGTATTTTGCAGAAATGTCGCCACAGGCACGTTTTTCTAATGAGCCTGGTTTGGTTAATCTTCCACTTCGGAGACTTACACAATGCCTTCAACAACAGGCTAAGTGGTCATTTTTCAATAGTATTCTGCATATTTGCCTGCTGTGAAAACAATTCATAAAGTTATAATGTCTCAAAGCTGTAAACATTGTGTTTGCTTACTGCAGTGCACATATTTCACTGAACACTTTCACACTCTTTGATATTTTAGACCATGGTCAGCGGCTGGAAATGACGCAGACAAAAGCAAATTAGTGAGAGTGGTGAGACATGTGGAGATTGACAACGCTAGCCATCCATTTCCAATTTCACACACTGCACACACACCATTGCCACCTATTTCAGCTCTCATCATCTCTTACACACACAAACTAATCTTTGCCTAGGGCTCCTGTGAAGCATTCAAAGGAGCTCTTGTTGTGCACCTCAGTTTTCACAAGCGAGTCACCTAAATCCAGCAGAGAGCATCTATTATGTTACTTACCTTCTTCTGTATGTGTGATGTACACAATGAAAACATTGGCATCTGTCCAAATATCCCTCTGGAAAATTAAACCTTTCTCAACTTAAAGATGCATAGTGCTGTGTGACATTGGGAAGTGTCACATTGTGTCCCTTTAAACCGTGTAAACCCTGTGGAGATGTGCAACTGTAAGGCAGTGATCATGGATGCCCTTCAGGCGCTCTGGAAGGACACCCTGCTCTCTGGTGTTTCTTTGCAGCTGATAGTGAAGCAGGAGAATAGAAAAGGTGATGACTTCAATCAGGTAATTAACATCTGAGCACGGAAAGAGACAAGGCAAACGCAAGGGCTGCAGAGACCTACTAAACCCAGCCTAGTGAAAGGTACTCTGGAGGGGGGATGAAGCGAGTGTCCTTGCATCCTATTCCAAAGTGTACAGTAAATGGGACAAAACATTTCATCCCAGGTTTCACAGACCAGGCTTATGCCTAGTCCCAGCCTAAATGTAAATCTGAGCGGTTTCAACTGAAAGAAACTGATCTCAAATCATGTCAGTGCCTTTGTTTTGTCTTAAGATGCACACCACTAGTGCTGGTATGTTATAAAATTAAAATGTTATAAAAATGACTTGAATGTTCTATATGGCCTAATCCTGGCTTAGGCTAAACCCTGTCTGAAACCAGGCCTAAATATAAACACTTGAATTCATTTTAAAACGCACTTTGTAAACATATCCAATTTAAATATCCAAGTTTTACTTTAAAGTACTTTTAAAAACATTTTGTTTTAATAATCCTTTCCCATGCTTCAGCTCCACAGACGTACACTTATTTAGATTTGTCGACTTGCATGCAAAAGCACATCAAGCTCTTAGTTATGATTTTAAATGTAGTGTATTATTCAAAATTGCAAGTTAATATGCACTACAAAAAAGCACTCTAAAGTCCAATTACATTTAATATAAATTAAGCTATAAAACGTTTTTATTTAACTCAAATTAACATGTAATCAAGTTTCCAAAACCTTTAAACTCAAATGTGTAAAGAATATTGTTTTCACAATCTATACTGTTTTTGAAAGTATTGCACTGTATGCAAAGTATTTATTTTTCAACAAAAACTATTTCTGTGACTAAAATATATACATATATATAGTCACAGAAATAGTTTTTGTTGAACAGAAGAGGTTTATGCGCACGCAGACAGACAGACTCTCAGTCTTACGTACACACAAGGCCATCGTGGCCCACTTAAGGCCAGACTGAGAGTTAACACAATTAGACTTAGGCTAATGGAATCTAGGCAGGCCAGAGATAAATGTGACTTCATTAGCACAAGCCTAGAGAGACTGTCAGTGCAAATCGCTGATGAAGAAATGTGGTTTCCTTCTTTTGCTTCCTCTGGTATACTCCTTCACACACTATCTGTCATTCCAGAGCATGTGTTTAAAGTCTGGCCTTGGGATAGGAGGAAAGAGCGATGGAGGGAGGGAAGTGAGTTGAAAGAAAGGTATAGGGCATACAGACAGACAGGCTGGTTTTATAGCTTGTAGCTGTATTAAATAATTCCCCGGAGACCAAAAGTGGGCAGCCATATTGAATTGAGTGCTTTGTGTTTTAAACAATGCCTGGCAACAACAAAAAAAAAAATAACATGCAAAGGACCACTCACATAATGACCTGGTGGGAGACAAAATCTATCACAGAGAAAGCTTTTACTCACACGCACCAATAACACACTTACTAAAGCCCAGTGTGTGTGTGCGTGTGTGTGTGTCTTAGGGGAAAAAACATTTAAAACTCAGGAAATGGATAGCCATTCCACGGCTCACAGGCCATTTAATGATTGAAAGAGATTTGTGAGAGGTTCAAACCAGAAAATTTGATTCTGGTCTGGCTGGTTGTTGCTGGACATGATTTGATTTCATGGCTTCATCCGTTGGTTTTGGCCATTTTGAAAGTGCGCATATCCACTTAGCTATGCATAGCCACAGCTAGCATAGCGGATGAAATGTGTACATTGTTCACTAAAGCCAAAACATTCTTCTAAACTAAAACAATACTGATTTTAACACAAACCCCGGAGTCAACAGATTTCAGAACATTGCGATGGATTAAGTGAACCAGTATCGATTATTAAATCTAATTTTAGTGTATGCTGTTTTCAGTTCATGCATTAATAAAACTTCAAAAAGCATTATTCGTCGAATGCATTCACATTACACTGCAGTAATCTTTACTGAAAGTAAAATTTGATCACTAAATTCAAACAATGAAAGCCATTTTTACATGTGTCATGAAAGATTGCTGTAGCTGCCTTATTTCAAGCAGTATGTGAACCAACCTGGAACCACTAGTTCTAGAACAAAATAAACAAAGGAATATTAATAGTTAACAGTACATCAATTGAAAGAAATGGTACAGCTTGATGATGATGATTAATCATGCGTGTTTTAACATGGAAAGATGTCAACAAAACAGCTTGTATTACATTTACACTCGAAGTCTTAATGAATTAATGAATTGGAGGAGAATCGGTGATATAACTGCTTTATGTGCAATATAATTACTTGTGTATAACTACATGACTATATATCTGACTTTTATAATTGATACATTTAATTTCACTTCATTTAAATAGTTGAAAGAGATTTCCTTTTTTCATGTTTAATAAAACAAAATAGACATGAACTCATACCTCCAAAAAGATTTGATACCACACCACATCAAGAGCTTGCAAATCTGAGTTTGAAGCAAAACAAATCATGAAATGCAATATTTAGCCTGTAGACTTTGGTTTCTTAAACTCAAAAAGTAATTCTTGTTATGAAATGGATCATGCTTTTTTTGCCCTGGCACAGTTTCAGTTAAAATACCTCTGCACACCACTCAGCACTGCAATATATAGCGAAAGATCAAATTATATTATATTAATATATATTTTATTCTCTTCTTTCTTCAATAATCAAACATTGGTATTTTGAATTTTTATATGATTGTTACGCGAGCGAGGCGAGGAGACGTGCGGGTTCAAGTGCAGACTGTTTATTGGATAAACACAGAGCAAAACAGACAGGCTTAAGGTCGTTACCGGCAGACAAGATTGGTGAAGGCAGAGCACGAGAATGGTCAGAGTCCAGGCGTGGGTCGGTACACAGTAGATACAATCCAGATGGACACAGAAACAGGAAACCACGGGAACACAGAGTGGCAAACGACAGGGGTTGACAGTGCAATGGACCGTGAGAATCAGATAAAGACTTCCGGGTTTAAACACATGAAACTGGGTCAATGGGTGGAGCTAGACAATGAATCGCTATGGTGACAGATGAGTAAGGCGGAGACATGAATGAACACACGTGACAACATAGAAACATGAATGAGAGTCCGGGATGACAACAGAATGAGTTCGTGAGAGTGAGTCTTGTTTTTTTACATCGAGTGACAGAGATCTATGTTTTGACTGTCACTAAAACTGCTGCATCTGAAGCAGTAAGTGCCTGTTTTCATCAACTTACAGGTTATACATTTTATTGTAGCTATATGGAGCTCAGATTTTCTGGTAGTTTAAGAATTTTGTCCAAAAGCTCATTACATAAAAAGATGAATTGCTATGCACAGCACATTTAAAAGAAATACAATTTTTGGCTACAGCTAGACTGCAAATGCTAACATAAAACACTCATAAAACACACACACACACACCTTTGCAATGCAAGCAAGCAGAGATCCATATCCAGACTGTGCGTGACGCATCAATGTAACGCATGCTGCCGTGGAGTTACAAGGCTTCGCTGACCGTTTGACAATCCAGTGGAGTAACAAGGTTTAGGTCACAAGCTCTTCTGAGTGCTTTTCATTGGGGAAATATCTGCAAAACCCATGAACAGACATAAGGATGACCAATAGCACTAATTTAAAATAATAACTGAATATCATAGATATAGGAAGTTTTTTACAGCACACCTGACAACCTGTCATGGTGAAATAAAGTCTGGCAGCAACGTCACAGACCTGTTTCAAGTGCAACTAAGAACACAGATTTCACAGCAACAAACCATTTCAATTTCCTTCTGAGCTTTGTGTGTTATGACCTTTAAACTGAGTTGTCCTTACGGGCTGCATACACACACACACACAATCAATGTAGAGCGAATTATAAACCACGACTCCAGTGAGCCAGATGTCTCCAGTTTGTATCAATCTGATACTCTGCAATGTAAAGCACTAGAAGAGGGCAAATTCCTTTCATTTGTGAACAAAATGAACAGTAATACACTCAAATGAGACTAATCTAAATGAGATTCAGAGAATCAAATTAAATATATATCAACATCCACTCCTCACCAACCAACTCAATCCCTTTCAACAGCATTTGAAGAGAAAACACAATCTCAAACTACAATCAGTTCACTATTAAATTACCTTATTTCTGTGCTAGTCGTCTGTACAAAGATCACAAAACAGTTTTGAAGTGCACTTTGTGGCCAAATTCAGCAATATCTTCAAAAAGCATTTGAAGTTAGCTGTTAGTCACAGAAAAATCGGCAAGCAATGTTGTTTGGGACCAAGGCCGTGGTTTCTGCTGACTCACTGAGATCTCATATTGAAATGTGGTTGCCTTGACAATGTAAAAGAGATTCCATGCATGAGAATAGATCATCAGCAGAGCAAGCACATCAGATCTTTCACATGACACTTTGCCTGCTTTAATTAGTTTCTCTTCCCCTGCATAGTCTAGCAGTATTACCGTTTCCTCCCCTTAACTCCATTCGTGACCTTGATATTCGAGTTTGAATATTTACAATCAGTCTTCATAAACTGCGTTATGTGTGCATTTGTATTGGTGTATTGTGGCTTGCAGTGAATGCTGCATCAGCTGACAGACTGCAACAGAAACTAATTGATGTGTCTGAGACACACACTGATACAAAAACCATGTTGAGTGTAGTCAGCCATGTCCCATTTCAACAAAGCATGTAAGAGGAATCAATCAGCTGGGAGCGATGCCATTACACACATGCAGCAGGGCATTTATACACAGGCACCCCAGCAATACCTCGCAGCAGATGGAACCACTGCTAGAGTTTACTTTTTTCTGACCTTGTGTATCCTAATTGCTTTATGCATCTCAGATTCATAACCTCGCTCTCGTTATCCAACAACCCATCTGTCTTCCATTAAACGGAAGGAGACAGAGCAAGAGAGAGACAACTGCAGAATTGGCTATGTATGTGTATACTGTAGATCTGAACATTTTGTGTGTCTTAAGTGCATTTTGGTGCTCAATGCAACATGGATTAACCCAACAATCTAGATCTGATCTGGCAACGTTTAAATAAAACAAACTTCCAAGCAGACTACTTTTGTTTTTGCATTCAAGTTTATCTGTATCTTCCCAAAATACGGAAAGTCATATAAACTTTTTACATTTTCTTTCATTTAGTTCCTACTACGGTTTATAACCGTCTTTGGAAAAAATTGATTCTGATTGGTTGATTCTGCAGCCAAATATCTTCATATAATTATATTTGGTTGGTTAAAACATAAATAAATAAAAGTCACTAAAAATAGAAAAGTTTTTCAAATCACATAAAAGGTCTATAACAGCAAGTTTTTTAGTAAGTTTTGCTGTTTTATATTAATATTATATAATAATAGTAATAATGAGTAGTAGTAGTATTAAAAACTACTACAATAAATTATTATTTATAACAATAATGAATATAGCTGTAAGGAGCAATTAACAGGGTTCAAGCATTTAAAAAGGCCTTTGAGGTTAAATAGGGACACCTGGGTGTATGGCTGACACATCACAAGCACATCGAAAATCGACAATAGGCTCATTCACACAAAATAGGTGACAGTGATTATGATATTATTATCTGGCAAAATTGAAAAGACTTTATGAGAAAATGGTAAACTTTAACTAAATGTGATTTTAAATGTTATAATAGTGATTTTATAATGTCTTCATCAGCAAACACTGTTTTAGTGTTTAATGGTTTTCGGCTTCCATCTAGTGGCGGTACACAACACCGTTTATAACTATTATTGTACTTTTTTGTCAAAACTGTTTGATTGACATCATTAATTCCAGAGGCACACTCCTCAGAATGAGGAGGATCTATGATATTATATGAAGATATAGTCTATAAGTGAATATATGAGGGATTTAAGGTCATTTAGTCTGGAAATATTGTGTTTTTGAGGACTTATTTAATGGTTATAGTGCTACCTATCATCTGAGCTCTATGAAACTTTGCACTAAGACTCATCATTTTAACCACATTTCATACATTTTCTACATTTTGTATAGAAAAACAGTTTTTGAGGCCATTTTAGCTTTTATAGCGCCACCTATGGTCCGATCCTCATGAAACTTTGCATAATTGTTAGTCATGTGACATATGTTTTGTAAAGTTTCAAGCTTTTTTTCTATTTTTTAGGCTTATTGGTTTACTTGACCACTCCCATTTTCTAAATGAGCCAATTACAGTTAACCAAAGGACATAATTCAACTTTTTTATATATATAATTATTGATCTAGAAAGTCCACAGATTACTGCAGTGGTTTGATCAAGTAGGTTTTTAACTTATTTGAGAATAATGAACGATTTGATTGACAGCAATGGATCTTGAGGCAAAGTTGCTCAGTATGCGGAGATCTATCAAAATATGTGCATATTGTGTGGGTGTGTGAAACACCACGTGATTACAGAGCAAAAAACTTGTTAGCTGCATACCAAATTTTAAGCTAATTTGCCTACTGTTTCGCGCAAAAATCTATATTTTCTATTTGTTTTTTTTTTTTGATAATTATTGATATTCAATGTCCACAGATTATTTCTGCAGTGGTTTGGTTTCGATCAGGTGAAAAACCTAGAACTAGTTCGTAAAAGGGGTTTACAGCTCATTTTGTGGGAAAACGGTGCTACGCTCTCGAACCCCTAATTAGCAGTAATACCAGTATATTTTAAAGAAGTATATGATTAATTAACTAATAAGATTTTCCTCCCTATGACTGTTGCCTGGTCAAACAATTTAGTTGATTTATGTTTTTTCAATTTATCAGTACATTTGGTGACTCACACACACATTCTGAAGCCTATACACACACTCAGAGCTAAAAGCCCCGACACGGTACAACTAAGACTTAATACAACATCTAGGACTTAATCTTACCGCCATACATAAACTCAATCAATTACTTCATTTTATATAGTGTCCCACATCTTACACCCATTGCCATATGCCCCATGTGACCCCCCCAAAAAAGTAGAGATCCCCTACCTTCGCCCCAGTGCAGTCCAGCCAAGCACGCCTCCTCTCTCAGAGTTCCTTTTCACACCTGAAGAGTCTTTTTTCCTCCCCCGTGCTCGTAAAAACAATGCGAGGAGCCCAGGAAGGTTAGCAGTAACCTCTAGCTTTCTTCGCCTCTCTCTGCTGTAGTATTTGTGACTATCCCAGCATCAGATAGGAATCCTCTCCTGCAGCAGTATCAGCAGCAGTCGACCGGCTCACGAGCTCAACGAGGGTGACTACAGGACTACTGCAGGAACAGCAGCATCACTCTCACACACCCCTCTCTGAACACACACACACACACACACACACACACACACGTACCAGGCCACATTACTCCTGCCTTCACTCCACTCTACCTTATTCTGTCGAATAGCAGCACCACTCTTTATTTCTATATATTTTTTTTTTTTTACAGTGGCTCCTCTATTCGGTCTCATCGAGCTTACTTCATGTTCCAGCAGTATCCCTGATGCATGAGCTTTACCTCTCCTGGGACTTCCAGAAATACTGTTTGTCTGGTCCAGAGAGCACGTCTCAGCATGGGGAATTGTCTGTTGGGAAATATGGATTAAACATGACTCAGGTGTTCTCACATGCTCTGCTGTAATGTATTCATTTACTATGAAATGTCAACTGGTGAGACGCTGGCAGCGTTTACGTGAGAACTAATGTTCTGATATTAATAGATCATTAGTGATGGTGATTTACAGTGCTGTTTAAACTCTGGATTAAGCCAAGATTACATTTTTTAGGAATCCGAAACTTTTCTGAAATTGTCTACTCATTAAACACATTCTGATTGTTTACTGCACCTGTGCATGTGTATGAACCATTTCTAACTGAGGGCATTTGTTTTACAAGCATTATATAACAAGTGCAGACAATAAAGAAATAAAACATTAATTGCATATTTTCTTTTATATTAATCATGATTAATCCCACCAAACATTAAAGTACCCCTGTTATGGGTTATGAAAGGTTTATATTTTGCGAGTCCCCAAGAACAGGTTGAAATGCATGCATGGTCAAAACCCTTTTCATTTTCTTAAAATATGCATTTATTTGTACCTTATTTGTTATAATAGACTCCCAAACGATTTGTTCAACGATTAATTTTTCCAAACCTCACCAGTGATTGGTTGATATCATTTAAAGCAGTGTTTGTGAGCCAAAAGTGGCACCTAGTGGTGAAGAATAAATTAACATTTTCATTCCGACCAACCCAAAAATCAAGTTTTCCCAGGTCTGCTTGAACAACAAGTGAGCGGAATACATGCTAATGTTTCATTTATGAAACGGCGTGGGATTCATTTTAAAAAATGGTGCACTTTCAGATTGAAAACTTTGCAGGATGTTTTCATTTACTGTTTTATACACTTCATTAAAGATCGTTTTCAAAAATCCGTAATAGGGAAACTAGTTTTTAAATATAATTTTATATTGCAATAATTTCACATATCTTCAAATTATTATAGAAACAACATAAACTCAGCCATCTTTTTTATGTCTCACTGATACCAATACTACTAACGTCTTTAGGAAATTGTTCTGTTTTTTCTTCTTAAATACAAAACTGTTTATAGCTATTCAGCATTACAGCCCCAATTTACTAAAATTGTAAAAATACTTGCTCAGGAAAACATCTCGACTGGCTTAAGGTGTTCTGAGGTGAACAAAATTACAATTACTGGACTATGAAGTCATTTTATGCAATTAAATTGTTTATCCAAACCAAAGAGCGAGAGTGGGTGGCGACAGGGTGCAATATTAACACCATGTTCATCAAAACGTGAAAGAATCTGTGTCTTAATGCAAGCAAGCGAAGGAAAAACGTTTCAGACGACACAACCCAGTTGAAGTTCATTAGACCTATCGAGCTGGAACATTAGCCTGATTAAACGATTGCTGTTTTAGGGACTCTTTACCAAAGCAAGGAACCTGCCAAAACAAATCGCTCGAGCGCTGCAACGTCCGGTGCTTCATTAGAGGAGGATGATGAGCACGTTTAACCTGAGTTGGGAGGGAGGGGTGTTCACGTATGCCTAGACTCAGAGGTAATTACATTTCCATTCAGTGTGGCCTTTCACAGATTCCATTTTGCTTATCAAATGTGTCCAAACCCGATCTGAGATCAGATTGGGATCCATAAAAGCTTATTAATTACAGTAGGCAAGAAAAACGACAGAGCTGGGGTAATTGAAAAAGGCTTCGGAAGGTGTCTGTGCGTCCATAATAAGTGAGGAGTAGGAAGCCACACACACCTTCTGGAGAGAGGGTGCGTTTGGATGTGGCTTTAGACCATATTGGCTCTGTTTTAGCTTTGTGTTCCTGGACTAATTAGTCTTCCAAGCCCATTGAAACTTTAGAATTTGGTGTTATACATTATCTTAACATATACATGTGTTATACATATACTACTTTGTATAATTGTACACTATTTTGTATATTTGTATATTATTCTTTTTATTACCTGTGTCTTGTCACCAATTCTGTTGCACTGCAAAGCTGTCGTCACAAAAACAAATTCCTCGTATGTGTAAACATACCTGGCAATAAAGCCCATTCTAAAGTCCATTCTAATTATCTTTAAAGATTTTACCTGTTTGTGGGGCTTTACTTTACTGAAAACTACTTGAGTTTTATACAGGTCAGGATGGTTTCTGTTGGTTCTAGCTTTGCGGACAGTGTTTTATACCAGAAATCTGTCTGTTAGTTGGAGGTCTTTAAAGTTATTCAAGGGGAACAGGAACGTAAGCACTCCATTATCTCATTCTGAACACCAGAACTCAAATAAAGCAGCCCTCTAAAAGGTTTAGGGTCAGTCAGTGTCAAATGAACCAAACTGTAGAAACTTCCGTGGCTCAAATGTTTGATCTGTGAATATTATTGCTGAAGAAATGACGACATTTGCTGAGAAATCCACTATTTTATAGAGGAGTGTAAAAAGACCATTTCAGAGCCAAGTTATAGAGGAGTAATTAGAATGATGGCAGCATTGTTATTTATGTTATTTGTTAGTAAAATCTGTTGACTTAGCTATCTTTGTTTCATTATATGCCACAAATTTGCATGCCTGTAACTCAAGAAGCATTAAAAGACATCTTAAAGGAATAGTTCACCCCAAACTGCAAATTCATTTACTCACCCTCAAATAGTTGCAGATCTGTATAAACCTCTTTGTTCTTCTGAACACAAAGAAAGATATTTTGAAGAAGGTTTGTAACCAGGCTGTTGATCATCATTGACTTCTATCGTAGGAAAAACAAATATTATATGAAAGTCAAGTGACCCAAATAAAGCCTGGTTACAAACGTTCTTCCAAACATCTTGGAACTACTCGAGGGTAAGTAAATGTTGACAGAATTTTCATTTTTGAATGAACTATTCCTTTAATGCCCTTTTAGATTTTGTCCCTGTATGGTTCAGATGCAGAGACACTGGAACCTCAAAATGGCCCGAGAGGTAAATTGTTAAATTGTATACATTTTCAGTAGCCAAAACCCAAATGTAGTTCACTTTGCATAAATATAACACTTCTTGTCTTTTAATGAGGAATGTCTGAAGAACAAATAATGTTGAAACTAGAAACATTCGCATTAAACGTACCTGAGTGCCATAAATATTATTTTTCCAAATTTTGCATTCCTATACTCAAAAAAGTAGTAAAGAAATTGCATTTGGAAAATGGTTTCAGATTCTAAATCTTAATAAATTTTTTGTCCCAAAGGCCCAAGGATATGGGGACTTTAATGCAGCTCCATGTTTATTGAATAAAACCCATTTTGTTATTCAATCTGTTGGTCATTTTGATCATTTTGTATAGACCTGATACTTATTGTATTAAAAAAAATGACCCAATGACCCTCCTCTACAAAATAGTGGATAATCAGTGAATATTTCATGCTTGCTTTCATCACTATATGTCTATCTTTCTTTAAACAACAAAAAAGAATTGAGCCAGGGACCTCTGACTGAGCTGACACACAATGACCCTGTAGCCTTTGCGGCTCTTGCAACCCCATAAAGAATGTTCAATAGTGCTTACACAGACAGAGTCACGGTGGTATTGAATTATGGCAGATGAATGAGCAGATAGCACAATGCAAACCTCTACTAGCACTTAACAAAGGCTAGTGATGTATGGGATGTTGTCAGGATGCCATGTTTCTGTAAAACAAAAACACTGCAGTTTCAAGTATCAGGCAGAGTAGTCAGCTGTAACCTGAGGAAGTCAATGTTGTTGTCTTGTGGATGTTGATACTTAGAACAGCTAGCTAAAGCTGGTCAGTTAGGATTAGCCTTTAGCTTAGGACATTTTCTGGTTAACTTGCTTGCATCTCTAGTGGGCAATAAACTCATACAATATTGGATGTTCAAACGTTCTTAAAGGGATAGTTCACCCATAAATGAAAATGTGATGTTTATCTGCTGACCCCCAGGGCTTCCATGATGTAGGTGACTTTGTGTCTTCGGTAGAACACAAAGGAAGATGTTCAAGTCAAACCGTTGCAGTCTGTCAGTTGTATAATGAAAGTCAATGGGCATCAAATGTTCCAAAGGATTAATAGTAAAGAAAAATAAATAAAAATACATACACATACAAAAGCCAAACTAAACCCTGAGGCTCGTGACACAAAGACACGAAACGATCACTCTGTGCAAAAAACCTGAAACACTGTCATTTTTACCTCTTATGCACCACAAGCTCAGACTCTCAGCTCATTCACAACATCTGGTGTGTGACGCTGGCAGATAGATATCTATACATAGATGCCTCATTAGTAACTGTTTCTATGAGCCACAATACATAAGGATCTACATCTCTATCTATGTGTATATGGGCCAGCCTCACACGATGTGTGAGTGAAATCAGGACAGAAGGAGATGGTTTTACCTCTTAAACACCACAATTATATAAATACTATTGAGTTTTTTGCACCGACCGATTATTTCATGTCTTAACACCTCATCTGTGTATGTTTTTTTGACTCTCTGCGCTTTAGTACGTTTGGTACCCATTGACTTCCATTATATAACTGATAGATTACAATGGTTAAAGATCTTTGTTTGTGTTCTACCAAAGAAACAGTCACCTACATCTTGGATGCCATGGGGCCAGTGCAGATAAACATCACACTTTCATTTTTGGGTGAACTATCCCTTTAAGGTTAGGAGTAAAGACTCATTTACATCAAAGATGATCACTACAATTCACTTGATTTACGATGTGATATAATTCATGGTACTAATATCACAATATAATATACTTTAAGTCTAAATGAAAAAAATATAAAAATAGAGGCAACCACTGTATTTTATTTCACATTTACACTCATCATACAAATATGCAAGAGTTTACCAAACTTTCATACACAGCAAAATGCAAAAATGGCTTGACTTCCAGTTTCCCACAGTTCCAAGTAGTCTGACCATGGCTTCAGTCAGTTATATTGTTGCTCAGCACTCAAGTGAAAGGAAAAGTCAAGGGTTGACAGCATAAAAGAGTTTGCTGGTGTGGCATAGCAGCTAAAGCTCTGAACAAGTAATTGAAAGGTTGAACACCATAACCCCAGGTTTCCCAAAGATTATACGAAATAACTACTTTACTGTGACTCATACCAGTCTTACATGCACATCCACACAGAGACCCAAGAGACATTCGTCCACAGGTTTACACATTCATACACAGTAAAGTATCGATTATGAAAACGTGACTTATGTAGCTTCTTGTCTCAAACCCTTTGAGAGGGACATTCCTGTCCAACTTCATTTCTCACTTTATAAACAAACGTGTTGCCTCTGTCACTTTTCTAGTGAAGGCAAAAACTGCTGCTGCCACCAAAACTGTAAGGAATCCTGGCTCACATCTGAGTTCGATAACTACAGACCATTCTCTCCCTCTCTTGGCCAACCTTACAAAAAAAGTTACTGCCTGCCAGCTGCAGTCACACCTACTTTCTAATAACCTCGACTAGACTTTTCGGTTTTTGTCAATTCCACAATAATCAGACAGCTTTCCTCCAAATCATTAATGATCCTCTTGTCTCTGCTGACTCTCAGGTCTTTTTTTTTGTTGTTGTTATTTAGCTCAAGTTTTGGCATAGTCATACTCTTCTTTTTTTTTTTCACACCTCTCAGTTATTTGTATGACGATTTATCATCTCCTTCAGCACAGCCCTCACTCAAGGTGTCCCCCTGCATTAGTCCTCTCCTTTTCATAATCAACACGCATCCACTTGGTCAAATCATCAGTTGTTGTCTCGGCTATCGTTATTATGCTGATGACATGCAGATTTATATTACTCAAAAGTCCAACTGAGATTGATGGATTTTTTTGTGAACAGTCCTGCTGGGTATTACATTTGACCCATCTCCGTAATATCTGCACATTTCTTGTGTGTCAGCCACTCAAACGGTTGTGTAATCACTGAACTCCTACTCCGTTCTAAGCTTTTCCACTTCCATTATTCTTTACCAATTAACTTGTATGATTGACCATGTAGTGCCAAGTGCATAATTCAGGCCCTTTTTAATTACAAGATGACAGCAACCAAAACCACAACTAACTGTTAATGAACCAGCCAGAAAGTGTATAAAGAAGCAGATGATCAACTCAAGGCATGCAGGATCATGGCCAATGAGAACATGAAATTCAGATTGAGAGAAAATTCATTAGTTGGACAGTTTTACATGCATTGTAAAAAATTACCATGACTTTAACGGTAAAAAAAACTGTAAAAAATGCATTCCCAGAAATCATTGCATTGCAAAAATTTTATGTTTTTTTTTCTTTGAAATACTGTTTCTTCTTAGTGTTTTCTGATCAGTGATGTTTATTAGGGTTGTATGTTGTTAAATGAATGTTTCTTGTACAAACTGGATTCCAAAAAAGTTGGGACACTAAACAAATCTTGAATAAAAACTGAATGCAATGATGTGGAGATGGCAAATGTCAATATTTTATTCATAATAGAACATAAATCACGGAACAAAAGTTTAAACTGAGAAAATGTATCGTTTTAAGGGAAAAATATGGTGAATCAAAATGTCATGGTGTCAACAAATCCCAAAAAAGTTGGGACAAGGCCATTTTC
>JAUYWG010000057.1:6447090-6496361 GCA_034779775.1 Enteromius afrohamiltoni | reverse complement strand
CCGCGTCTGAGTATTCCGTCACGCTACACTGGGACTAACCTCGATCATTCATCTCCTGTCTGCCTCCGTGACATAAAGTTTGGATACTAAAAGCATAGTTTGTACATTAGTACATTACCGTCATTAAAGATTCAGCCCCTTCACGGTAACTCTCAGCCGTTTCCGTGTGAGCCGCACACACCATAAATCAAACTGATTAATCATGATAGCTTTAATCGATTGCGTCTCTTATCAACAATTAATCGATCGTCGATTAATCGTTGCCATCCCTAGTCAATATTTATATAAATATATTAAATACATATACATGTTTATATTTGAGAAAAATTTTTAATGTTTCATTATGTGTATTTATACATACACAGTGCACATAAATTACATAAAAACTTTTATTTTTAATGTGATTAATCAATATCTGACAGCACCAGACCCCTTTAATAGTAATACATTTGTCTCTTGAGCAGTGTGTGACACGCTGTGTGACATGAAAAAAAAAAAAATACTAATAAAAACAGTAAATCAGAAATGTGTGTAGGCGGGGTCTATCTGCAAAGTCCATGAGTACAGTAAAAGTACACACCGAGTAACTAACGAGTTTTGTTGGTATAGGCCTGCACTTGTTAAGTCACATTGATTTTGCAGGGGTTGTATCAGCCTCACCAAGAGTTTTATAGAAAGCTTATACGGCTGATTAGAATACATACTCTAAAGATAAGCTGAAACGCAAGAGCTTACAAAGATTAGAAAACACATGCCAGGCAAAGTCCTTGCGAATGCATCCCTGATTGGAAATCATAAACCACTCATGCATTTATGGCCTGATTCAAACCTCCATTTCCATCACTGAGGAGGCCGCTGGACACAGTGGTCGGATGACATTTAGACAATAATAGTTCGGTCAACACCGCTGTCACCGCTGTGACATCATCTTGTGTCCACATGTCCCTCCAATGTCCCCCTCCTTGTTAGAATGCCACAGCAGGGTGACATTTGCCTCGTTAAGGGCCTAACGAGGTCGACACCTCATTAAAGGTTATCTGTTAATTACCATAACAGCTCAGTGCAGCGAGCAGGAGGGGGGGGGGGTTCTTATCACATCAAATCTTAACCTTTTTAATGCACTCCCACTCTCTGCTCCCATTCACCCCACTCACACACAACAAACATTAGACGCACACTCTCGAGGGGAATGGCTCCAGCTTAAATGCCAGTGCGAGTGTGTCCACCGTAAGCCACTGAGATGAGCTCGGAGTTCTAGGAAGGCCTGCACTCTTGGGAATTATACCATAGTGACATAAACACCTCTAGTCTGGGTGAAGTCAATTCAAAATTTGACCAAAGATTTCTGAGACAGGCAAGAAGAGACTGTTCGATCCTTCTCTGCAACATCAAGAGCTGAAGAGAGCATCTCAAACCTAGTAACAGATCAAACAGAGTCTGTAAGATCAAATGTGTTTACATCAGTGTTTTCAAGTCTATGACGTTTCAGATCAGCTTCATGATCTAAAACAGATTTGTAGAAGTTTGCTTTAGACATAACCAATATTTTCAAATAGACGTGCATGCATATCTCTGTAGCATATTAGTTAAGAGCTAATAATAGATTTTTTTTTGCCAATATTAAATATTTAATGATATCAGATAATTCTATCATCAGACATTTAGAATGCTTATGTTATCATCTAACATAAATGTAATCTTCAGCAAAACATAAAATTATGTTATTAGGAATAGTTTAGCAGGCTCCCAGTAATGATGCTGAAAATTCTTTGCATGATGATAGGAATACATTTTGATTTAAAATGTTATTCTGCGTTGTAATAATATTCCATACTATTAATGACTGGTGTTTTGCATGTTACTTTCAAAAAGTAATTAGTTATAGTTACTAGCCACTTTCCACAAACAGTAATAGAGTTATATCATTATAAAAGTAACTAATTACCGGGGAAAGTAACTATACAAAAATGTCCCCAGTATAAATGTGTTAAATGAATGAAAATGACACTAAATAGAATAAATTATTATTATAAAACATTGTACTCTAATCTACACTATTTTAATGTTTCTGTGAGAAAACGTGAGAGACACCTATCAAATATGATCAACTCTCTATGGAATAAAATAGAATTTTTACAGCATTAGAACATGATATTATGCTAATTTAGTAATTTAAGCTAAGAACTGTATTAATTAGAATAACCTTGAATGTGTATTTGTTGACGGAATGCAAGGCTGGTGCTGGTGCTTAAGATATTGTTGGTCATGTAGCATTTCTATAAAAAGGGAAAAAACTAAAAATGATTGTGATAACAAAAGAAATTGTGATGCTATGAATTATACTACTACAATATAAAATGCACTGCTGTTGGGTTCATGAATATTTAGCATGTTGCGTCTTCACACTAGAGTTTATGGTATGTCAAATACAGGTACGTTACACTGAACATCCATTAAAGGGGTCATACAAGCCCAATTTTCCACAAGCTGATATGATTATTTAGGGTCTTAATGGAAAGTTTGTAATATAGATCGTTTTAAAATTTCTCAAAAGATCAAAAACAGCTCTTTAGAAAATCACTCTAATCTGTGTACTTCCCCTTTAAATCTTTCACGAGCTCCGCTGACTCCGCCCCTCTTTTTCTAGCTGTATTCATAGCGAAACTTGCTAATTAGTGCATTATTAAGAAAGGCGATTTGCAAAGATTCATTAAAAGACATTAAACTCGCTGCTTCTGGAGGTGAGGCTGGATCATGAATGATTTTCGCGAACAAACGCATTTCGGTTGATCAAGGGAGCGTTTCCCTTCAGAACCAAACGTAGCGTTAATCCTCCGCGTCTTCAGTCACTCAGATGTCAGGGGAAATCACTACTGCTCTGTTCATTAATACATTCAACAACAAAACACCTCAAACTCTCAGGAGTCCTGCTTGTCTCTGCGTCTCGGTCTGATGACGGCTCACTCAGGGCGGGTCTGAGGTAAGACACCAGTTCAGTCTGTGTGACACGCTGCTGTCAATCAACTATTGTGGGAGTGGCCTCTGTCGGTGTGACCCCACACCAACATGCATTTGAGAATGGCTTGATTTCAGAAGGGGCAACCTATTTTTATTAAATCAAAAGAAAAAACTACCTGTGGATCATTGTAGGGTGGTTGTGTACACACACTCCCAACACACATTTCAGTCCAAACAGCTTAAAAGTGCATTTGAACTAAGCCTATAATTAATAATAGTAACACCATATGTTATTGTCAGTAATGCTAACAGCGTTGTAAAAGGTTAAACAGTCATTTGTTTAATTACTCGTTACTAGAATAAATAACTCCTTTAGTAACACCAGTATTCCCACCACTGTTAATTACAATATTAAAGGTAATGACTTCTTTCAAAAACATAAAAAATAGGAACGACCACAAACTCTATAGATACACTTAATATTAAAATTGGTTATATATGAATCAAATATATTTAAAGTTTTTCACCAATTGTTAAACTTTACAGGATCAGGCGTGGCATGGACCCGACAATCACAAGCTTGCCTCATCCTTGCAACCAAATCTAGTGGTTTTCCAATTTTAATCATATCCAAAGAGATCTGGTGGTCTTGTGTCAGCCTAGCATTTAAAAAATGATGGTCACAAGAACACCAGAGCCCCATGTGTGAATAGAATAATGAGGTATAATACGGCATAATGTAATTAAGAGCAGTAAAGAGCTTTATCTGGGGGGTAATAACTGCTATTTTTAATAATACTCACAATCAAGATCTGCAGAACTCCGGGGCTGCTCCCCCTGCTGCTGTACATTATCCAAAGAAGTGAATTGCACACTGTGAAGGCTATTATCTAAATGAAACCAATGTCTACTTTAGCCCGCATAATAAAAACAACATTTACCAGGTTCATAAACTCCAAAGTAAAGCGGTTACATAACAGCAACTTGTTTTTCTCTCATTCTTTATACCCAGAGCAATGCCAAATTTCACAGGCATATGCCAGAATCTCTTTCTAGTTAGCAAATTCACTAAAAGTGACGCTAGGGGAGAGAGAAGCCATATTTCTGGACATTCATGCTGCTGAAATGTCACGGTTGAATCAAACGCACTCCGAGGGCATTCAGCCCCATCTCATTCATCATCTCAAAAGAATTATGACAGAGAAAGAAATTCACAAGGCCACTGCTAAATACGCTCTCTGCCAGGTGAATGGCGCAGTAATGCATCCCGGAGAACCACAACAGCTGTGTTCTCCCTAGATTTCGTAACACAATGATCTAAGGATCTTTTCACACGAAGGGAAAGAAAAAAAATGGGATTGTGAATGGCGGGAGGAGAGGGAGTGACGGAGAGAGGGAGTGATTGAGTGCATGGGGAAACATTGCAGCAGTTTGATCCATGTGGATGTCAGGCGGTGCTGAGGCAGCAGAAAGCAGACATATTTACAGATCAGTCAGTGCTAATGTACTCCACACCATTAAACCACTGCCACTATAGCAACACAGCCGTCACCACAGAGACCTCCCTTAACAACAGGCCATTTCCCACAGTGCACCAGCAGATTAAATTAAGGTACGCATGCAATCATAATGCATGCAAGCACCGATTTCATTACAAGTATTTGTACTAAACACTACAGCGGATGGAGCCGTGGCCTGGTGGTTCGCACATACAGTACACACCAATGAACTGAGCTGAGGTTTGTATTCAGCTCATGCCATTTTCTGAGCTTACCTGTCCTCCTTATGACATTTCGCACACAAAAAGCAAAACAAACTTAACACATGGTCACATAAAGACGCCTCAACAAATAGAAAAATATAAGGGGTGGCTGATTGGGATTAAACTTTTTAAAATGTTAGTTAGTGTGTAATGTTGTTGAGCATAAACCAACACAGTCTCACAATCAATTCGTACATATTTGTACAAGGTGCCAAATTTGTGCCAATTCGCAGTCATACGATTCGTCTAAAACACTGGGATGGGTAGGTTTAGGAATTTGTATCTCGTAAAATACATATGATTTAGAATAAATAGTTTGAATTCTTACGAGTCAGTTTGTACAAATTCGTACGAATTAGCCACCTCGTAAAATATGTACAAATGGCCGTGAGATCAGGTTGCATAAACAGTATCTGCAAAGTCGTATTTCTGAGGGAGGGGCTTCATAAAAGCAGAAAATAATCTGCATGTTTTTCAGAGCAGGGACAGGTAAAGTGTGAGAAATATTGTTTTAAATGAAGCATTAACTTGTTAAGACTGCACCCCATCAACTCAATCAAGCCCAGAAAAGAAAAATAAATAAAATAAATAAATAAACCAGCACTTCAAAAATGTTTGTTTAATCGGTCAGTTTTTCTCCAGCAGTCAAAATAATGATCACTTAAAAATAAATTAATAAATCAGTTTTTCCCAGTATTAATTCACTTGCAAAAAAAAATAAATAAATAAAAATTATGCTTTAAGTAAAGCTTACATACACACACACACATATAAACTGCACTTTTTGTTGTAAAATAGAGTGCTGAATGAATAAGAATGACAGTTATATGCAGAAATTTCTGTGATGTGCACTATTAGTCACTATAATGTATGTTTTGATATGTAGTGCCAGTACTCCATTCCTTGGGTCACAAGCATCTTCAAGGACAATATGATTTAAAAGTGTTAATGTGTGTTTGTTGTTCTGAACTCATCTTGTGTCTGGATGAATCATCTGTACAATGAGCAACAACTTGCATAAACATCTACACAAAAAAAGATTTTTTTTTCGAAGGCTCATGATCCTTACAGTAGCCACGAGCAGCCAGGGCTAGCCTTGCATGTTTTTTTTTTATTTAATACTCAAGTGTGCTCTCCCTGACTTGAAGATACAAAACTGCTTCATAAAAAGCCTTGATAAGCCCATTTATTCCAAACATCTCCGTACTGTGCTCCCTCGACCTGAAACGCGTGATTTTCTCCCCGTAGGCGGCCATGTTTAAGGACAGCTAAACTGTTTCTGACCAAACTGTCACTCTCAGTTCCATCGCGACGCTGCCTGCAGACATGCAGCCTGATCCTGAGCGGCAAACTTCATCCTTTATCTGTTCATTTCGCCTCTTGGCTCAGCTCCGTCCCTGAACTCCAGCTCCTGCTGCTGTGCTATTTATCTCATTTTCCCTCTTGGCCTGAAATGAAAACAGTTTCTGAAGGATCACATGCTGCAGCATTTAAATGTTTTGCGGAATATGAAAGTGGGTGGCTATATATTCCTACATGACCTGGCTTGTTTATGCAGATGTGGATAGGGATGAACCCGCTTTACTGTGATGAACAAATGCATTTCATCTGATTGATTAATACTGGATAGGTTTGAAAGGAGGGGTTTTTTTTGGTGTTTTTTACACCCAAAAATGCAGATTACTGTGCAAAATGCATGGTAAGCTGATAAACAAGATTTAGAAAAAAAAAAAACAGTTTTTATGGGAGTCTTTTAATAAATATTCCATTGCATGTATGGATGTACACCAGATGTCTCTTCATCTCTTCCAATTTTCTTTTCTCACATCCACTCAGCTGTTAGAGATGTAACTGTTGCTTGGCAGTTATGCAACTGCAGATGCTTGTGACAACATCATATAATGGCCTTGAATGGCAAGATCACACAGAAGAGACACGTGCATGGTACAGGTGTGCTCACATGTGCAGAAGTGTACAAGTACAACTCACAGGCCCTCACTAGTGGGGACAGTACACAGAAGTAACAGGAAATGACTGGAAGGAAAGGCTAAACATAAGTCTGTATTTATAATTTTGTTTTATCCATTTAGGAATAAAGATAGACACATACATATACATATATATTATATATATATATATACATATACACACACACACACACACACACAGTATAATCAACAAGTAAAAATAAATAAATGCTTAAAAATGAAATGGAAAAAAAAAAAAAAAAAAAACACAATCAACCAAAAAAAAATAAAAGGAGCTATATAATCAATTTTAGTTACATCACATTTTTTTGGGTCAGTAACGGTATAACAGATAAACAGTAAATGATTTGATTAGTCTCTAATGGAAAAAAGAAATGAGAAAAAATGAAAAGAAATAATTAGTTAGTAATGCTGATTAGTTATATTATATATTATACACACACACACAGTACCTAAAACAAATTACTTTTTTATAACGGTGGCCATGTCCTATTTTACACATCAGACACCAGAATCACCAGAAGTTCTTGTCTCCCACCTCCAAAATCCTTATGTGAGCCATGGTTGTAACCAAAAACAGTTCGTTACTCCGATAAATCACCCAAGTGCCCTGAGAAACAACATCCAGGGTCTACGGTCACATCTGTCGCTCCCATTTTCCCTTTCCTCTCTTTTCTGAGTGAACAGATGATTCTGTCAAGCAGATGTCTGTATTACTAACTCATCTCTCGGCCGTTCCTCGTCACCCCCACAGCAAGCATCTATTTTCCAGGTAAAGCCAGTTTGGGCTCTGTAGCCCATGCAAGACCCTTGCCAACCAGTGGGGCAGCTTATTTCTAACCCACGCACAGCACAGCTCTAGCAGCACACTGTCAATCAAAGCACACTAACCCTGCCTCGCTAGGCCAGAGTTATCCTCCATTCAAGGGCACAGGGAGCCGGTTGCCACAACAACAGTACCTCAGCAACCGCTTCAGCGTCAGAGAGCCCAACTCTCCCCGGTCTATTGTGATGTCTTAATAGCTTGTCATGAGAATCATTTCTGTGCACGAGTCAAGCGGCACGCAAGCACAGAAATGAATTAAATGAAATGTTTATCAAATACAGTTTCATATAGTCATCACTCAGATCAGAAAGTGTTTGCTCATTCTGGAAAAAGAAATAAACTCATTAGAAGAGATGGATGATGTGGTGCCTTTTATAGAGAGAGTGTGAAACAAGCTCTCCGAATGCTAATCGACAACAGGTGGCATAAAGTTTTTCATCAGCAGTAAATTAAAAACATCCTGAGAGTGGCTGTTATAACCTTTAGAAATGATAATGGGTTTGGAAAATATGACAGCATGCTGTGGATACTCTGGATGCAGTGAGATTTCACAGGTTTGAAATCTTACTTGAGATTTTTGAAGTGTGTTATATTGATTGTGGTTGTTACGATTGAGCATTGGTAGCCAGCAGGCAGCGGGTTTAAGATTTGTAGTTTAAGATATTTTAAGAATAATCCAAGAGATACAAGTCCAGTTATTATGCCAGTTATTTTGTATTAAAATAAGTCAGACTATCTGCCATAAGCCTGGCTTATTTGGTAAACTTGTTTTATGGAACAGGCCCCAGGGCATAATATGCGCCAACAAACGACCAAACAGGAAGTGGAACACAGCTGAACCTGGTGAGAACACAGCTATGGGAAACTGACCGGAACAGGAAAAACACAGAAACAGACCAACAGTGGTGCAGGATACCAGACATGACAGTGGTACATCATATTTAGCAATTGAATGTAGAAGATGCAAGGAGCAGGCCATAGCAACTAGGGCTGCAACGCTGATGGCAGCATTAGGCCACGGGCAGGCGCTATCACTTTAAGAAAAAAAATGTGAAAATAAGGAAGAGTCAAAACATCTTCATGAAGGAATGAACAATTTTGAGAAATTATGTAAACTGAAAAATGTTCTTTTATTTTAATATGTGGATTAAGTGATTTTTTTTTTTTATCATTTTAAGTGCCCCTATTATGCCATTTCCAACATTGCCTTTGTAATGCAGCTGTATGGGAATATAAATGATCTGCAAAGTTGTAAATCTGAAAGTGCGCGATAAATAAAGTTATTGTCTCGCAAAATAAAGAATCAACACTATACAGCCTAAACCAGTCGTTAGTAATTTGAATTCCACCTCTTAGCATTTGCATAATTCACGCCGATGCTGTACATCGCAAACATCTTGACTCCGCCCACAAACAAGTCAGTGCAGTAGACCAATCACAACAGACTAGGCCATGGGACCAATCAGAGCAGAGTATGTTTAAAGAGACTGAATCCAGAACTGCTTCGGATTAATTGTTTGAGAATGCTGGAATATGTGCTGATATTAAACACAAACTTAAAAATTAAAGTGTTTTTTCAACTTGCATGCATGTAGACCTATTATAGGAGACTCCTAAAACAATACAAGGAGGATTAAAAAAAATAATAATATTTTATATATATAAAGGTGCATCATGTAATACTGACTGCTAGTTGTTATAGGTACCGCAAAAACAAATAATTACTGTTTTTTTTTTGTTTGTTTGTTTTTACAGCCATGTAAACATGTTTCCTAAATATCTACAAACATATGTAATTGTTTGGCAGTCAAAAACTTTCATACAGTACCTTTAAATATCCTTGGTAAAGCCACAAAAACTTTCACTTTTTTCTATAAGAGAAATAAAATGTTGGACAGTGACACGTGCCATTTACAGGACACAGATGAGAGAAATAACTCAAGTGTACAGTGAAGCCTTGAAACCTTGATTAACACTTAAACAAGGTAAAAGTAAACCATGAGAAATAAAGTCTAACAAGGAAACAATCTCAAACGTGAAAACTTTGTTGCATATTAGTAGACACATGCTGTTTGGACCCTTAAATATACTAACACAGAAGAGAACCCATCCCAGGTCACTTTCTGCTCTGATCGAGCAATAAATCACACACACGCACACTCGCGGAAGAGTTATGAATCTTTCTGATCCCTCTCCAACAGGTCAGTTTATAATGAGAAGTTTATGAGTGTACTCCTCCGCAGATGGAGAGAGAGAGACACAGAGGGAGTGAGAGGAAGACGAGTGGAAACACAGAGATGTGCTCACGCACGCCTGGCGAGACAACAGGCAAGTTTAGAGCCAAAATGGCTGCATTCATTATTCATAGAGCCTGGAGAACAGGCCTTTGCAATATTTATCTGTGATATTGACTTGACTGTGAGTGACTGCCAGAGAACTCACCCAGTCACACAGTGAGATGAGATCACAACCCCACAGCTGAGACAGCCGGCTTCCCAAGGGCCAGATTCAATTAAAGACACACGCAAACACACATTCACGGCTTAAACAACAAATACACATTACACACGGGTTTACACCGCACACAAAGGGTTACAAATCTCACATGAGACCCGTGAATGCCCACAACGCAAGAAAAACATTTTTCACACACACACAGCAGAGGTGCACTCGAGTGGCACTGAAGATCTGGAAGACACATGCAGCAACAGTTTTTTTTTTTTTTTCTTTCATCAGTTTCTCAAGAAATACTCAAATGTGCTACTAACCAACCAGAGCAATATGAGCCGTCCGCCAACACAGTGGCACTGCCATCGGTTTTTATGCATTTATTGTTAGTATAGGACAAGTTTGAATGAGATGCAACCGTTTGAAAATCTGGAATCTGAAGGTGCAAAAAAATTTACATTGAGAAAATTGCCTTTAAAGTTCATTAGCAATGCATATTATGAATCAGAAATTCAGTTTTGATATATTTACATGAGAAAATTAACATGATCATGAAATTAACTTAATACTTTGTATATTTGGCTATTGTTATAAATACCGTATACTCCTGCTTCTAGATTTTCTTGTAAAGAAAACAGACATGATGAAACAAAAGGTGAAAATTGATAATAAATGTAAGATTTCAAGAACTGCTGTTATTAAAGTCACTGTATTTAAATTTATTATTTTATTACAAATTCATTACAATGTTTTTGAGTTTCTTTCTGATCTGATCTATCCTTTCTGTTCTTCCATAGTACGAAAAAAATATTGTTGGTTATATCTTCTGTGTTCAACAAGAAGCTTATATATTCTTTTAAAGAAGACCATCTTTAGGGTCAGAAAAAAGGTTATTAAGCAATCAGAAAACAAATGTTTTCTTGAGCCCTAAGGGTTTTTGTCTGTAATATAGTGATGCCTCATCATATCCAGAGAACACTAATCTAATGAAAATATAATAAAATGTCAGGATTTATGGTCAAATCTAATGTACTTAAAGCCTAAAATCAAGTGTAGCCTGGGGACCGGAGCAGTTCTCTGTAAAGTTCTCTCATAAACAATCTTACACCAATCAATACTCTGATTTAGATGCTATAATATCACCTGGAAAATAATTAACATTTTTAAGAACAGTTGGCCCTGGAGGATCTCGGTCTGCTAACACAAACTTAAATACAAAGCAGCAACAAAAGCAATATCTATATAACACACACACACACACACACACGTGCATAACAAACAAAAAAGAAAAACACAATATTAAAGTGAGTAACATTCGACCAGTCACTGGAAATGTTTTTTAAAATCATAAAAAATGTAAGTAAAGTATATGATGGAGCAGGACAGTGGAAAACCTTAAATGGAGCTCGTGTGAAACTGCTGTCGCTCCACTCCACTCATATACACTAGAACGAAATGCAAAAATATCAAACTGAGCAATGCTACTCCATATGCCGACCTATGACTGTCTCTTTCAGAAAAGAGCAGGTGAGCGCATGAAAAACACAGAAAAGAAGAGCATAAAAGAGTTGAGATGCACTGTCCTCTGCTGTTTTATGGCTGGGATCCAGATACCAATCCCTCCAAACACACACGAGCTACCAACATCACTTACTGTACATAACAGAATTACACTTGTCCACTAGTTATGCTTTTCTATATATTAGGAGTACTGCTGTCAAATGAGTAATCAGAATTAATTGTGTCCAAAATAAAAGTTTTTGTTTACATAATATATGCATGTATACTGTATATATTTATAATGCACACATAAATATACCCAAGATGCATGCATGTGTGTGTATGTTAAATTATTATTCATAATATATATCATAGGAATATAAATGTAGGCATATAAA
Source organism: Enteromius afrohamiltoni (assembly GCA_034779775.1). Lineage (NCBI taxonomy): Eukaryota > Metazoa > Chordata > Actinopteri > Cypriniformes > Cyprinidae > Enteromius > Enteromius afrohamiltoni. The sequence goes on along the minus strand of JAUYWG010000057.1, from coordinate 6,484,481 downwards.
TACATGTAAATATTGAAATATATATACACTGTGTGTGTGTGTGTGGGTGTGTGTGTATTTACATATACATGAAAAATATACACAGAACACATTATGCAAACAAAAAGTATGATGATGATAGTTTGAAAGCACTAATTATGAGCATTTAGTTAATTAAATAAAAGATTTAAGCATTTGCCCTGCTAAAAAAAAAAAAAAAAAAAAAAAAAAAAAAAAAAAAACTTTAGAAGCCATCTAAAAAAAAAAAAAAAATTTTAAATTACAAACCATTAACTTTTAACCATTAAAACCATTTAGTCTCCCTGTAGTGTGATTTGGGACAAATACCACTAGGATTTAGCGGTTTTATCAAGCCACCAATAAAAGGAGACAAATCACCCGTAGAGACCCACAGGGACCATAACAGATTTAAATAATACCAGTACAAATCACCATAACAACACATTCTATGATGGTTTCTAATGTTTTTTCTTTGCTGTTGTCGTTTTCTTCAGCAGGGTGGGCTTGAACTAGGGCAGTAATATGGTTTGGACAGTAAATACACATATAAATTGTTATGAGCAGTTATGTCAAACGTTATACAGTAAGAATTGCAAGATACAAAGTCAGGAGTATGAGACATAAATTCAGAACTGTGAGATACATGTAGACTATAGAAGATTGTGTAACTAATGCTCTCTGTAACAATCTGTAATATTTTCAACTCAGGGAGAGGTCATAATTTATTAGAGTATGTTATTTCATCTTCTCACTAATGCATTTTTGCAGTTAAGTCTTCGGAGGAGGATTGGACACCACCAGTGAGTCCTAATTAAATTTAAAAAAAGCCCCAAATCTTCTTGATTTACTACAAGTAAACCATTTTTATCTTTCATGCCAGAAGATCCCAAACATATTTTTTTTAATTTATACAGTTTTTACAGCTTCAAAAACGAACGCAGATAGGTGTGTGTAAGGTAAGGGATATGTCAGGCTGGTGCAGAGACACTGTTGTCATTGCTTTTGTTCAAAACACTGCATAAGATGTGTTAAAGAACAGAGCCTCAGGGACGTTTAATTATTACTTTACTGCTCCTGGCTCCTCAGTGCTGTAATCCAGTGTCAGAAGCACCAAGACATGGTTCATATGAGACCAGTTCCTTCCCAATACTCCAGGCTTCACTAATATTCTCTTCTCCATTATATTATTTGTAAAACACAGTGATGAATATCTTCAGCACCAGGATGAAAAAGCACAATAAAGACTTTCATAAAACATTCTAAGATCATGTCATTTTGAAAAGAGCGACTCCTAAAAGACTGTAATAATTTCTACATGGTGTAACTGCATTGGCATATTGTCAAAGCAAACAGTTCGGTTCATGTTTCATTGTCTACATTTTCAAATTTCTGTCCTGTCTGAAGCTCAAAAATATGCCACTGATCAATTTTCTTTTCTCTGTCTTAAAGTAGCCATTAGATCAAAGGATTTCAATATAATGATGCAATTTTTGTGTTTAAAAAACATTTTTAAGTGAGGAAAAATGTTTAATGTTATTAAGACAATTAAAAAAAAATAAATTAAAAAAAATTTAAAATATATATCTGGCTTTAACGTTTCCATTTTTAATGTTTAAAAAAGTTTTAGTTTTTTTTTTTAATATTGGAAAATATATACTTTTTAATTAAGCTGACAAAAGTATTCTACATTCTTTATTGTTTTTAATACAAATATTGATATTATTTTACATGTCTTATTTTTCTCTAAATTGTTTATATCTTGATTTTAAATTAAAAAGCAGAATGAACTTAAATTTAGTGAAAGTGAAAGTAAAAAATAATTACATTTTGGAATACAAATTGGAATAGAAATCTCAATAGAATACTTATTTTATTGTGAGTCAATACTTGAGATGTAAGATGGCCTAGTTGTTGTTGTTGTTTTTTTCTTTTGTTTGCTAAATATGTGCGGTCACAACCGTTGACGCTTTCTTTTGTTTTGTTTTTTTTTTCTTATTTTTTACATTTATTACCCATTGCATAAAACATCACACCTTGAGTGGATAAGATGGCTTTTACCTATATCTGTCCAATGCAGTGGACACCTTCAGAGGGTTAAAAGATGAAGAAGCCCCAGTGGTTAGGTTAAGACAAAAGGGTTTTAGGGTGTGTCTACAGAGATGGATGGAGGTACTGATGGACGAATGAATGGATGGAAATATCCCTTTATTCCAGCGTGACTATGACAGAGTGATGAAGTCCTAACCCTTGAGGAAGCAGTTAACACCCGTGTCTCCAGTCGCAGTGGTGTCACAGCGGGAACGGGTAGCCATGGCAACGCAAAGGAAACATGCCTTCAGATTCCGCCTCGCATCAGCGGGCACCATTAATTACAGGGCCGGCGAGAGTCGTTACAAATATGTAAATACAGTAACCGTCGCTTTGTGCGGAATATTAATGCAGCCGTAGGAGACGGAGTGAGAGAAAGACACGGGGCAGCTTGTGAAAAGACATTTAATGTCCGTCCCCTCAAGAGCCCGTTCCTGTGAGTATCTCGTTCTCCTAATAGCTACAGGGGTCCCTTCGCCCTCTCTCTCACACACCTGCTTTGATGATCAATATATAATGATTAATAGTGGGGGTTGCTTTGACCTGCCTCTAATTCATCTCTGACAGACAGTCAGTGTAATGAGAGTCTGGATTTAGCATCCGCCGTGTGTCCGAGCAGACGCTCCCCCCTTTCCCCACGGCTACCGTAACCAACTGCCCCACTTTCAGGAGTGTGTGCGCGAGGTGTGGAGGTACATGTACGCTCGGAAACAAAAGAAGGAGAATGACATCACACAGATACAAACAGAAATAGAAAGAAAAATGCAGAGGCAGAGAGAATGACCTAATTTCAAAGTCTGAAGTATTTCCCCTGTTACACTGCAACACACCAGAACCACAACGAATCGGGATGATGTGTCCTGTACTGATGGCTCTGCCTATTTTGCTGTCATTTGAGTCCATTTTAAATTGGTCTACACAATTTGGACTACATTTTATTTCTATAAACTATTGGAACTAAGATTTTTTTTTTTACATGTTGTTGGTGCCTTTTGTCACCAGGGCAAAAAAAATAGTGTATTTCTGTAAAACATTACTGCAATTTAAATCATTTTTACATTTTCTAAAATGTAATATATACCTGTGATGGATGAAAGCTGATGTCTTCAGTGTCACATGATCTGCTGATCTGATGCTCAAGAAACCTTTCCACATCTCTGGAAATCATGTTATTGAAGAATAAATTTACTTATTTCTTAAAAAAAAAAAAAAAAAAAAAAAAAAAACAATTGTAGTTGCAGTGCATGTAACATTAAGTTGGCTACTTCAGTTTGTACTCTGAAATATAAATAAATAAATATATATATGCTGTCAAACTATTAATCAATTAATTTCATTCAAAATAAAAGTTGTTCGTTCACATAAGAAAATTGTACCCAATTGAGCCTCATCTCAAAAAATATGAATGCATTTGGAGTCATTTATAAAATAGGACCGGAAAAAAAGCCTTTCCATCCACCCAGTGAAAGTCAGTGGGGTGCAATGTTGTTCAGATCTCACTGACTTACAATACATCTTTTATGTTTGATGTTGAGGGTGAATGAATTATCACATGATTTTAATTTTAGCACCTGACTCTTCTTTTTTTCCTGTCACAACTATTCTCACCAAACATCACAAAGGAATTACAAACACAGAAAGAAGAGAGCCTTTAAACCACAGGAGAGACTTTTATGTCCCATTAGCTTTCATCTCTCCCTCCTTCGGTTTCTTTCAATTCTTTGCTCAGTCTCAGAATTGCTCTGCTTGATAGGCTGACCTTTACGTGCCTCTTGAGTTTGAATAGATTTGACTTGAATTCTATGAGCTGCCATCACAGAAATGTTCAAACAGACACAGACTTTGTGTGAGGATCCATAAAACATGGACACAGGAAGAAATGCGTGTATCGCACATAAATCTGTGCTTCGACCCGTCTCTGTTTTAAAGAACAGCTGAAGTCACTGTCAGTGCAATGAGACCGAGACACAGACCCTTAACTGCAACGTTTCCAACCTGCTCTGCTTCTTAGGGAAGTAAATCTTCTTCAAAGGAAGCGGGTCTCTCTCTGAGCATATATGTCGTTGTATGATGATCAACTCATCAGTAAAACTAGGGCAGGGTTCTGATTTTCTGCAAATGCAATTGTTATGCTATTCAGCTACACAAACAAATAGATGAGGGAAGAGTGAGGAAAAGGTGCAGCATGGGCTCTTGTTCTAGGAATTAGACTGGTAAAATGCAGATTAATGCAGTGGCTCTCGTGGAGCTCAAACCAAGTCTACAGTAAAAACCTGTTATATGGTTAATGGTAGATTTCTGTAAAATACAGGGAAAAAAAAGAAAAATGACATTCCCAGAATTCCCTGTCAGTTACATTTTGTTTGAATGTTTCTTTGAAATATCTGTTTCCTCCTAGTGTTTTCTGATCAATGATGTTTATTAGGGTTGTATGTTGTTAAATGAATGTTTCTTGTACATTTGAGTGTAATGAGTCTCATCATGATGGTGTTTAGTGTTTGTGTGAATGATATTTATAATCTGCTTGTGATGTGACTTTCTCATCATCACCTGCTTTTGGTGATTATCAGAATATTTCAAAGATACAGAACAGATTTCAGTGCTTTAATAGGTTAGTATATTAACATTATATCAGTCAATGTAATTACAGTATTTTACTGTAAATGTAACAAACCCATTAACCCAAAAAAGGTGTTACCGTATTTTTACGTAGAATTCCAGCAACCACAGCTGCTGTTTTTCACTTTATATTTTACAGAAGAGAGAATAGTTTGTTTGTACTGAATTGGGTTTTTTTCTAATCATTTTTAAATGTTAAACAAAAACTTGAGTAAAATAAATGTAATATATTTGGATAAAAATGTATTTACTTTTCCATATGATAAATTATATTAAAAATACATTTTCAGAATAAAGTTGTCCAAAACTACTACTAATTATTATTACTACTAGCAGTATAACAAATATAATAAAACAACAATAATAACAATTACAAATGTAACTAATATTCGCAGGAAAATGTATACACAAACATTTTATTTAAAGACTTGTTTTTATTTCTCATTTTATATATGTGTGTGTGTATATATATATATATATATATATATATGTATGTGTGTGTGCTTAACAGAAAGACATCACATTTATCAAATATTATCATGCTTAAAAGAGTCATATCTTTAGGAGCAAAATCTAAACGCAAAAGTAATAATGACAACGCAACATGATTGAAAATGTATTGGTTGACATTCACTGCATCTGTGTCTCTGTTTTCTGTACCATCTCTTTCTTGAAATCCAGCAGAAAGTTTGCAGCCTGTGTGAGGCTTACTGTCACCCACACTACTCTCTCTCCTTATATCTCACACACACACACACACACACCAGTACATAGCCCACTATAATAGGGATCTTTGTCAGACAAGTCCGATCTTGAGTCCCTGCATAGGAGACGTGTCATGAACAGACTTCTGGTGGAGAGTCCGAGTTTTTATTTCTCATGCTCTTGCCTCTCTCACATCGTGGCGTGGCCTGTCCCTGAGAGTGGGAATAATGAGTGTCATTACAAAGAGCAGACAGGCAAGATGTCCACAAGGATTTTACCAACCAGCCCGCACTCAGTCAATTATTCAACCCTGCTCTACAGAGAGCGGCAGAGAGAGCACTGTGCTACTTACACTGCATCTAAGTAGGCCAAAGAGACGGGGGAAAAGTACAACTGCTCACGCACGAAAGGCCAAAACACTTCTGACAGAATTATGGCTTACATATGAAACTTCTCTGCTACAGTCCTCACGCTGCTCTGGGACAAAGACAGAAAGCTTCCTACATGCACATGTAGATCTGGTTGGGAATCAGTGCGATGAACAAACCTCTCATGAAAAAAGCTGCCAAACTGTGGCACCCAGTTTAAGGGTCTTCAACCTTTAAGAACATTATGTCAAACAGAGATGGACCAGCTGCATATTTAAAGTGCACTACAAAAAATAAACTCTCCAATTGTTTCCAAATGGATCCGTCTTTACCTGCTCTTTGAAAATTACTGTCATTGGTGTAAACAAATATATTCAGGTTGACACATCCCAGAATGAAGAGGACACCGACAACACGCCAACAGAAAAGACGGAGCAGGTTACTTTTCGAGATTAAACAAAGTCTCAGCTATCAAATTGTCATTTTTAATAAACTTAAATGATAAATAACCTTTTGTGGGTCTTTAACGTGTCGTAACAGATTGCTGTAGCGCCCAAGTTCAAACGTGAACTGATGATCTCTTCCACTTTACTACTTATTATAGCACAAAATAAACATGAACGAACATCAGAAGGTATCTTGTTTAAACTGCAGAAAGCAGCAAAATTATTTTTCAAGTTCAACTCCACAGACATTCATTTACTCTCCTGTCTGGTTTGTTTGTCAGACAATATTGCCAGATTCTGTGTCAATCAAATGAAGGGTCAGTTGGCACAAAGTGTGGCAAGAAAACCTCCCCCTCACCATTACACCATCAGCAGCAGCCTGAACCATTGATACAAGGATAGATGGACCCATGCTTTTTTAGGCCAAATTGTGACCCTACTGTCACAGCAGAAATTGAGACTTTTCAGGCAACCCTTTTGATTGGTAGTGCATGAAAATCCCAGTAGAAAATCAGCCATTTCTAAAATACTCCGACCAGTTCATCTAACACCAACAGCCATCACTTTTCTTTCCCATTCTGGTGCTTGGTTAAAACGTTAATAGATTGAGTCGCTACTATGTGATTGGCCGAATTGCATTAACAAGCAGTTGAACAGGTGCACCTAAAAAGTGGCTGGCGAGTATGTACATATTTATCCTTTCATTTTTATACATATTTTCAAATTAAACATGAAAGTATCATAGGCCACCTAGTGAAACTAATTGTTGAAGCTGCTTGATCTAAGATGTTTTGGTTAGATTAGTTTTTAAACAGCATCTCAACATACAGTATGCGGTTGAATTGCTATTGGTATAGGGAAAGTCTCTTCGGCATTTATAATTAAGCCCTTTACTACAGTCTAACTGAAACCTGACAACACTGGATAGCTGATAAATACACAACACTCCTGAAGCCTTAGCTTGATACAGACACACTTCCACGGAGTTGTTGTCCCTTATCACAGCCGGTCTACAAGGCAATTTCCTTTATGAGCATCCCAAGTGTCAGTGATGCATGCTAGAATAGCAGTCTAAATAAAATAGGAGACAGTAAGTTCATTTATATGAGGCGTGCTTCATAGCATTTGTGAAATTATCTTCTAGAAGACATCAGAGCCTTGTGACGAGGCTGTCTCATTACATGCCATCTCTGTGGCATTATGAAAACACATGGCGTCATGATGAAGCCACCTGTCAGAACTAATAAGAAAGAAATTAAGACTGTAAACAGGGGTTTCTTTTTTTCCTTTTTTTGAGGGTGTACCAATAGCAGTCCAACCATTCACTGTGTTTTGGGGTCTATAGCGTCAAAACATTCAAGAGACTCCTGCTTTAACCTACCTGGTCTCATGGCATAAATGTACCTGGGTGCACTTTTTAGCGAGACACGAAATATGTACCTACAAATACATATAATTGCAGTTTCCAAAGGAAATGTCACCTTTTATTACTTTTCATAAACATACAGTTTTGCACAATTACTTGAAGAATATCGTGTTATGACTTTAATTGAAAACTAATGCTTTTGAACATTATCACATATCCAGCTTCATATCTATGGGTTTTCATAGACGTAGGTTCCTTAAAAGGAAGTTAAAATGGCACAGTTGCATCAACAAATGCCTTTTTTATGTCAGTTTAGTATTTGTTAACATACGGGTAGGATTTAGTGTAGGGCATATTTGCAACATGATAGAGAATTAACTTCTAGCGACAGTCCATCAATTTAATGTAATAAAAGCACAGCAATATGTACCTATATCAACTAAAACATGCTAAGGTTCATGCATTTAAACTGTGAAAATGCGGCGAAACGTGCAGTAAGGCATGTAAAAACGGTATTGCACAAAAAGTGTACAGGGGTACATATTTTTATAACATTCCATTGATTGGACTGACCAAATGCAGACATGTGAATGTGTGATTTCCACCTTGCATTTAATTTTAAAAAACACAAATAATTTATTTTTGGAAGTGCATTCAAAATCCATTTGGCTCTGTGGACCCTCAGTCTAATTGGGCATGACGCGTCGGTGTACGTGCAACAGAGCAAGAACACGAAAAAGATGACAAAAAAGCAGAGCTGAGATTAAATGGGGTTCTGTAGAAACTGCAACACTAACCAAAGCAATCTGCGTGAGTTATTAAGCCACTGTTATTAAAAGTTGCGAAGTCCCGGTAAGAACCTCACAATGAGCCTCAACATGACAAAGGATTGGGCCTCGACTGCACTTTGGTCATGGATTAACACTGGGAGGGAAGAGAGAGAAATGGAGAAAAAGAGGGCTGAATGGAGAGACGAAAAGAGAAAGGAGGGCAGAGATAGTGAAGGAAAGAGAAAGAGGGGAAAAAAAAAAAAAAAAAAAAAAATGAAAGAAGATAAATCCCAGAACTGATGCATCTAGCTGTGGGTTCTGTGAGGACGTCAGATAAGTCCAGTTGTGGGGTTTCACACTAATTCCTAATAGTGTGAACAGCAGGCCACTGAAGCAGGGACAATCCAATGAGATAAATGCTGAATATAGAGTATGCACTAAATCCCATTTGCGCCATTCAAACTAGCAGCCTTATCGAGGAGCCGTGACATCCATTCCTCTAACCACTGCGTACTGTAATTCCCAACTTTGGAGTGGCTGGGATTTATATGCAGTTATAATGTATATAGATATGCTGAGGGAATTAGATGTGGTCTTATTATGGAATATAAATATTATACACACAAGGGTCCACACAGGGTACAAATGAACATGCCAAGAACCAAATGCAAGTAAAAATTGGTTTTGGTGGGTAAATAAAAGAGCTGTTTGCTAGATGGCAGGGACCCTTATAGGAAAATAAAGTTAGGCAACGTAATGCACGTTTCAAATCATATTCTTAGAATAAAGTTTAAACAAGTTTTTTTCTCTGTTTTTCAAAAACGTTTGGTGTAGCTACACTAACCATGTTTACACCAGAGTATGTGAGCGGAGCGAGGCGTGGAGCGGCTTGATTTTTTGAAAGTCGGAGTGACGCGATTTTCTCTCGCGCCGAGAGTGCTCCACTACCGCTCCAGCCCATTATCCAACTGCATTAAATTTATGTTTGTTTAAAGCACAGTTAAGCACCACTGACAGAAAGATGGATTTTCTAAAACACTGCTTTAAAAGTTTTTTTTTCTAAAATTCAAATTTTTGGATGAACGCTCTCTTTTGGGGTAATGCTTAATACGTCTCATCCAGACTAGAGTGCGGATTGGGCCGCATTTTTCTGTCCGAGCCCGGCCCGCGTCCAACAGAGCAGTAACAGAGCCCAACAGGCATTAAGATATTTATATCCCAGCCCGATCAAATTTTTTCCTCATACTAATGACACATGCACTTTTTTTGTGTGGAAAGCCCCCTTTAATTAAGCAACTGTAGGAAGGCGTTCAGAAATGTCAACAGATGAGAGCATCAGCGCACACGGGGCAAAAAGCACCGTTATAACACAGGGGCACATTAGCGCTGATATGACCGATCCCTGCCCGAACCCGATCATCCTTTCTAAATATCGGTCCAAAATCCATCCTCTAATCCAGACAAAGATTGAAAAGCTCATTTCAAACAATCCTGTTTTTTTCCATGATTTACATGTTTGTGGGAACCCTGTATATCACCGATGGAAAAAAGTTGATTAATTACAGGGGGAAATGATCAAATGATGATTCTTGATCAGTTATTTATCATGTAGGGTCAATCCGAGCCTTACACAGGGAGGTTGCATCTCCAAGATGCAAGCTGTGGGTGACCATGATGATGTACTTAGTCAAATTTGGTATTATTTCTGGCATAAAAATAGCATTATCTGTTTGAATGAAATGCTACAGTAATAATGGAGTGTGCATATAATGGTAATGGTAAAATAAAACTATGGTGTCTAACATTAGTCTTCCTTTCGATGCTAAATGGGTCTCTTATCTGTTCCTCTCCAATGGTGAAAAATGAGAAAGAGTGCCAAATTACCCAGCATCCTCCTGTTCAATTAACCTGACCAGAACAAAGAACAACACACAGGCTGCCCTCAGAACATTCAGTGCACTGAATAACACTTACCTCATCTGAAAAAAACAGTTAATAAACCAACAGAGCAAACAGAGAGGGAGAATATTGGAAACACAAGGTCTCTTAACAAAAGAAATCCCTCTGAACATCTGCAGAGAGAAAGAGAGGGAAGGCTGAAGCCTGTTTATTGATCAGATCAAATCAGAGACACACAGAGGAGAATGACTACTACAGTAGATCATCTCCAACGTGGTTTTGACTGACAACAGTGGACCACTGCAGAGGAGTGAATAAAGAAATAGAAATGCCGAAATGGCTACAAAATGAGAGAAGAACTGATTTTCGTCTCGTCTTTTGCTGAAGTAACCTCATGCAGAGTGCACAAGAATCCTGAGCTGAATTACTGCAAACTAGTCTTCTTTCAGATGTTTGAGGAGATCTTAAAAAGCAGCCATTTTGTGGAGGAGATGCTTTTATGTGCACCAGCAAAATGGCAAATAATAATAAAATGGCACATAATGTATAGAAGCCACACTTTGAGATACAATAAAGATCTGCGAGTACCAGTTGTTACATAATTACAAGAAATGCATTTGAAAAATAGTCACATTGTGAGACAATGCCACAATTGCAACTGAGATTCAATTTCACTTTGAGATATGAAGTCACTCCATACTAGTATTAAAAAAATACAGTTGCAATTACAAGATATGAAACCACAATTGTGAGATACAAACTCACATTTTGAGATATTAAGACATATAATTTATTGTAAATTTGCGGTTATGTTTATTTTAAAATTTAACAATTCAAAATGTCACACAATGACATTTTTAAATTATATTTTCATAAGTTTCCTGAAAAAATTAAACACATTTTTACTTTTCCACATTTTTTACCCTGCAGGTTTGAGAAAAACAGAATATGCATGTATTTAACCAACAAGCAGCCTCACTTTCACAACAACATGAAACAGGAATCCATACAGGCTGCTTAGAACTCAATAATATTGATGGCGTTGAAGTTCCCATCTTCTCATTAAGAAGGGCTTCTGCTAAAACAAATGGATTTTTAGACCCGTTTACCATTTATGTTTAGATTTTCCATCAGTATTGAATTTATGTGCTTATTAACCAATCCTTCTTACCAAATGAAGGATGTTGCAAAAACTGAAGAAGATGACAGATAAAATGTGTTAAATTATATACATCTTAAATATCGAAAATTCTGTTAACCTCCATCTCAACATCCTGTGATATATTGGCACGGCCTCCACCCCCCGTGCAGAGCTATAATAGTATATCCCACCGGCGACACTCTCAGGTCAGTCCAGGTTCCTGACCCCTGCTCCTCTCTGACTCGTAGTAATGAAAAACAATTGTCCCTCCATGATGGGCCCTGGATGAGCCTGGGGCAGACAATCAGGCAGAATCAATGTGTCCAGGAGCATACTCATTACAAGCCTTCACTCTCAACACACAGACACAGCACTTTCACAGGACAGGGGCAAACTATTTGGAGATGGGGCCATCTAGAACAAGGTTATTTGGAGGAAACAAGTTAGAAGAGGAAAGCTGGTGGGGAATGATACCAAAAAAGGTAGTCTTGAGATGCGTGACCTGTCAAAAAGATAGGTCTTATATGGATGACGTGTGGGATCTGGGCATAATGCGGATAGTAAACATAAAAAAAAAAAAAAAAGATTATGTGTGTCTGTGTATATAAGACGACTGATAAAGCAGGTGTGCCAGCACTGCACGAAGTGACCTAGAAAAACTTGGGATGAATTCTACATTATCAGATTGTGTGTGTGTGTGTGAGAGAGAGAGCGAGACAGTCTGATCTGATGACCTCGGGGTGCTGACTAGGACATCATTCAGCTCACACACCCCACTGTGAACCGCCACAGAGCCAGCAATCTGAGTCAGCTTCTCTCTGACACCACACACTGCTTTATGTTCTCTCTCTGCAGCTCTACAACCCATTTTAAGTCTGAACGTCCACAAGACCTGCTTTTATGTACTGTGGCTCTTCTTTCTTAAAGAGACAGTTTGGCTTAAAATGAAAACGTCGCTCTCTAAAGCGCTAATGACTTTTTCTCTTCTGAGGATTTTGAAAAAAAAAAAAAAAAAAAAAAAAAACACTGCACTATGGTGATGGTCACTCTTCTCTACGTAAATAGAGCTTAATGTGACTTATCTGGCAATTAAGACTTTGAGTTAATGTCAATTTGCTTTTGTCAGAATTGTGAGATAAAAATGTAAATTACCCTATTTAAATGGCAAAACAAAAAGACAGAGGGTCATTCATTTAAAAATTACATGCAAATGCAAATTTTTAACTGTGAAAAATGATTATTTATTACTTTTATTTTAAATTCTGTGGAGGAAATGGCTTTTACTACCAAGCTCTAAAATGAAAATAAATTAAATAAATAAATAGTTCATACAACTAATTCATGATGCATATATGTTACTTGGGGGGTATTTTATTTACCAGTATTTATTAGATATATATTAATAAGTTCTTTACTAGCCGATTCCTTTAAGTATTTATATGTTTTAATTGATTTTAATCATTTTAGCATTTCAGTTTAAACTTATTTGTCGCACTTTACAATTAGATTCCATTTAGTTGCATTAGATAACAAGAACTAGCACTTTTATAGGATTAATGTTCATTTCAACATTTACCAAAACATTATTCTATCAAAAGCTGTATCTGTTATTATTATTTAAATGGACATGAAGTAACAATTGTTTTTAAGAACTAACATTAAGATACAAAAAAACACTGTAACAAATTATTTGCTCATTGTTGGTTAACACGTTAACTAATGGGGCCTTATCAAGTCTTACCAGCTAGTTTTACTACACTTCTAGTCTTTGTAAATTTCATTTCATTCTAGTTTTATTTTCTTTTTTGTTAGTATTTTTGGATAAAACTGTAACTTTAAAATCAAACATAGCACCAGGCAACGAGACTTGTTATTACGGTTCACTTAAACTACGATGTAAAAAGAGTTTAAAAATGTTCAGAAGTTTTTTTTAGCTTATCTGCACCAGTCCCCATTCACTTTCACTGCATGGTATGCTTTAAAAACGTTCATCTTGTGCACTACAGAAGTCAGTCATACAAGTTTGGAGTGATAAAACAAATACATGACGCTGGGATTTTCTTAAACTGTACCACTTTCCCTACATAAGCATGCACACATGAACAAGTACTGTACACGCAAAAGACACAGGGATCTGCAGTCATAACTCTTGAAGAAGACCTTTCTTCTTCAGCGTCTGTCTTGTTCTTGGCCGCTTTCTGAGGTTTTACTGACATTTCAGAGATGAGGAGTGGGTGGAGGACAGTGAGAGAGAAAGAGAGAGCCCCTAACAGCACTTATCATTGCTTTGTCCTTCACATCACAAACACATTGTGCATAATGGAAACTATGGCAACGGGACCAGGTACTGCAACTCAGGGTGGCAGGGAACAACACACATATCCGCTTCATATGACTGCGTCCACGCACATCACTGCAAGACGCATTTCAGACACAGATAAGATGTCAGCTAATGCGATTCACATTAAGAATGAAAGGGAATGGAGCTAAATCGGACCCCATACGAACACATCTTGATGCTATCTTTGAATAGTAATGGTAAAATCTGTGCTTTAGGGAATGTAAAGCAATATGATAAGGGCTCTTATTTAAATGCAACCCAAACATAACAGCTTCTGGCAGTGTTTCTCAGTTGCAATCAGTTGATTTCTCGATAGTTTATGACTGCGTTAAAGGATGTGTGAAAAGGAAATACGCTTCCTTGTAGTGTAGCCCACTTCAAATCTTAAAAGCATTTTTTGTTTCTCATAATTTTGTTTAACTAAAAAATGTGCACTTTGTAATAATATTAAATTAAATGTTTTTATTATATCTTAAAAAGACTGGACTGTCATGCTTCTAAGTATATGCATTCATTCAATAAAACATGTGAAGTACTTCATTACATAAATGTAATAATAAACATCAAAAGATCTTAAATATTAAAGTCAATATGTGTACTAAAAACTAATACCTTAGGGCCCTTTCACACACAGTGCTTAGCCTAAGCCAGGATTTATAAACATGCCTTTAAAAAAAAAATAATAATAAAAAAAAATAAATACTACTGGTGTGAATCTTAGAACAAAATGAAGGCATTGACATGTTTTAAGAAATAGTGCAAGTTTCTTTCTGTTGAAACAGCTCAGATTTAGGCTTAAGCCTTGTCTGTGAAGCCGGGGGTTAATGTACTAAATTGCAACTTCATAATTACAAATGTAAAACTGCAAATATATTTAAATACATTTCATAAATGTTTCAATAGAAATAATTGAATAGAAGTACACTTTTAAGTCACGCATGTTTTTTCTGGCCTCCAAAAGCCTCTAATTTGATTCCTTGCACAGAATTTAAAAAAACTAAATCTATTTGAACCCCAAATACTATGCTTATTGCAATATCAATAATAAGGATATAAAAAAAAATATTTTAATGCAGTCACCGCCCAGAATAAAATACAACTGTAAAACAAAGTCAGCGTAGTTATCAATGCACATGATTTGTTAACAATCACTATAAATTGCTGCAAATATAGTGAAACGGCTGTCTGTCTAACTTAATCCCATTCATACATATTTGTTTGGAACTATTGAGAGCACCATGAACCACTTGACCGACTTTGGAATGAACAACGGAGGCATTGGATGAGATGCAGAAGAAATAACCCTACTCACAATAGCTTTTTAAGTACAAAAAAAACAGATAAATACCTTGAAATATATCATCTGATGATGTCTTGAGGTGTGGCAACCACAGTATAAGCATAATCATTTACTCCAGGCCATTGAAATAGTTTCTAAAACAGTTTCTACTGTCATAAATGTTATGTCAATTAGCACTAGATGACCCTTAATTAGCTGCGGTGATAATGGTATGTCGTAGTCCACTTTGCATGTCTCCCTTATCAGACACACCTGATTCAATTTATCAACTCGTTAGTAGAGGCTTTAAGACCTGATTTGGGTATGTCTGATAAGGGAGACATACAAACAGGTTTGACAGATTTGAAAACCACTGTCTTAGTCCATACTAAGGTATTTCCTGCAGCTTATGGGGCGGTTTCCCGAACAGGGTTTAAGACTAGTCCTAGATTAAAATAAATGTTGAGAGCTGTCTAAACAATACATTATTGTCATTGTTTGGTCTTAAAATGCTCACAGATTTTTGTAAGACATGTTTCTAAAACTTCTTAAATGTCCTAAATTAGCAAAGGTCTAGTCCTGGCTTAATCTAATCCCTATCTGGGAAACCGGCCCTATATGTTTATATTACTTCTGCTAGGCTGTTTTTTGGAGTTTCTGCACAAGGGCACCCTCCAGTGTCGAGTATGAATGAAACACACCGCATGAGAGTCTGCAGCGAAAATAATGTATCTTTCAGTCGTGCACATACTATCTTGATTCTTCACACATGTGCTCACACATCCAAAGCATGCACACAGGAAAAAAGGTGATTTTTAAATGCATCTGATTGATAGATAAATCATGGCTGATCGACCTATTAGCTAAATGCAAGTACGCACATGCGCTCTTATTTCAATGTTGGAGGTTTAGTTTAAAGGGTTAGTTCACCCAAAATGAAAATTCTGTCATTAATTACTCACCCTTGTGTTGCTTCAAACCCATGACACTTTCATTCATCTTCAGAACACAAAATTAAATGATCCCAGATCCAGAAACACAGCAAAGTCCATGTCCATTGTCCTTTTTACCATGTTTCTGGACCTGGGATCATTTAAGTTGTATTGCTGTCTATAGAGGATCAGATAGCTCTCTAATATCATCAAACATATCTTCATTTGTGTTCTGAAGATGAACAGAGGTTTCTCTGTTTAAATAATGCTATAGCAAGCAATTCTACTCTGATATGTGCGTTCAGGGGCAGAATCACTTTGTTTTTGTAGTACCCGTTTCACCCACTGTCAGTCTTACATACTGCACCTAAATGTCATTACCAAAGTGGACCACAAGATCCTGAACCAAGCAGATGTCATCACCTCAGTTAAGCGTGTCCTTCATTTGAGAAACAACCAATCAGCAAATTAAAACTGCTATAAGCTACTAACAGGCCCTGAGACAGCAGTTTCCTCTCTCATCTCTCGCATACAGATTTCTGATCGCTCTAGGAACTAATCGATCCACTTAGATAGCTAGGGCTATTTTAGAGCCTAATGATACCGATAAACGACTGATTCCGGATTTATCTGAAAAGAAATGATCAATAATTGTTAAACGAGCTGTTTTCTGAACTCCAGGGTGATCAGGAAGGAATAAAGCACACTGCTGAGTGTGTGTGTGTATGTAGTGCAGTGTTTCTTAAAGTGTGGGGCACGCCCCTCTTGTTTTTAAATTGATTTAATTACCATACACTCAAACCACAACAAAGACACGTTTAAAAGTAATCCTAAATTAAAACAACATACGCGAACGAATGGCAACGGAAATGGTAGTTTGCAACTGTGATTTTACGTCTGAATTTTTGAAGCGAAATAATTACATGTGGTAGGGGTGGTAAACAGTTGCTGGTATAATTAACAATGGATAGGTTTGTTACACGGAACGAAACGAAAACTGGAGATTCGGCTCGGGCAGAGAAAACCAAGACAGTAGACCTAATCAACAAAAAAGCCAACCAAAAAGAAAATATGGTGAGGCATATCTTGCTCTTGGATTTACAGATGGTGTGGTGGGGGCAGATTAGAGACCTCAAAACTTTAGCATGAGACCCAACAAATTAAGACAAAACACACACATGAATAAACCGCTTGAATTCTTCCAAAGAAAACTCTCGGAATATCGTCAACAGGAAAGTCGAATGGTGAAATCTACCTCAGTTAATAAACATGCACAGATGGCTTCTTTCAAAGTTGCATACATGATCGCCTGTTGTTAGAAACCACACACGATAGCTGACCAGCTCATTCTCCCCGCTGCTCTTGACATGATGTCAGTTATGCTGGATGAGACAAGCGCTGCTAAATTGAAAACGATACAGCTGCAAAACATACATGCGACATTTCAGATGATCTCGAGGACCAACTCGTGGAAAAACTAAGAGACGCACGATTTTCACTGCAAGTACATGAGGCTACTGTCAGCAATCAAGATTGTTTGTGCATTTCATATGTCACTGAGAGAGGATTTGCTGTTTTGCAAGTATGTCCAATCTAGGGCGACGGCTGATGACCTCTTTAAGATTCTTGACAGTTATCTCACAGAACATGATCTGAAATGGGTAAACTGTTTAGGCTTTTACTCTGATGGTGATCAGACCATGGCAGGAAGTAGAAAGGGACCACAGGCACTTATGAAAAGAGTCACTGCAGAAGCGCAATAGACACACTGTGTTACTCACAGGGAAGCTCTGGCATCAAAGCAGCTCAGCCCCGAACTAAACGACGTCTTGACTGTCATTGTGAGTGCAGTCAATTTAATCAAAACCCGACCACTGAAAGCGCGACTGTTCTCCGCACTTTTGTTCACAGCGATGCAAGGTGGCTGTCAAGTTTTGGAGCTTAGAGCAAAGATTCTGGCTTTCTTGGAAGCGGAACGCGTGTATGACATTGCAGGCAAGTTCAGGGATGAACAATTTCTGATGAAACTGGCCTATCTTAGCGAAGTATTTGGAAAATTAAATCTTCAGCTTCAAGGCAAAGACAAGCACCTAGCAGACAAGATCAGTTCTGCAGAGGAGGACCAATACATTGAGATGACGAGTGACTCCACTTTTAGGCTGAGGTTTCCAGCTCAGACACTTTCTGAATTCTGCCTTGGAGCGAAGAAAGTGTACCCACTCATTTTGCTTCACTGAAATCTGAGCATGATTTGAGAGTGGCAGTATCAAGCCTTCAACTTCGTTTTGAAAACATGTGTGCTGTCATATGAAGTTAAGGTTTAAAATGTAGTGTTATATCATCAATAAATTTGACCAGGTAAACTTAAAGCCTAGTTTATTACCATTTTGTTGGGGACAATTTGGGACAGGTGGGGGTTAGAACCCTTCCATATGTCCAAAGTGGGGAATGGCAGAAAAAGTTAAAGAAACACTGATGAAGCATGTGGTAATTAGACACAGAGCGGGGATTTTTGAAGCAGTTGAGCAGCGGGAGAAAAGTCTCCTGCTCTCATTGTGGATTAATGAGCAAAGCTTTACGCTGCAATTAAAGATGAAACGAATGCAGAGATGTACATTCCATCTCCTGTGGTCAGAGCCAAGGAGAAATCACATAACAGACATAAACAGACTGAACCAGCATATGGCTTTGCTCTGCAACGCCTCAAAAAATAACCAAATTTCATCTGGCCGACACGTGACGTCGCTGACAACCGTACAGCAAAGCCCGACAACGACGTGAGGACGGGATTTGACATTACCGCTCGCTGTGGTTGTTCTACAAGGCTTTGAATTGTAATGTCACCATTAGAATATGTGTTCGGAAACAACAAAAGTGCCAGCGTTCGGAAGGTTAATGTGAAATTATTCAAATGTATTCATATGTAAATCCCTCATCCTGGTGCCATTGACGGCAAGGAGTTTTGTGCCCCTCGAGCCCCCCGAATGCAGTCACACTTTATCGGCCTTTATTTTTTCAGTTCAGGCACATTTTCAAGCTTGGAACACAGAAGGAGGGAGGAAGAAATAAGCAAAGTGAGCAAATGAAAGCAGGAGGTGATTACTGAGCCCTGAATGGAGGCATGACTGGAGAATGATTATTATTCGATACAGAGAGAGCAGACAGCACTTTGATGAAGTGAGTGGGTACAAAATCCATACGCAGAGCGTGTTTCAGAAAGAAACTGCCCCGTAGAGAGGCAGAGTGAAGTGATCTGAAAAGATAAAAAGATCCAGGACGAGGTTCACTTCACATGTGTTTCTCACATTTGAAGACTGTGAAATGGTCTGGGGAGCTTTATTTTCTGTTGTATTTTCTGTTGAGGTGGAATATAACATTAGATCAGACTTTTAGCTTAAAGGTTACATGAGCAAATTTTAGAGTGCAAAACAATGTCCATTATACTATCTATTGCAGTAGATGCTTTCCTCTGTGCACTTTTTTGCTACGCTGTTTTTACGTGCTTTACTGCACATTGCGCTGCGGTTTCAAAGAGAAATGTCCACAGAGTGGCGCTAAAACACGGGTTCAATATATATGCCCTGGCACATTTGATTATGTTGATATAGGTAAGTATTGCGATACCTATTAGCACTTGCTGCTAATTGCACTCCTGGTTAGACCTAAACTGCATTTCGTTGCCTTGTACTTGTACATGTGTAATGACAATAAAGTTGAATCTAATCTAATCTAATCTGATCTGAAGTGTAGTAGGAGCTCCTTGTCTCTCAAATGCATCTCTGTACTCTGTGAGCCACTGAACAAACCTAAAAGCATCAGTTCAAAAGCATCAGTTTTCAGCAGTTCTCCCAGCATATTAATATTGTTTTGAAATCGTAAAATTATATTCTTCATGTAATTGTATGAAAACTATATGCTTTATTAATTGAAACTGTGGAATTATTTGTGGAATAAAAGGTGAGTTTTACTGCCTCTAGTGTTTATTTCTTTTGGAAGCTGCCGTGATATGTACTTATTGGTACATATTTTGCGTCTCGCTACCCAGGTATGTTTATGCCATGAGACCAGGTACCAATTCCCAATCTAATGGATTTCTACTAAAAGATTTTGTGCACGAAAATTGGTAAATGTGGCCACACAAGACATAATGTTAAACTATGATCAGCAGCCATTGGAAGCCACTAGTAGGTAGGTTTATAAAACCTTGATGTATTATGTTGATCCATTACAGAAGGATTTACAATTTGTAAATTGTAGCTCAAATCTGTATATATTTTCTCAATTATATGAGTATATTAGCATACTGATAGCCTCAAAGCTGATATACATGGACTAAAAACCAGATTTAAAGTCATAGGGGCTTAATATGCCATGTAACAGAAATAGTAAGAAAAGAGTCCATTTACCTATAAAAGAAAGATTTTAAATGTATATACATTTTGTCAATTATTAAAGACAGATTTAGATTTTTTAAATCTTAAATATGTGATTTCTGTGATTGTGTCTCATAAACAGTGAGAGATAGAATAGAGAGAGCAACGCAACAAAGTAAACATATCTTGCCAACTTTTAAGAATACACTAGCATGCTAATGAGCATGGATAAAAGTTAGATTTGGGAGTCTAACATGCCAAATAAGGCAAATATTTAAAAAATCAGTGATATGTGAGGAGATTTCGGCGCTCCGGCTCTGCTGCCTGTTCTCAGTGAGATGACTACAGAGGAAATGAGGTGTTCTGGGCTGTAAACATGCATCAGTGACCTGTGTCTGTCTGTGATGGTCAGTGTTTGTGTGTGTTCTCAGATGCCCTTCATAGCACTGCCCTGTAGGACCAGTACGCTCTGAAGTTTGCTGCACTGCATCACCGCTCTGCTGAACACAGATGGAAAGTCACACAAACAGAATAAGAAAGAAAATAGACTGTCCGGTGGCGTTCCACTCCATCTTTGACCTCTGCTGGCTTGTCTTTCGCTTACCAACATCACCACAGTTTTAGATTTGTGTGTGGGGATTTTCTTATCCACCTGATACCATTTCATAGTCATTTAACATTAAATATCTTTCTTCACAGTGCAAAGACCCTAAGTGTAAATTTCAGACTTTAACATCCTACCAAAGGTAGATACATAAAACCTTTAATACAAATTAAATAAACATAATTTGTATAAAATTATGTGTTGCGACTTCCTTTCTTGTTTTGAAGCTTATGATACACATTAATTCATATATTATTGTAAATATTGAAATTACAAGTCTTTTCTTACAGTAACTTTAAGAAATCCTGTGGCCATGTGAAGACAAGGCAAACAGCAACTAGAAACAGATTTTCCATGGCATCATGAAAAACCTCAGACATATTGTTTTTTTAAAAATGGTTAACTCTGGCATAGCATCATTAATCTCTGAACAATGGCTAAACACACTTAAATTTCTTGCCCTTATCTGTAATAGTATGGGGAATGTGAGCATGTGAATGTGCTCATGCGAGATAGTAGATATCTTTAAAAAACTATAATGGCTGTCAGCTGTGCAGTTTTGGAGTGTGATAAGACGTATTATAGACGGACATTTATAATACGTAGCAAAAATGGAACATTCAGATTTGAAGATTCTTGTCTCAGAGAGTATTTCATAGCAGTGTCCAAGGTCCAAATGGTGCCCCCTGGTGGTTATACTGACAACATCACACAGTGAATCTGGTTTACATGTTCGGTATTTGATGTGGTTTATTCCAGTGACACTCACACGACCCTGCACGAGGAAATGAAACACCTCCAGAGAGTGCAAATGCAGCAGTTGATTTGTATGTTTGTTTTGAGTGTTTAAACACTCGTCCGACACCCCATTGAGTTTGCATGTAATTTGAACATAGAAAGCAGGTTTAGGTCGCAAAACCATGGCAACAGACGCAGAATTTAAACAGACACTCTTTCTAACCACACCTTCAAAGGGCTCCTCTATCAAGGGAGGGTTTTTAGAAGATGTATTTTTACTAAGTGGGTCAGAATTCTGCCCTAGAGGCCATGGTGAGACATTTGCTTATACAGGTAACACAAACAGACGCTGCTGCACCAAAACTAGCTGAACACATGCTCTACATGTTGTTTTAACCATTGAAGGGCACTTTAGCACATTCGCTCATAATGTGCGATTAAACAAAGACAAAGAAAGTAAAAGAGACAGAAACAGGATAAATAGTGTTTAGAACAAGAGATGATAATTGTCAAAACAGCAGCAAAACTACAGATGTGTCCTACTTATGAGCAGAAAGTAGCATGCTTAAGCATACACTCAGAAAACTGAAGTGGGCCTGGAGGGAGGCACAGTTGAAGATAATTATGTCAGCCACATGGTATGAGTCGTGGATTGCTGTTTCGGACTGCGTTTCGATCAAAACATGTTTTCTGCTTTCATTTCCACAGATGGTGGCTTGAACTTCCAGATTAGTAGCGATTGTGTGGAAGTGGTCCTGCACTGTTTTCCCGACAATTTGGGAAAATGGTGGAATCTGGACGATCCAGTTTGACTAGCTGGATCAAAACCGATTTAGATTCCTTACAGAATACTAGTAAGTGGAAAGTAGGCCAAGATAGTGGGTCTTTATAGGGTCAAAGGTCCTGATGGAGAAACCTGTCTTATGTTCAAGCAGTTAAATACGTTAGAAGCTTTTTGGTTGGAGGTCAACCCAACCTAGGGGTCCTTCTGGAAATACCAGGTAAGTCTAGCCATGATGGTCAATTAACCCCCTGACGAACAGCAGACTTTGGTCATTTTGCTGGAAAACAGTCATACCAGTGGTTTTATGCAACATTGTACTGTATATGGCTCATTGGTGGTCATTTGGTTGCTCTTTATTTTACAGTATATTGGACTATATTTTACTTACTGTGTACATGTAGTGTACCTACCTAAGTAAGTACTGTAATATAAGGTAAGTACATGTAAATACCTTATATTACAGTACTTTCTTAAGTTTACATGTTGGTTCAGGGTTAGGTTCAGTGTTTAAAACATTATTTTGTGTATTTGGTGTAATGCAATTTGTTTATGTGGTTTCAAAAAGTTAAAAAAAACATTATTTTCCACATACTGAACATTATTGTTTCTCCTCTAAGCCCCGCCTCCTGAAACAGCTCATTGTTCTAAAAAAAACAAGGTGTGCTCTGACTGGCCGATACCACAAGCATGTGACAAGAAATGTTACAATCCTTGCCATAACGTGATGCTGTTACACCAAAACAATAAAACACATTACAGACTAGGCATTTGTTGATCCAGTGGAGACATAATTACTGACGATCATGACTTAGTTCTGTCTTTTTACACGTGGGGTTGCATCACGCCTCGTAAACATCACACCATGTCTGCATTTGTGATCAGAGAAACAACCCTTCACTGCTCCAAACTCCCGTTTGAATAGTAAGCAGCAGCTTCTTTTAATAAGAAAAGCTCCCTATCTTAAAGGTTGTGAGTGGTCAGCAGCAGAGGTAGAATTGCCTCTCTTTCTAGTCTCTGTGCACAGCCAGCATAGACTGCTCTGTCAGCTTAACACTGATTTCTAGTCGTGTCCTCTTTTGGAAGCACTTTCACAATGACACACAGCGTCTCCAGAACATGGCGCCCGCTGCAACACTACAGACAGAATAATAGCTCCGCCTCCTTTCTTTGCGGAATCATTTGTGTGGTGTTTGAACTCTGCGACGTATAAAAGTGGGGGCTTGAAACACTCCAAAGAGAAAGAAAAACTTGAAATCGCATCATATAAGCAATACTATCTATGAATTCAACCAGGTCCCAACCAGTCAAAAGTCCAGCTAATTAACCACTTTGATGAGCTAGAAATCAAACACATTGGTTCAAAAACAAGTACTGGATGAAGATTTTACCTGTGAAGTAACCTGCAAAAAAGAACAAACATTTTGGGATATCTGATCAACACCTAAACCACACTTGGTCTATGGTGCATGACCAGAACCGTTTCTTTGTGTGGCCTCAGTGGTTCTTCTGCTGTGAAAATGAACTTTAACCAGCCCAGAGTCAATAAATGTAGACATATATGAAAGCCGTAAACACCGAAGTGGCATCTCTCAGAGACAGGTCTACCTCAGTCTGTATGGAAATGGCTGGTGGGTGGATGAGAGGACAAATACAGCCATCTGTTCAAAAATCGGCCCAGTAAGAGCAAATGCATCACTCTTCTCTTCCGATGTGGTGCTTTTCTCCTCCTCCACTTTCCTTCGTTAGAGACCCAGAGTGCAGCGTCACATTTGTCTGACAGACAGAAACATGTTGCACTTTACGGGCACATCACTCTATAAAAAGTGGCCTCTAGGGGAAGAAGCGCCAGCAGCAGATTGGCTGGCTTTTTGTCAGCTTGCTTGGATGTTTCATGCTCTGCACTTTAAATTAGGTACTAATGAATAAGTTTGACTTCTACCTGTAAAATCAGATAAAGATTATTGCATTTATTTGCAAGCATAGTAAAATATCCACATAATCAGCATTTTCACAGGATTGTTTTAACCTTTACTGTTGTAAATAACACAGTATTTCTAAAATGCATTGCAATAGAGATTTATTGTGATACTCATTGTGAACTAACCTTCAGGTTCGAGGTCAAAAAGTGTATTCCAGTGATGTTTCAGGTTTTACTTGTTAATAAAAGGCAGGTGTGTTGGAGCAGAGTTGGAAATGAGGTCTGCAGACCAGGAGCACTGCAGGGATGGAGATCCTTGCATTATAAAAAAAATGTACAAAGGGTATGTAACTTATTGAACAGCAATTCTACAAAAAAGTATTAAACTAAGTATCAGTCCCTTTCAAACACTTGTAAAGTGCTGCAACATCAAGTAATTTTAACAGATTTCTGCATGATTGGGAAATTTGTAAAAGGATGAAATTCCTCATATAATAAGTAATTTCCCTCATGTTCTTATGCTGCAAATTTGCCAACATTGGCCGATTAATAGCTGGTTGGTTTGAAAGAGACTTCTGTATGAGCAGATCTTCATGCATCACTTTTTTTTGTACGTGACTACGCCTATTAAAAGAAAAGCTGGAGACTGGTCAGTTAGTTTATTTTGTATGTAATTTCAGTCCCACAATCTTTACATTCAAAGTAATCATACAGAGTGCATTTAAAATAAACTTAAACTGAGCTCATTTAGCATCAGCTGGCCATTGATAAATCTTCTAAATAATGTAGTGTGTCTAAAGCTCAGCACAGCTTCAAACACAGTGACATTAGCTGCTATGCAGCAGTTACATTACAGCCTGGAACCTATAGGGACATTAAAGCAGAGGCAGATGTTTGATGAATAATGTACTGTACACCATAATGCATTCAACTTCACAGGGGTCTTATGCTAATAACATCATTAAAACCAATCAAAAACCCATTTACAATGGGTTAATGCTCCGTTATTAACATGACTGCACTGCCGCGGATGCTTGAAGGACCAGAAACTCACAAAAGAATCACACACAAATGATGTACATACTCCCACTCAAATCATCTCGCACACTAACTGACGTAGGTATCAAAGTGACAGCTAATCAAACAGATCAAAAAAAACTGTCTGGTTCTATCTGACAATCCTCCCAGTCCTTGTTCAGAGCTACTGGACTGGAAAAAGAGAAGTGAAAAGGAAAGCTTGAATTTGTCCCTGTCAGTCATGTTTCATCAAGTCTCATTTACTAAGCAGAGTGGATGTGGCCAGCACTCCTCCATGCTGAGGCTGAGACCCTGGAGTCAGGACAGGAGGGGACTGAGGGAGCGGCAACATGACTCTCTGTTTCTCATTCTTTTTCTCTTGTGCAATCTTTTCTTGTTTTTCAGCGTTGTCCAGAAGCAATTTAACAGCCTGGTGGAAAACGACACGGGGGTCAGCTTTGGGGAGGGCAGGACAGTCACAGCGAGCACGGAGCTCTAAAGCCTGTAACAACACAGAGAATGACACAGATTAAAGCAGACGCAGTTAAGCTTTGACCTTTGACCTATGAACCCTCCATCTCTTCATCTTTACCCAGGTGACACTGCTTTTAAGAATTGATGGATGGATGGAAATAGTGATGTGGATGGATGGATTTATATAGTGACATTAAATTTGGACGGATAGAAATAATGACATTAAAGATGGATGGATGGGTAGTTGGATGGATGGGTGGGGTGGTGGATGGGTGGATAGATGGACGGATGGATGGAAATAATAATATGAAATCTAGATGGATGGGATGGATGGAAATAGTGATATGAAGAAAGGATGGATGGATGGATGGATGGATGGATGGATGGATGGATGGATGGATGGATGGATGGATGGATGGATGGATGGATGGATATTTTTTTTTTGAATATTTTTATGAATAGAAATAATGAAATGAAATTTGGAGGGATGGATCGAAATAGTGCTATGAAATCTGAATGGATAAGAATAATTAAATTGTAACAGTGGAAAACGATCAAAAATATAAATGAATGATCTGCAGTAGTTACTGAATGAAGGGATGCATGAACACAGATCAGGATATCTTCTACATCTACATTAAAGACATCCAGACTCTTTACAAAGACGGATCTGACATAAACACGGCCCTTACTGCATTTTGTCTGTGACCTCTGAACTATGACCTTTGACCTCCATTAGGGGTGAGGGACAAACACTGGATCAATAATGCACTGTAAAACATGAGCAACCAGTACAAGCCCAAAGGACATTACATGTAAAATATTTTTCCAGCTAAATGATTATTCTGAACCACCTGCCCTGGGGAGAACACATCAGACTGAGCTGCTAAACACTCACTCAAACCAGGAAGACAGCCGTTTTAAGCAACACTGCAATGTTTAAGAATCAGGCTATTAGAGAAACTCTATAAAACAAATGATACTTGATGAAAGAGTGGCTGGAACAAAGCTGATTGAGAACAATTACACAAGAGAGACGCCAGTGTGACATCAAATATAAAAATAAATATAGAAAAGAAATTAGCAATTACATTTTATATATAAAATTTATATTATAAAAATATAATCTATTTTCTTTATAACTAAACGACTGTTATACTTTAACAATACAAAACATAATACACAGTAATAATAATAATAATAATAGTAATATTATAATTATATAATTGTACATATATTGTAAGTAACTTGATTAAAAATTTGTACAATTAGGTTTTATATATAAAATAATATAAAAAGTATGGCAGCATGATTGTTAGTTAAAAATACAATACTTAATGATACAGTAGGTGACAAATTAAATATATTATGTATATTATGTATATTAAGTATATTTATATATAATAGAAATTATATGAATATAAATATAGACATGTAAATTAATAAAAATAAATAAATAAATAATATATATAATAATATAATATAATAAATATACACAGTACATTTATTAAACAGACAAAAGCTTTTTTGGATGCAATTAGTCATTGGCCAGCACTAATTATACATATTCTTTTGTATTTAAAGTTTCCGTTCTAAATACATTTTTTAAAACCGATTTAAAATTAAAATAATGTGATGATTGTTTTAAAATAAAATACAGTTTAATGAACTCTGTGAGGTCTTTACACCCCCTACACACTGATCTTTAAGCAGGTTTCACGTGATTGTGTCAACATGAAGGCTGTCCACGTGTCCAAGTCCACTGGAAACCCTAACTTCATCAGACAAGTCACTCTCAAACAGTCACTCTTATAAAAAGGCGACAGCTATAAATCCACTTGTATCATGTATAAAGCACCAGGAGGCTGAGGGGAGTCCGCACACACTCTCCACTATGGTAATTCTCATTAGTGGGCACGTGGAGGACGAGTCTCCATTGGCTCAGGTTAAAGAGGGTGAGAACAGAGAGAGATGGAGGGCGTTTTAAAGTAACTTCCCGAAGGAGTAATAGCTTCCACTCAACAGAAACACACACGCATTACAGCTGATGGACAATTAGAGCCCTGGCCATCTGTTCCTTCAGTGTTTGAAGTGTGTGAGTACGGACTGTTGAGAGTTCAAGCTCAAGGTTAAGTAAGGCCGCTAAAATGCAGCCGCAGCTTTGCTTCGTATATTAGACAGCCATTTTACGGTATGTTCCTGTAGATCACTCTATAAAGTAAAGTATGTTAACCTGAGCTCTTTGTTTAAAGCAGGTGGTCAAGAGTCGGCTGGTTAGTATCATCCAGTTAGAGTCAGTAACTACACCATCTAGCTTTGAAAATATTTCATAATTTTATAGTAGATGTTATACCAGTCCCTGATTTTTTTTTTTTTTTTTTTGAAGGCTCTTAAAAGCATGAAAACGATTTGTAATTTTCCATCTGCAGCCTAATAGACTGCCTCACTACAGTTTCACACATTCAGTACACATGAACATGTATTATAGACACCAACCAACATCCCTTTTATATGAAAGATACAGGTTATTTTTAATTTTTTACATTTTTATTTGTGATTGATCTATTTTTTTTATCATAACTAAAGGATCATTATACTATAACAATAAAATTCAGAAGGATTTTTTTATTAAACAAGAATAAATTAAATTGATCAAATATATTTTATAATGTTATTTTTTAATTGAAATAAAATGCTGTTCTTTTATAATCCTGAAATATTTATATTAGAACGATTTCAGAAGGATCACGCGACACTGAAGACTGGAGTAATGGTGCTGAAAATTCAGCTGCGCATCACAATTATAAATTACTTTGTAAAATATATTCAAACATAAAAGCAGTTAGTTTAAATTCCCAAAATATTTCACAATATTTCACCGTTTCTTTCTGGATTTTTGATCTAATAAATGCAGCCTCGGTGAGCAAGAAAATTATTCATTAAAATCGTACCAACCCAAAACAGTACTGTAATTATAATTAGCGTAATTATTTTAGTAATAGATTTTTCTCTTGGCTCTAGGTTAATTGTTCTCACATGATAATGCTCACAATCTCTGTTCTAGCAGTAAAACCAAAGGAACAAATGAAGCTGGGTTTGTCCTCTGGAGTTGCTGCACCTAGATACAGTGTCAAAGCCAAAAAATAGATTACGAGAAAGACTCTTAAGGAAAAGGAGTGGAATTTATTGTAGATTTTCACCAAGCGATAAAACAAAGATGCAAAACTTTGACAACTTAGAAAGATGATGTAGCTGAAGCACGCAATCATTACTTTGTTTACTACAGTGTTTCTCCCTCAATAATTCAGAAGTTCGTCAAGTAAATACAGTCCTCAAAAGAACAATCTCTCAAACCATCCAGAGCAAAGGACACATTTGTTATGGATGTGATAATTTTCAAAGACCTTAGTGAGTTCACTAAAATGATCAATCTGTCAGCTCCTCGGGGGAAGTTCCCTAGTGCTTGGAAAGCATCTTTTATTGTGCCTATATTCCTCACTCTACCAGTAATTACAGACCTATATTACAAAGACAGCAGAGAAATTGATAGCTACACAAATTACTTAAACCAATTCTTTTGCTTTACATTTATTGCAGTTGGGCTTCAGAGCAAACTATTCAACTGATGGCAAACTGCTACTTCACTGAAAAAGTCAAGTCTCTATTAGATAATGGTGGGGTCGTCGGGGCTCTGTTTCTTGACCTCAAGGAAGGCCTGTGACACTGTAAATCACTAAATTGTCTAAATTAGTAGGTTTTAATTTCTCCCCACAAGCTTTAAAATGGATCGAATCATACCTGTCAGGTCGCACACAGTATGTTTCTATACAGAATTACAAATCTGCACCTTATATCCACTGGTGTTCCACAAGGGTCTAGTTTGGGTCCTTTACTTTTCACCTTGTATACCAATGACCTTCCATCCGCCATTTTACAGCATTAAGGTTAACAAATAGCAAATAAAAAAATCTAATAAATTGATTAATTGATCATTAATTTAAATGACGATTGATTGTGGAAATGATTGAAAAATTTACATCCCTAGTTCCAAAGAAGAACAAAGGTGTTACGGGTTTGGAACGACACAAAGGTGAGTAATAAATGACAGAATATACATTTTTGGGTGAATCTTTAATGACATACCAAACATTGATGTTCAGAAATTCATGTTAATGCCGATTATTTTTTTCTTTTTCTTTATAGGAGTAGAAATGCTAAATATATTCACTATTGGTCTCAACCCTAATGTATGTAAAAATTATTTTTGGATAATACAATGTTGTTCAAAAAGTGCTATTAAAAATGTATAAAGAAATGATTGCATTGTTTCAAAAAAATGCACAAAGAAAAGGAAAAATTGACATTTTTAATTCCGAAGAAAAATAAATATACATTTTTAAAAAACCTCATGTTGACATAAGTTCAAATATTGACAATAACAGTACATTATATATTATAATAAATGACATAATAGAGCAACTAATAAACGCCAGTGTGTGAAATTTTAGCGATTGACAAAATGATAAAGAAAGGCCAGTGGCAAATGAATAAGTTATCTGTAAATGCTTTATAAAATTAAAAAATATTTATTAATGTACTGTTAAATTAAAAATCTTATATACTGAATATTTTAAATCAGCTTAAAAAAAATCCTTTTTACATTTAAATATTTCTCTTTTTTTCCGCATTACTCATTATTATATTTTTAAGCAATGCTTTCAGTCGCACCTTTTTCAAGATTTATTTTTGCCATATTTATGCCTAGATTCAGACAGGACAGTAGGTGTGTGGAGGAAGCATCATGGCAGAAAGAGTGGGTGACGGGATTGAGAAAGGTCAGGATGTTTGCCACTTAAAAAATGTCCAAGGAAAGACGTGCAAAATGGGCCTGGGAATGTAAATGGGAAATGATACATTGGCACCAGATCAATTCCTTCACCGTTTGGTTGTTACCTTCTCAGCTGCTTTATGTCACAGTGTACATTTGTGTGGAAAGATTTAACTCATGTAGCCTTGTCTAACGGTATCTAATGATACATGTATTTGCTTCATGTGCTTTACCTCAGGGACGAGGCGGTCCAACTGTCTGACACGGTTTTGGTGGGAAGGGTGTGTGGAAAGCCACTCGGGGATGATGGGTTCACCTCTCAACTGATCATAGATCTCCATCTGCTGCCAAAACACTGGTCCCGCCCTCACGTCAGCACATGCCTGACAGAAACACACACACACACACACGTATCCCCATAAACACACATACTGTAGAGAGACGGTTTCCAGGCATGTTAAAGCCCCGCTACATCAAAGAGGTGACACACACACAGACAAGTGCTCGAAGGTCTGGACAGCATCATTAGCTGGAGCTGAGAGCTGGCTGGCTCGCGGTCAGCATGACTAGTCTAGCAAGCCTCGCATCGTTACCGCAGCAACGTGCCGGTGTCCTTCACCGAGCCGGCTGTGGCAGGACGGATCCGAGCCCGTTTACGAGCAGCAGGCGGGCCCGTTATTACTACTATAAGAGATAGAAGGGAATTGACTGTTTCTCCATAATGATGCCAAGCATGGGATCGGGAGACATGCTGTCAGGAAGAACACTACACCGTGAATCAGATCTCTGCCACATACAGAGAAACGACCAAGTCAAGCAGTCTGTGAAAAAACAGTGCCATCTAGAGGTCATGTAGCTTACTGCGACCATGAATAACTAATAAAAAGCAGGATTGCATTTTGTTTTTCATGCGCATTTACATTCGAATGCGAACTGGTTTACCAAACCCTAGCTATAACAGTTATTAATGTTTTCAGTAATTAAAATGCGCTGAAATAAGAAGAAAAAAATGTACTGTATAATAGAGTAAACTTAAAAGTTAAAGGCAACCAGGTTTAGAGGATTTTTGAGTTCTTGTATTCAGTTCATACAACAAAAAGTTGAGAAAACGAAAAAAAAAGAAACTTTTTCCCAGTGTAAAACTATTTAGACAAAAAATAGCAAAGCAGGTTAACAATTCAGTTCTAGGATGGTCATATAAATGCTAATTATGTAACAGTTGCTTGCACCGTGAAACTGGACTTACATGTAGACATTTAAGCGTATTAAACCCTGATAATAATAACATTTCTGCTGTACCTTGGCAGCCAGCTGCAGGCCAACCTGGTCCGCCTCTGCCTCCAGCTTACGACTGAAGGGCCGGTCAAATAAGAACTACAAGACAGACACAGAAAACGAGAGAGAGAGAGAGAGAGAGAGAGAGAGAGAGAATACGCAGTTAAATGAGCTATTCTGACAGAGCACACCAAAGATATATTGAGTAAACAGAGGAAGATGGACAGAATGAAGTCAACCATATTTGGAGAGCAAAATGACTAGCAGATAAAGAGCTTAACCATTAAAATGTAATTTATTTTAAAAGTAATGGGAAACGACAATGAAAAACAGGGGGTGAAAATATCCACATTAAAAGGACAGCAAGACAGTACACCGTCTCCTAGAAGAAAAGCACCATAAAAAAACTAAAGCACGATTCAATTTAAAGTGGACCTTTTGTTTCACGCCACATAGTGATTCACAAAATGCTAATTCAATATCCATTTAGGAGGCAAATAAACGTAGCTGAACTTCAAACTGAAGTCCTTAGAAACCCAAATTAAGATCTCCTCTGAGATATTGTTATTGTTTTACAATAGTGGCAGGAGAGTACTTGAGAAGGTTTCTTTGAGCTGAAGTATAATTTCAAGGTTTTAAGTGCCTTTCAGGGATTTTAGAATCAATATTAAGGAGTGTTTGCATCTTTAATGGATAAACCCGACCTAAACAACATTAAGAGTCCCGTTACACTTAATTCTGAGCAAACAGAACTGAATTAAAAAACAGTACCTACACATATAATGAGTCAGTGATTTAATAAAAACCAATAATAATGAATACTTTTAAACCGCAAGGACACACTGTATCGATCAAAAGTCACAACAAAAATGTATATACACTTCGGAAACAGTAAGGATGCATTTATTTTAACACAAATACAGGAAAAAGGAAACATTGTGAAATATTTTTACTATTTAAAATAATGTTTTTTTATCTTAATTTACTTAAATTAAATATAATTTATTCCTGTGATGCAAAGCTGACTTTCCTTCAGTCATTACTCCAGTCTAAAGTGTCCTTCAGAAATCATTCTAATAAGCTGATTTATTTCAGAATGATCAATGTTGGAAAAGTTGTGTTCTTAAAATTGTGAATAAAAAGTTATAAAGAACAGCGTTTATTAAAAATATAAATCTTTGCCATCACTTCATATCAATATACCCCGTCCTAGCTGAATAAAGGTTTGCATTTCTTTCAAATAAAAAAGAATACAAATATACTGACACCAAACTTTTCTATTTAAAATAAATATTAAAGGGGTCATCCGGTGCCGCATGCACTCTTACAAGCTGTTTGGACTGAAGTGTGTGTTGGGAGTGTGTGTACACAACCACCCTACAATGATAAAGATCCACCAGTAGGTTTCTTTTAATGTAATAAAAATAAGTTGCCCCTTCTGAAATCAAGCCATTCTCTAATGCATGTGGGTGTGGCGTCACACAGACAGAGGCCACTCCCACAATAGTTGATTGACAGAATGAACAGAGCAGTAGTGATTTACCCCCGACATCTGAGAGACTGAAGACGCGGAGGATTAGCGTTACATTTGGTTCTGAAGGGAAACGCTCCCTTGATCAACCGAAATGTGTTTATGTTTGAATCATTCATGATCCAGCCTCACCTCCAGAAGCAGTGAGTATAATTGTCTTTTAATGAATCTTTGCAAATCTCCTTTCCTAATAATGTGCTAATCAGCAAGTTTCACTATGAATACTACTATGAATGCTAAAAAGTCAGCCGTGCATCACAGAAATAAATTAGTTTTTGTATGTATATATATGTAATGTATATTAATATAGAAAAAAAATGTTTTACATAGAAATAATATTTCACAATATTACATTTTTCCTGTATTTTTGATCAAATAAATGCAGTCTTGATGAACATAAGAAACATCTAAAAAATCTTACCGTTTCCAAACTTCTGGTAGTGTATATACAACAAATATATATTTTAGATGAATACTGTTTCATATAAAATATACTTTCTATTTCTAGAACTCTTCTACTTTTCCACAAATATACATATATATATATATATTTAAATAATAATTTAAAAACATTAAAACAAAAATTTAAATATATCAGTACTCTCAAACAATGAATCGCAATTAATTGCATCCAAAATAAGAGCTTTTGTTTACATAATATATGTGTGTATACAGAGCATATTTTTATTTATATATAATATATAAAAATTCACACACATGTATGTATATCTTTACAAAAAATCTTATGTTTATCAATTAAATATATTTATATATGATATGAATTATATTAATATGAATACATTTTTTAAATATATGCTGTATGTGCATGTATTTATATATACATAATAATCTATATACATATTATGTAAACAAAAATGTTTATTTCGGATGCAATTAAAAGTGATTAATTAAATAAAATATAGTTAAAATAGTTAATTTTGCATATATATATATATATATATATATATATATCGATGGGGACAATGAAACGGCTTGATTAACAATGAGTGGGAACAGGTCACTGGAAAAAAAGAGAAAGAGAGAGATCGTAAGGTCAGTTGTCACCTGCACCAGTTTGCCCTGAATCCAGTGGCCCAGCACAGCTAAACTGTCCCGGGGACAGATCGCCCAGATCGCCGTTAACAGGAAGAGAGACAACAGCTCCACCACGTGAGACAAACTGGCTTGCTCTGCCTAAAAAAAGAGAGAGAAATTCATTATGGGCTTCTGTTTTTGGTGATTCCGTCATTTATCTACTATGCTAATTTGTTTGTATTTTGGTGTTAAGAACCTTTTTTTTTTTAATCTTGCTTAGCAGCCCATTATTTGACAGCATGCCCAATTAGAAACAATGTAGAAAAGAAACAAGCAATTTAGCAAAGAGAGACATAATGAATCACACTGAATTGTAATTGTGATACACGTCGAATTGAAAGAGGGGCTAAAGATATGCCCAAACATGTCCACGAGGGGCTGGGTTCATGCCACAAAGCAGATATCTGTGACATATTTCACCTGCTACACACACACACACACACACACACACACTACCAGTCAAAGGGTTTTGACTTTTTTAAAGACGTTTCTTTTTTTTACATTTATTTGATCAAAAATACAGGAGAATTTATAAAAAATATATTGTACAATATTATTGCGATATAAAATAACAATTTTCTATATTAAAATACATTCAAATCTAATTTATTCCTGCGATGCACAGCTGTATTTTCAGCATCATTGCTCCAGTCTTCAGTGTCACATGATCCTCAGAAATCATTCCAACATACTGATTTATTATCAGTGCGGCTTTTCTTTTTTTTTTAAGACCTGTGATACTTTTTTTTAGGATTCTTGAATTAATAAAACATAAAAAGAGAATATTAGAATGATTTCTGAAGATCACGTGACACTGAAGACTGGAGCAATGATAGAAATTCAGCTGCGTATCATCAGTATATTAAAATAGAAACCCATTATTTTAAATGGTAAAAATATTACTATGTTCCTGTATTTTTGATCAAATAAATGCAGCCTTGATAAACATGAGAAACATCTTTAAAAGATATTACAAATCTTGTTTCCAAACTTTTGACTGCTAGTGTGTGTGTGTGTGTGTGTAAATATATATAGTGTCAAGTGGGTGAACAAAAGTGTTCATGACAATATGTGCATATACCTTGAGTATATACTGAATATGAGTAAACAGATCAAATAAATAGTGCACTAAATATAATATACTAAATCAGTTTAGTTTTTCACAGCCACGTCATATTAGTCCTGACATCAGCGTTAAGCTCTTTCACCCTGACCGGACCCACAAGCACGCAGTGATGCAACAGCTCTGAAACTAAAACATCTTTTTAAACCCAATCCAGTTCCTCTGAGACGGGACGCCTCCTTCTGTTCATTTAAACCGAGAGAAGAGATGAAAGTAAAACACGACACACGCAAAAGAGAGATAAAGCAAGCACTTGAATCTAATGAAGGGTCTTCCAGAAAAAGCTGAGGGACACAGCAAAGGAAGTACAAATTTGATTTGATCCAAACTATAAAGGCAGTGTGAAGACCCTACAACCATCTGACAATGTGCAGCTAACCATATACATTCACATTTAAATGACCCTAAGGGGGAGATTACGAACAGAAATGTAGCGCCACGCTCTTGGATACTTTACTTTCAGCATAATTCATTACTGGAATAAAATAGATCCTGATAAAATGACAAAAATAAAGTCAGTTCGAGTGTTTCTGAGCAGAGGTTTGACGGTGTGGGCGGGACTTACTGCATGACCAATCAGAGCGTGAGCCATCTCGTGTCCCAGTATATAGACCAGCTGATGGATGTCTGCAACAGCCTCCAACATTCCTGTGAAGATGAAGACCTTTCCATTCTGACACACACACACACACACACACACACACAATCATTCCAGCTGTGAAATCAGAATGATTTTCTCTTCTAGTATTCACACTCATGATGTTCTTTAATCATTTACAGTGGATTAAGAACACTTCTTTCTCCATGTGAAAATTAAACAGTACAAAGCGTAATGTGTACATATAATGTAATGTACATAATATTAATATATATATATATATATATATATATATATACACACACACACATACATACAAGAAGGGTTTATTTAAACACATAAATACGTGTATATATATATATGTGTGTGTGTGTGTGTGTTATTTTGGATGAAATAAGGAGGGACAAACACACTGTTCAAGTCTTATGCCAACACAAGGCTGCATTTATTTGATGAAACCGTAAAAATAGAAATATTGAAAGATATTACTATGACTATAATATTATTAGTAAATAAAAATAAAATAGAAATAGCTATTGTTTATTTTATTATTTTAAAATGTAATTTATTTCTGGGTTCATTTCATTGCTAGACTTTGGTGTCACATGACCTTTCAGAATTAATAATAATAATCTGGTGTTTGATGTTCAAGAAACATTTCTTCTCATCACCTTTTTAATGCAAGACTGTAGTTTTTATATAAATAAGTTGTAACGTAAGAAATGTCTTTACTGTCAAATTAGTTTCAAATAAATCTTACTGACCTCAAACATTTGAACAGTTGTGTATATTGAGTATGTGTAGTACTAGCTCTCCTGAAAATACTGCATCAGTACTTCATACTGCGTTTTTCTTTATATGTTTACATATATGTTGTTTAACACACAATAGGCTGGACAATCAAGAAGCTAGTCATCTAAATCAGAAAAAGAAAGCTAGCTCTAAGAATGATGAATTCTCAGTCAGAACTAGGTTGGGTCGATAGACGATGGCCGATGAGCAGGTGTTCTGTCGATGTAGCATACTTTGTCAGAATAGCATACCGGAAGTTGAGTTTTATAGCAGGGTCTATCAATTTA
>JAUYWG010000057.1:6410824-6429617 GCA_034779775.1 Enteromius afrohamiltoni | reverse complement strand
TTTTATGTTTATCTAGGCTATTTGATCAAAAATACAGCAAAACAAACATATTACAAAATATTATTAATCATAATATTAAAATCATATTTTTCTATTTGAATGTACATTATTTGAATGAATTTAATGCATATTATTTGTAATTTATTCCTGTGACAGCAATACTGAACTCTCAAAAAGAAAACATTTGCAACAACGTTTAAGTCTTTACTTTCATTTTTGTGAGTTATTAGTAACTCTAATGGCGTTTACATATTCATGAACACAAAGGGATAAAAGAAAGAAGCCCACTTTTTGACTTTAGTCTTCTCATTGGTCCATGCCACCTTTGGTGCTTTTTTACTGGCAAAATAATACCTTTTCATTTAAGAAAACAACCACATGCCTTTAATGAATAATCACATCCACTGAAAACCAAACATGAACAAAATGAGAATGAATGAGTGTGACGTGAGAAGAGTGAAGGATACTGTTCCTCCAGCAGCATGCTCTCAATGGCCTCTCTGTTCTCATCGCTGATGGAGCTGTCCAGAGTCCACGGCTGAACACACACATAACAGCATCACATCATATCCATTTATAGAGCATCTTCACATACGTGACCCTCGAAGTGGCACATATGTACTTGTAGCAATAGCCAAAAATACACCATATGGGTTTACTTTAAGCCAAAAATCATTAAGATATTAAGTAAACATCATGTTTTATGAAGATATTTTGTAAATTTCCTTCTATAGAAACATCAAAACGTAATGTTTGATTAGAAATATGCATTGCAAGGACTTAATGTAAACAACTTTAAAGGCAATTTTCCCAATATAAATAGTTATATCTCAGGCTGCCTATTTATTCCACTTTCATATGATATATGAATCTCAACTTCCCAAAATGTACCCTTGTGACTGGTTTTGTGTGACCTGGGTCACATATATACTGTGAAAACTTAATCAAGGGTGAGCTAACCCTTAAAATCTGCATTACTTTACCAGTATACTGCTGCTTGTCTTCCAAGCGGACTGTAAATATTGATCCTGGAGAATCTCAGAACTATTCAGGTCCCTGTTAAGAGTGCAGGAACATACGAAATACCTTAATTATATATAAAAGCGTTTACAGCAATTACTGTTTTTAAAAGACAACTATGAAGTACCTGGTTACAGTGGATCTAAAAGCACATATTTTTGTTTGATTTTGTTTGATATTCTACATGTGAGACTACTGTTCGTGGGTAAACACTGTAATATTTTTTCTAGTTTGTTTTATCTTACAGTGTGCAGTCCGTTTAAGTACCAAGTAATATTAATGAACAGTATGTACTCAATATGGCTTTGATTAAGAGTAAGTTCATTATTTAGTCCGTTTCTAGTATCCATGCGAATATTACTGTTTTCTTATCGTCAGCACAGCACTAAGAGGCAATATAGCGCCACACATATACGGTTAAGTTTACATTTTTTTCCGTAATATTGATTAGCATTATTATTTTGTACTGAAGCCGGAACATTTCTGTAGAGAGGGGTCGTAAAGTACATTTATGCGAGTGATGTGTCATCACAGCTACTGCTGAATATATCGTGCTAAATAACACATCCATTAGACAGCGGGAAATTAAAGAATAATCTCCTACCCGACTCTTTCATCACATTCATCTCCCTCGATGTCCACAACATCCAGCTCGTCGGCCATGTTTGCGGCGGATGAGCGAGAGCTCTGTGGTGTTTGTCACAGCGCCACTCTCTGGCAGGAGGACGCTACTGCTCCGAATTAAAAAAACACACTGATACAAGTATAAAACGCATCTATATGTAATTTTTTCATTTAATTTAATCCACAAGACTGCGCATTTGTACTTCAAAACAAGCATCAATTTATATTAGGAAGCATATTTCCTAATTCAGTCAATTAGGCTTTTCTCAGCATTAAACGACTTTTTAACTAATGCAGTACAGCTTTGTGCGTTTTTACCAGATCTCCTAAGTTTCCAAGGCTCTGTAATACTCTCCTTTCTCAAATTTTGTAATTAGTTGTAATTAAAAGCACAACACACGGATGGCTAATGAGTTTTAGCATAAGCTAGCTTGAATACGTTAGCATAACAAAGCTAGACTGCAATAAACAAATTGACAGCTTACATATATTCACACATAAACCTGTTCACGGCCTCCACTTCCGCTGAGGTGACATGAACTATGTTTCAGTAATAATAAAGATCCCAGACATTTTGAGTCAGTGAAATTTTATTAAGTTTCTCCTCAGAGGGTCAGTCTGGTAGTTGAGCCCATCTCTTACAGAAATGAGAAGTGTTTTCCCCCTAACGTCTCTTCTCTCACACATCTACCCACAGCACATACACACCTTAGTAATCTACCACAAACTGGTTAATGTGATGCATATATGACCGCCCTGTGCAACAATTACTCATGATTATGGTGATCCACTCACATGAACATCTAGTCTGTGTGTGTGTTTTTTTTTTTAATAGTTTTTTTTTTTAAGTTACAGTTAGTGTGGCATGGACATCACGATTAGTTTGGCATGGCATCAGGGGAACTAGGAGAGCAGGATTTGAGCAGGCAGGAACCTGTGCGCTCTGGACCGTCTCTCTCTCTCTCCAGGCAGATCAGCAAGCACTAGTGACATTCACAACGACAACTGCAAAACAGCCACAAGTTACAGGCAATATCAGTGGAAGTTACAGGTCTGATGTGTGAGAGATACGCTGCTGTTTCTCGGTTTACCTGCTCTGTCTCACTGGTAGAATTTGATCTCGGCGTCCACGCAGTCAAAGAACAGATCCCCGAGCTCCTGGCCCTGTATCTCGCCCCTAAGCATGGCCTCAATCTCCTCGAGACACTGAGACTCCAGGTATCTCATAGTCTCCTGTAGAGAGACTCCAGCGTCCTAGCACACAAGCAGTTGTGGCTTAATATTTGATGATTACAACAATAATGTCCATTTGTTCACAGCAAGGCACTTACAATGAAAGTGAATGTAGTCTATATTATATATAACGAATTTATACAATTCTGAAAAAATAAGTCAGAAGTGTGAGACTGAGAAAAGCCGCAAAATCTTTTTGTTTTTTATTATACAGTGGCAGAAACAGGCTTCCATACACAATCAGTATGCATGTTAGCAAAATCCCTATTAATTAATAATAATTATTTAATTTTTTAAATACACACACCTGTCCCACACAATGTATTTTTGGACTGATGCTCAGTTTTTTATTGTGGGGGGAAATATAAAGCAATGCAATAAAATGATAATTGACAGATAATAAATGTTCCTTAAAATTCTGATGCATCATATTTGATTCTCACATTTAACATTTTTAATAAAAAAATGATGCATAAAAGCAAAAAGACACATGAATCATGATCATAAAGTTTGGTGTAGCAGTTATGCTGACCATTTAGAAGCTTTCGAAATGGATGCATCAAACGCGATACAATAGGCTCGTTGCATATAACGCCATGACATCATATCCAGTTTGAGTAATGCGGTACACCTTTTTTCCGGTTTGGCAAAATTTAGTGGCATAGATATAAACAGTAGAGAATGGCTCTTTGCACATACAGTTAATCTACTGTCACGTTGGAAATGCGGTTCAGTCTTTTCAGGTTCTGTAAAAATGGCGATATTGCAGGACTTGCCGAAACTTACCATTATCGGGACATTCTAGAACGCTTAACGGGAAACCCAAATTTCTGTCAAATCTTCCTTGTTATAATCTCTAACTACTGTCAAAAGAACGAGCCCATATTCGACAGATAAAGTGAATAAGAGCGTTTTCTCTCCCATAGAAGTCCATTATAAAGAAATAGCTTAACGTGGCGAGAGAAACCAAACTTCTGTCAAAATGTATTTATAGTAAACACTTGCCACTGTCAAAAGAACAAGCTCTTATTCCACGTATAAAGTGAATAATTTCCCGTTTAAGCGTTCACCCCTATAGATCCATTAGGAAACATCTTAACGTGGTTTAAGACGCTTTAAACAACAACCAGATTCTTCCAGATTCTCTGCCTCCAGAGCCAAACCAGAAAAAGGTATACCGCATTACTCAAAACGGATATGATGTCATGGCATTATGTGCAAAGAGCCTACAGTCTTTAAAACAAACCATAGAGCATTTTGTCAATAAAAGCAGGACCCACAGGACTGGTCAGTGCCGTCTGGTGGGCTTTGTACAGCTCGTGTTTCCGGTCCACCTGGTGCTGGAATCGGGGCTGTGTCCTAACAGGATCGTCTGGGCCGTACTGAGGAGACCTCACCATGTTGACGGACCTCACGCTCTCCGAGAAGATAAAAGGCTTGAATACAGACCTGCAAGAGAAGAATCAAAGTGTGACGAGTGCGTCCTGGTGATGTAGGTCTGGGCTGACCTTTCAGGGTCACACCTGGAGGGGTCGGGTGTGGCAGTGAAGAAGTGAACGCAGGGCATGTCTGGGCTGCGCGGGAGGATGGACACCATGCTGCCTGTAGTACAGAATCCCTCCGAATCCATACAGATGCCGCTGGGCTTGTCCCTCAGGATGCTCATCATCACCTCGGCCGTCACCGAGCCTGTGGACAGAAAAACAACTGTGTGGTAGATACACATGTCACAGTGAAAGCAAAATTCTGTTATTATTTCCTCCCCTTCAGGCATGAATGTCTTTGTCCTGCTGAGCACAGGCTGTTTTGGTCTCCATCGACTTCTATAGTATTTTCTTCCTACTATGAAAGTCAATGGTGACCAACACAGCCTGGTTATAAAATATCTTCCTTTGCGTTCAGCAGGACAAAGAGATCCGTACAGGTCTGGAACAACTCGAGGGTGAGGAAGTGATGACAGGAATATCTGTTTCAATAAGAATGACCTTCTTTAGACAATACAACAACATGTGACATATTTCAGGTGTAAACTGGGATGTCAGGTGTGTAATATTGCAAATAGCACAGATAACCATTCCAAAGTTTGGAGTCAGGAAGATTAATATCTAAAGTAATATAAAACAATAAATGTCTTAACAGCAGA
This sequence comes from Enteromius afrohamiltoni, assembly GCA_034779775.1. Lineage (NCBI taxonomy): Eukaryota > Metazoa > Chordata > Actinopteri > Cypriniformes > Cyprinidae > Enteromius > Enteromius afrohamiltoni. Next base: position 6,424,597 of record JAUYWG010000057.1, on the reverse strand, counting down.
TGGCAGTATTCCACATTTTAATAAATACCCTCTGGACAGCAGGAGTAAGGATATAACTCAGCATCTCACTACCACAACGCACCGCTGTGCTGCTGGAGCAGGGCCGTGCCGCCCGTGTAGCGCTGCTTGGCCATCTCCATCCTGGCGGGGGGGTTGTCAGGGCTAAAGACAGCAGAGAAGCTGAAGTCGCCCTCTCCGCTCCACCAGCCCTGAGCCTGAGCCACAGCACGCAGCTCCGGGTGCTCCGCACAGATCTCAGAGCCTATCGTCAGCTGGTTAGAGATGTTCTTGACTCCCTCTGACAAAAGAAATAACCTGTCCTTAATGTTTAGACATGGATTTTCTTCTTTAGATATAGCACTGTTATATATGGGCCCGGTTTCAATCAGGACACATAACGATGACTGATGTGTCTGTGAAATCAGGTTCTTGATACGCCTATTGTACAACAGAGGGGATTTCAAATCGAACATAGCCTGTAAGTAGATATATGGATATACAGATAGAGAGAAAGTTACAATAAAAGGTTAAATCTTAATGTATTGTTTTATTAACCCTACCATGCTGGCCTGCTGCTGCAAAAAAGTCTGGTTTTAGAATTTGAAAATTAATTTAAAAAAATAACAAATAAATCAGGGACATGGTCTGAAAAGGTTAAATGCTCCTGAAATAAAGAAAAAATATGTCAAATATTTTTGTGCATTATTCACGATAATAAAAAAAACGTCTGTAAAATGTATTTTTTTCTGCTTTAGCAATAATTGGTCGAGTCGTGTCTTCTTGAAGAGACCAAATTCATTTATTAACTTTTAATCGTTTACCAGGATAAAAACATAAATGTCCTTTATCTTAAACCTTTTCAGACAGATCCTGATACGAACACACACACACTCCTTAGTGAGGATATTTACAAATAAATAGTCATTTAGCAGACACTTTTATCCAAAAGAGCAATGATACACAAGTGCTACAACGGAAGAAGAACAGAGCAAGCTAGTGTTTTGCTTTTCTTAATTGTATAATGATAAAAAGAAAAACAGCCGGAATACAGAAAGATTAGAGAAGATTAGAGCACACAATTGCCTTCACCACTGACCTGTGACTTTCTGTGCAGCCCAGAGTTTCCCAGCAGTCTCCAGGACCCAGGCTTCCTGCCGGTCCACTAGTAAGAAGGTATTGTGGTAGCTAAAGGGTTGGGTGGTCTCTCTGCAGGCTCCGCCCTGTCCGTGCTGCTCCAGCAGACCGGTGATCACACTCAGAGCGGCCCATGCGCTGTCCCCGCGCTCCAGACCCAGCCTCAACAAACACACACGATAAACATGATCAGCTTCAAGACCTGAGAGCAGGAAGATGAAGACGCTTGCTTGTTTTGAGCTCACCGAACCAGGTCCATTCCCAGCAGAGCTTCTTCTGGATCCACAGGCTCCTTGGTCCAGACGGCCTCGTTCCCGATACACACCCCGTGCTCATTAGCCCCCATCTCAGCCCCCCAGAGCCAAGCGGGTCGGCTCAGCACAACCGCATGGGTCTGCTCGGCTTGAGGGATGGAAATGTATGTGCACTACAAAGAAAAGGCAACCAGCTGTAAATCATCACAGATGTGTGCTCAGCAAGCACATATCCACCTATATATCAAACAGGAAGTAGGGATTTTAAATACCAACCTCCACTGTAGAGCCGGGAGCGTGTGAGGATGCTGGGTAATATACCACCTCCTGCACCTCATCTCTCGGCCGGTCAGAGTTCTTACCAAATATCACGTAATCTTCTTTTGAACCCGGAGGGAGAGATACAAAGCAGTCACATGACCGAGGCGGTTCAGCCATCCTATAGCAAATCGATGCATAAGGATCAATACAGCCCATTGTATTTAAATGACAATAACACAGCTATGCACAATCCAAGGAATATATGTAAATATGACATGCAAAGGCTTAGATACCTAGTCAAAACACATTATTTAAATGTGAGCCTGGATCTGGATCATATTTGTGGCAGCAGCCAGCAATGCATTTTATGCAAACAATTTAATGATTTAAATACTCCAACATAATAGAGAATAAAATGTTGCAGGAACAGAATTTATTTGAAACGTTACATTTCATGTCAAATGACAGGATTTTACTGAAGAAGAAGAAGAACAACAACAACAGACGGAGTCTGATTCTGCAGTCTTGCGGTCAAGGGTCATTTTAATTGGTTTCTGCAATAATGATGACTGCGCATAAATAAAACCTTTCACGCCAATAACAACAACAAGGCTAATAATAATAATAAGCGTAAGAATACGAATTTATTTAAACATGCAATACATTAGGGAAATATGATTAAAATTAAAAGTCCTATCGGATGAAGCTGTCGTGTCGTGCAGGTCTGTGTAGCAGCAGTTAAACTGACAGGAGTGCTGAGGATTAATGGGCTGTTAAGTCTCTTATCGCCTGACCTCCATTTCACCGATTCTTCAGATGCACAACTGAATCAAAGCTGCTTTTAAACAGTCCTGAGATCTAAATGCATTGTTTTAACATCCGATAGTCTACTGATGGCCTGTGATAACGGGTCAACAATATAATAATGCAATAAAATGCATGCATCAAATTTAACGTGTGACATCCACGTGCACGCTTAATTCGGCCTTCAGTAGTGCCACTCCAATAATCTAGCGCGCGTTTGAGTGTATTTGATGAAGTTATTATTACCTTAATAAGCTCCAGATCGGTCAGCGAGCCTTTGAGAGGCAGGGCTGAGACTGAGCAACCTGCTGCGGCACACACTTCAAAATTAAAGTCCTCTCAACGCCGCGTCTCCAGGCTTACTGCGCTTGATCTGTGAGAGGCAGCGAGGAAAACAAGCACGCGAAGATTCAACCGGCCACTGCACACACTTCAAAATAAAAGTCCCAGACTACGCTCGACCGATATATATTCCAAGTATTTTGAAGAACACTCTATAAGGACATATAGCAATCAAAAACTGTGAAATATGTATGTTTTTGTTGTTATTTTGGAATAAATGTAAAATGCATAAAAAACACTACACGAGATTTATACTTGGTTTTAATAAATAGAATGATTATGTTCACTTTTACTCTGATAGTGTTAGTAATGTGACGGTGACATGAATTTATGTTTATATATATATATATATATATACACATTATCAGGTTCCAAAAATTAGTTATTAAAGTACTTATTGCGCTTATTGCGTTTTAAAATTATATTACCCATCAGATTTAGTTACTTTTCATGGATTAAATAATTACATATTCACACAGTGGGATTAGATTATTCATCCACCCCAGTTTTTAATCAGAAAACCACAGATATAACATAACTTGTATCACTGTACTACTATTTTGTGTCTATATATGTGTAGCTGCTCTCATGAGTTTTAATGCTTCTGCTGTAGTGTGTGAAAGTAATAAAACACACTGAATAAAGACAACAAATTGTTTTATTTATAAATTCACAGTTTCTAATGGCACTACACTGCTGTAGTTACAATTGGAAAAACAAAAAAATAAAATACTGTGCAGTTCGTCCTTAGATTGTGAGATTTCATTTGGGCGCCACCTAGCGGACGTTTAAATAAATCAGGCCTCCGCCACTAGAGGGCGCCGTACTAAAGGAAGCCTGGGGCGAAAAAGCACTTGTACAAGGTGTGGTGTAGAAAAACAAAAGGCATGTGGAGTTCTCCAAGAAGTGCACGCAGCAGTCTCTACTCACTGGAGTACTGGAAAGAGTCATCAACATACACTGATGAGAAAACATCCACAAACTCATATATCAGTCACCATTCAAAAAGGAGAAAGGTAGTGAAACATTTGAAAGTGAAACATGGAAATCACAGAGCTGGTCCGTCGCATCCCAATCTTTCCCTTTTTCTTTTGAAATCGTGACGCGAGTTCACACTTTCTAAACGAAAAAGAAAGCAACACACAGATCTGACAGAAACTTTACTGAGATGCCAAATGGTCTCTTGGGTGCATTAAAAACAACTAAGAAAGCAGCGAACACACGCGCACATAGAAAGTGTGTTAAGAGGGACATGGAGTGTGTGAAGAGAAGATGCTGGACACACACACACACACACAATTATTACACGTACGTGACAGGTAGGACAGACCAGACGGTTGCTTTGCTGGGCTCATGCATAATATTTGCACAACGAGAGCTTGGCCGTGTTTACAGTTCACCTCAAATCCAGTAAACCGAAGCTCGTCTGAACAGATCCAGCGAGGGAGAGCACAAATCACGATGGCCGATCATCACGAGCAGATTTATCTGATGCTTCGTTTGATTTAGAAATGGAAAAATAAAGTTTAAGCAGTCAACAGAACAAGAATATGTCGTCTGTACCATCTGTGTATCTGCAGTAAATCTCTAACATGGAAGTCGGAGGGGCCACTGTATCTCATATATCACATGACCGTGATCTCATAGAGCCTGGGTCACATTTAAATAAATAAATACATAAATAATTACCACTAGAATAACAGAATGTCCCCTACAATCTCCCCGTGTACATATAAAGTGTGTAAAAACGCGTCTTTCTTATGACGGCTCTATTGAACGTGTAGAAAACGAGCTGTAAACATGCTTGAGGGTGCGTCATGTTGATATATGAATGTGTGTGTGTGTTCAGGCCCAGCCTGGACTCGTTGGTCAAACTAGATCATGATTTGAATAGTACAGAAAAAAAAAAAACCTAATTTTCCATGGACTGGATCTGCTCTTCATTCAGCTTTGTTCACTGGACTGAAGCCCTGTGCTATGTGACATCACTGGTCCCACAAACCAACCACAGACAAGTCACACACTCACATGTACAATAACTACATATCCTCCAAAACAAATTAGAGCGAGCGAGGCGTTAAAGGGACAGTGAAAGAGGAAATGGAGACCTGAGGGTCATGTTAGTGTAAAGAAACACGTTGAACCATCTGGAATCGGTCACGGTGGTCTACGACATCAAAACAAGTCTCATTCATATTTGCCAATGTTTACTTTCCCAGAAGTATTAAAAAAAAACTTAAAGGGAGTAACGCAAAACAATCCTGAATGGGTAAAAATAAAAAAGGCACATAACCAAAGTTCAGAGAACCAGGATGTAGTGAAGCACTAGAATCTCGAAACGATGGAATAAGAAAAAGAAAGATGGCGGCGTGAAAACTCAAACTCGTCCGGTTACAGCTGTCCTTCCAAATGTGGCCACGCCCAGGTCCGCCTTTCCCTTCATGAGCTCCTCCAGCGTGGGCATGACGGTCACAGGAAGTGGCAGTATGTCTCCCACGCGCCGGGCTTCTTGCTGCTCAGCGTTCTTGGACTTGCGGCGCTTCAGAGACCTCTTCTCAATCTTGCTCTTGGCCGGGGGGGGCTCGCCGTTGCACAGGGTGGGGTCGTGTCCGTTCATGGAGGGGGCGAAGGACTCCTCAGACAGCGTCGAAGCAGAGCTCTCGGAGCTGCCCTCTGACGCACAGTCCCTGGACGAGCAGGTGGATGCGTATCCGTTGCACGCTGAAGGCAGGAATTGAAGAGGAGATGATGATGATGAAGGTTCACCGTTGCATCTGAGCTCGGCGTTAACACCCGCCGCTGAGGGGACGGACGCCCGGAGCGTCTCCACACGGTCCCCTCCTTTTGTCTTGCAGCGTTTCTTCTGAAAGACACAAACGGGGAGAAATGATTGAATGTCTAAACGATGCATTCTGAGAGCTATTTAAACACCCAAGGCCAGGCTAACCGTCTGCTGAGTGAGTATACACAGGCTGTGATTTGTAGGGGGGGGGGGGGTTCGAGAGAATAAATAATTAGCAATCAGAGAGCTTCGAATCATTTTACAACGGACTCAAAACGCTCTGATGATAATGTTTCCATCGTATTAAGAACATTTCATCACATTTGCCTAAAAAGAGAGATTTATCATGAGACCATTTACCACGATTGATCAGAGATGCAAAGTTTTCAAAAATACCCCCCCTAAATCTACATTTTATCAGACGCTAAGAAAAGCTGAAGAGCTAAGAGGGCAGAGAACACGTGTGGAGACATTCACATCAACGTCTGGAGCCTTTGAGTGATCATCTGCTAATGCTTCTGTTCACACAGACAGGAACATCTACATCCAGTCATTGCAACACAATCTGTTTTTGTTCTAATCTTTTTCATCACAGGGAAACAAAAGAACGGCCAACCAAGATTCACTCTGTTGTTCATTTGCACAGAGATTATTTGGCCAAGTGACAGCAAATAATACCACTGAAAAATAAATAAAAAAATAATTTATATTTTGTTTGTTTTTTTACATAGTGGTATTATTTGTGGTAAATAATAAATAAATATATAAATAATATATATAATATATATATATTTTTTTAATAATACCACTATGTAAAAAAATAATAATAATTATATATATATATAATTATTATTATTTATTTTTTTTACAGTGGTATTATTTGTGGTAAATAATTATAAGTGGTAAATTTTCATTTAAAAAAATATATATATTTATAGATATATATATTTTTTTAAAATGAAAATTTAAAAAAAATCTTCAAATTAAAAATAAATATTATATATATATATATATATATATATTAAAATGACAGACAATTGAATACCAATACGGATTAATCTGAAACCATTTGTCTCTGTACTTCTGCTTGTTCTATTAGCATCACTTAATGTCATGGAGTGAATCTGCATCTCTTCTGTTTTTTATATTGGTATAAACAGACAAACCGCATGTGAAAACCATACTAGAAGTTTTAGCTAAACATCAGTTTTGGTCTGAAGAGGTCTTTGCTATTAGATCTGAGCATAAAGCTATAAGTTATTCTGGAGGGAACAAGCTAAAACCCAGCTTAAGAAACTTTCAAAGCGATTCTTTATAATAATTAGTCAACTGGACAACACTCATGTGTTACAGGCTTAGATACACTGTAATCAAACAGCACAGTTACAGACGTTTTATAATTAACTTACCTTAAACTACAAATGAACTGTAACTGTTTTGTCCTTTTTTTTGCGAGATGTTAATTTAATCAATGCAATGCAATTGACTGGACATAATAATAATAATAATAATAATAATAACGATGATATAATATCAATGTGGCATTAAAAGCTTTCGTTTGGTATTTCTGAGTACAGAGTTTGTTAAACGGAATCTGAATCCTCAGTCAGCAGAGAAACGGTTAACTTCACGGCCAGACTAGCTGCGTCCCAAAACACTCACTGCTCTTCACATTTACTAATCAAGCTTTTATGGAGTTTTTACAGACCGACATCTAACTGGAAAAAGCAACGATAACAGCTGCTGAACGAGCAGTGAGTGGTTTTGAAAGCCTACATCATCAACACACAGCGGCCGAAACAAACTCCATACCTTTTTCTCTGGAGAAAACCTTAGAGGTTCTACAATGTACAAGTCATCAGGACCTACTAAAGAGGGGAGAGAGGGGGCAGGTTAACGGAATGGTATGGCAAACAATAACACAAGCATGAAAGCACTTGCAAGTAGTAGCACAGTTAGTTACACAGAGACACAGTTCTTTGTTATTCAATTGTAATCCGCCTATTTAACAAAAAGACTGCCTGTGGTAACCATGGCTGCAGCATCAGTTTTGAGCGTAACGCTGTCATTTGCATGCATTTGAATGTCAAGATTGATTTGCATAGCTGTGTTTGCAATACTTAATCCATTAAATGTACCACGTTTTTCCTACTACTTGCAAATGTCCAACATGTGCCAGCCAAAAGCATCATGTGCTAAAAATACCCAAACTCTGCCTTATGAAGACAAACCACACACACACACACACGCATACACACACAATGCTGCAGCAAAATGTGACAGGAAAAAAAAACAGCAGGAAAAAATGGAACAAGAAGCACAGGAAGGATCTGTGAAGACGGCTGAATTAGATTTCAGATTTTAATCAAATGCATTACAGCCCAAATCACCTACAAATAAAATTCCATTCATTTTAAAAATGCATGAAAAATATTAGATGAATCGAACCATGTATACTGTGTATAATGTTACATTTACATGTTTTGGCACATTATATTTAAATAAAATTGACATATTATCATTATTATAGCTTTAAATATGGTGACATTGTCAATATGAAAAATCTTTTATTTACTTTCAGAATCAATACACTGAGTTCTCCAAGTAGCCAACTTATTATAACAAATTGTAATGTAGCATTTGGTTTGAAAAGTAAGTGTTTCTCATAATACGGACTCTGGTCGGGCCAAACATGAGGCAAGACTCGTTCAATTACAAACCACACTCGGCTCCAGTATAGGTCACACTGATATGGAGTTATCGCCAGACACTTTGGAACTAGTGACAGCTGGATCCAAAACTAGATCAAGCTGTGGTATTTAATACAAAATGCGTGATTCTGAGAGCAGCAGCCAAAATGAAAGTACACATGTTAAGTGGGATGGGCGATGTTGACCAATTTGCCATCGTACGATGTCTAATGTGAAACATCGCGGTGGATGATGATATCGAGTGGGGGTTTTGGTGAGTAAGACACCAAGCCCCGCCCCACGACTGACAAAAATAACAGTGTGCGCGCGAGCAGGTGAGAGAGGACCGAGCGCAGGAGTGATCGCGCGCCAGTGCTTGAATTGCGCGCGGATGACGTATCAAACGTGCGCCGCAAGACGGTTTGAAATGAGCTTGCGTGCCCCGTTTCTTCGTATGTGCATCTGTTTTCGTCTCGCGGAAATGATTTACCGCGCTCGCTTATTAATGACATGGACTTGCCGCCATAGATTAAGTGTGTTTTTCGCGAGCTTGTTGCGGCGGGGCGGAGGATCGCGATGCCGGCTCAGCATCGTGATGTCTATTGGCCATCGTCTATCGACCCAACCCTAGTGGGAGTGTGTGACGTTAGTCTGCATTATCTGAGTCGTGAGCTGCAGAAGAGACGGGAGGTTAAGAGCCAGAGCAGACTGAAACAATGTGAATTACATGAGAAAAGGGGAGGAGCTAGAGAAAGAGAGAAACAGGGCTCCGGCATCAAAGCTCTCCTCAGCGTCAAAGGTGACTCTTACCTTCAGACGTGGGCAGCTGAAATGACTTTGAACGAACGAGAGGACAAGAAACTCTCCGTTTCAAACTCATGTCATCATATGAGGAAAAACACCTGAGAATGAGAGAGACATTAATGCTAAAGGCTTTCTTTGCAAGTGATGTGAACTTTGGCAAATGCACTCATAAATCAGTCAAAACTGATTGCAGGACTCCTCGCTGGACACTGTGCATTGCGTTATGATTTCTGCACATATTGTGTGTGTGTGTGTGTTGTACCTCTTAGGGCTGGGGTAGTGGTTGCTCATGGGAATGGTTGAGCTGGTGTTGTGATTGGGCGAGCTCCTGCAGCACTGCATACAGAGCAGCAGACCCAGCGTCAGACACAGGATCAGAGACAGCACCAGGTAACTCTGTCTGTCAGACACCTACAACACAGTAAACAACAGCCTTTAAATATGGATATACATTACCGGGTGGGCCAAACATTAGATGGGCCAGGAATGATAAGAAATGCATGCTTGCAGACCTCTCGCTGTAGCTGAGCAACACTGGCAGACAAGTTCAGCATGATCCTAGTGGCATCCTCCAGCTGGCTCTGTAACATCTGTATAGACTCTGTCTGTTTCTGGTCCTAAACACACATGCACACAAATGCAAACAGTTTAGCCATGTAAAAAACAATAAACTGATGCCTTAAGTGTCCGTGCATGTATCCAAGTTTATAAAAAGGCCCAGCTCAGTTCTGAGTGACTGATAATAACCTGCTCTTCTGCGATTCTGGAGGTGTTCTGCAGTTTGATGATGGTCTTGTTGAAAGCCCGCTGCATCTCTTCCATCTGTTTACGATACCTGAGTGACAACAGAAGTACAGTAAAGCCCACTGCGATCATTTTGATGTTTGCTAGCGTGTATCTGTGTGTTTGTACCTCTGGCTGAGCTCCTCCAGGTATCTGCTGCTGAGGGACATGTTCATCTCCAGCGCTTTAATCCTGTTGTTCAATCTCATGAACACTGATTCCTTCTGGTTGGATCCGTGCACCTGATTCCCGTTGCCGTTTCCATTCCCGTGGCCCATTTCCGCCGAATGCTGCTGCTCGGCGTAAAACTCTCCAGCGGTGCGGTGCGGTAACAGAATATCGTCAACAGTCTCCTCTTGTTGAGACAGAGGCGCTTCAGAAAGCTCTGGCTGGGAGGCCACAGCGCTATGGTGAGGATCATCAGTCTTGCCGATATCCGAGGCCTCTGGGAGCATAACGGGTAGTTCAGTAGGAGGTGGGATATCGGCGGGGCGAGTGTGGGTGGGCAGCGGCTGAACCGTCTGCTCTTTAGTGGCGACAGGGAGCTCCAGTTTGGGAGGGTCCGTCTCTGGGCTGTGGGGTTCAGTGGTGGTGGAGGAGGAGGAGAGCACTGGGAGAGTGGAGACGGCACTGGGAGAGAGGAGGCTGCTGGCAGCCGTACGGGTTTCTGGGATGTCTACCAGGTACTGCGGACGCTGGTCCACGGGCTCTCCCGTGGGTAGGGACTCTGGGATGTTTTGGGTGGGGGTGTCGGAGAAGCTGTGTGGGGGAAGGGTGGAGGTACGGCTGGGCTCCAACAGAATGGTCTCAGGTGGGAGCTCCTGCTCTGTGACTGCAGACTCCCTGCTGGAGGACTGAGGCAGCGAAGCCACCGTTTCTGTGGGGGAAATCCTCTCGGCTTGTGCCTGGGAGGGCCGCTCTGTTTCTGGAAGTTTCCCAGAGGGCGCAGGGGGCTCTTGGGTTGGGGTGGTGTCGGGGAGGGACTGCTGAGGGACGCTTTGAGGGTCTGCATCGCTGTGTGTGTGCTGTGCTTTGTGGCGGCGGTCTCTACGCTGGCGCTGTAGTGCTAGTGCTGCAGAACAGTAGCAGTAGAAGTGTTCGTGCAGAGACGCCAAACAGGACAAAGTGGAGAGGTGGCCGCAGTACGTGGCGCTCTCCCGCTCCCACATCTCCTCTAGTCTTTTCTCCTCCTCTTGCTCTTCCTCCAGCAGGGTCACCGTTGGCTGGGTGGCCTCTTCCTCCTCCTCGATGAGGATGACGATACGGCTCTCCTCAGGAGGAGGTTCTGAGGGAGCATCAGGAACAGGAACCTCCAAGTCCTCCTTCACTAGAGTGGGATCCAGCTCAAGGACATCCAGCCTGGAGACATTAAGACCAAGAATGTTACATTTCAAATGTCTTTTTCAACCAGTGTTTGCCATTTTATTGTGAGCACGACCACACTGAATGTGAGCTTTTTTAAAGATACAGTTCTCTGAAAGATGAAAAATAATTCAATAGTAACTCCAAATAAGACATTTTATGAAAATGACAAAGAATATCAATGCGAGGGGGATATTTTAAACCAAAACTCCATTAAAGCTGGAATAAAATATGGACTAGATAAAACCTAAGGCCAAAAAAACTAGTTCCTGTCTCATTTTTAGCTACCAACAAGAGTATTTCTACTATAAATGCGTCTGGTTATGCAGCAGCGACAGCAAATTAAAGTTTTATAAGCTTGCACTGTATCTGAGAACGGATTCAGTGGTTGATTTGGTATGTGAGCAAACAGTTTAAACCAGTCTGCACTGGAATACGCTGACTAGCTCCGGGCTCAGTATTGAGCAAGCATTTGGGGTTTCAGTATTCTGGATGAGTAGGGTGTGTGTGAATGAGACTCACGTAGAGGGCTGTTCAGCAGGTTCTGGCGACGCCTGCGTGACGTTTTCTGTCCTAGAGGAAACGTTTCCTGAGCAAGATGAGAGAAAGAACCATTTTTTGACAGTGTTAAAAGGAAAAAGAGAATATGAGCATTGGTTTCCGTTCCTCAACACAAAGAGCGCTATTGTTCAGAGAAAAGCACCCACGATTAAACACACAAACACAAATGTGCTCTTAACTAGCAACAGGTGATGATCTCGAGAGCCTGAAATGATGGAATTCTTGGAATATTTTTTATCTTTGGAATATCAGTCATTGTGGCACATCGGCATTTTCTGAATACTCGTCACATACCATGTCTTTGTGACAGTGAAGATTACATGATCTAGAAAAATGTGCATCAAAAATGGAAAGTTACTCTCTAATATGCGAAGCCATGAGGGGAGTAGAAATCACCTAAACACTTTATTAGTCCGTTTCAGTTCATGTTGCAGTAAATAGAGGACAATTTTCACTCACCTAGCTATTAAAAGTCCCCTGAAGTGGCCTGAAACACACCAGTGAAACACATTGTATGTGGTAACGCCCCCTTTTTAAAATAGTCAAAGGTGTTTTGTTTATATCTGCTCTGACCAAAGCCGTCGAGCTCAGAAAAGCCACATTTGACAGGCACAGTCTAATTAATCACCCTTAGATTCAATATGAAACTCTCACTAAAACAAAATAGTGATCTTCATCATGCGGAGGCTGTGGCGCTTTAGAAGAGTTTAATATATGCGCATACACACTGGCTTATAATAAGATAACCTTAAGACTAACATATTGATACTAACAGCCAAAAAAACTTTAGTTTTATAAATATGATGATAACACAGATGCCAGTATGTTCACTCACAGTAGAAAGAATCCTTCTTTCATTTGATCAGGTGATAATAAATTTGATAAATAAACTGTAGTATGTTATCAGCTATCAATTACCATTTTTGTTTAGATATAGGTATCTAACAGAACTGCCCATAGCGTGCTTTCCTTTTCCGAACTTTCAGCTATCCACTCGACTGGCATTCTCTCGAGGGCCACAGTAAAAAATATCTTGTTAAACAGTCTTCTCTCTCTCTTAGCCTGCAAATCAGACTGTTTATGGTCACGGTACAGAGAAGCAGGGGGTTTTTAAACTTCACTTCTGCTTTTAGGAAAGCCACATGCGTGTTTAAACAGCATTTTGCAGCAGCTCTCTCTGGGCCTGCACACACACACACACACACACACACACACACTCTGGGAGAGTCTGATGCTGGCAAGCGCAGCTACAGAACCCCTCAAAGACGTGCTTTCACTGCCAGGCCTCACAGTTCCAGCACTGTTGGCATGGTGACAGCCCTCGCTAGTCACAAACAGCTGCCAAGCAAAGAGGCAGTAATTTCTTGGTAAAGACTCAGGACAGGGTTGTTTTAATATCCAAGCGCAAAACAGAGATCAGGTCCGTACCGTCCATTTCAGCTCCGTCCTCTAGTTCCGGTTTCCCTCCTAGCACGTTTGCTGCGATGTTGTTTACCATGTTCAGGATGGCGTCTGAAGGAAGCCAGAGGAAAATTACAAATCTAACATTTATATATGCATGGAAGAGTGGTAAACGTCGGGCTGAAAAACAAACACAATGCTCTTAAAATATAATGATCACTGGCCAAAAATGACGAACTAGTGAATTATTGAAGACAAGTATGCTTAACCACAAAACATCTAACATACTATACTGTTTTATGTTCCAAGTATTGAGCTTTGGTGATGATTAAGAGTGTTAAACATTTAACTGCATATGTTGAAATGGTATTTTAGCATAATTTATATATAGTATACTGAATAGCTTTTATATGAAAAAAAAAAAAAAAAAAAGATTTTATGATATTTTATATTTTGTGTTACATGCTTTTATGTCATATTTATTAGATTTTAATATTTCTATTTAGCTACAACTACGAGCTACAATTTGTTTATTAATTAAATAAAAGTACTTCAACTTAAAATATTGTCACCTAACTGAAATAAAATGTATATT
>JAUYWG010000057.1:6383999-6400001 GCA_034779775.1 Enteromius afrohamiltoni | reverse complement strand
TAAGTGATTTTACCATGTGAAATGGGTTATTAGTGGGTATTTGTTTTTTTCTCATTTTTAGAATCAATTAGCCATGTGTGTACAAATAGCGTGTGTGTACCTGCTGTCTTTTTGTAGGTGGAGGGATATTGGCTGTCTGCCCCAGCTCTGTGAGGTCCAGCTCATTCGTGAGCAGAGTGTCAGTCGGGTCAGCACTGGTCTCTGGACTCTGTTCTCCCAATGTGGCAGACTGGTTCTCTGCTTGCTTCTCCGCATCTTCCTCCAGAATACTATAAAGAGCAAGAAAACACAGGAGAGAGAAGGTGGGGAAAGAAAGTGACCTTAGTATGTATTGTGACACACACATTAACTAAAAGTAATGCAAGTGACAAGCAAATTAAAATGATGCATTATGGCACTGGGAAAAAAAAAAAAATGTAGTGGCAAATCAAATTGCCAAGAATGAAAATGATGAAATGAGAAATAAAAAAATAAAAAAAGCAAGAAGTCGTGGCGTGATGTGCCTGAAGCAGCTCCGTTACTTGGTTAACCATTTGTTACCAAGTCACCTGATGCAACGCGAGTACTGGGGTTACCGTAATGTTACCATGTACCCTGCGGGTTACCTGTTGCTCGGTACTCACCTGGTGAGAGTGGTGCCAAGGGACTGGCTGAAGGGGGGCACAGAGCCCACCTCACACTGACTGGCACTAGAGTTCTCTACAGGGGCATCAGGACGCGGAACGTCTACTCCACTGAAGGAAAGAAATCAAATGGGGTTTACACCAAGAGAAAGGAAAATAGAGAGGAATGGGAGAGGAATACTAATGGAGAAGGGGAGGGGGATAGAAAAGATAAGAGAGAGAAAGTAATCTGGCTCCACGTATGGACTGAACATATGGCCAAGGGTCTATTAGAAGGTTCTCGAAGTATTGGTTTATTATATTTTAAACGTGATGAGTGATATTGTCTTTTTAGGTCCTTGTTGAAATTGGAGATTCACAAAGGCAAGGCTCCAAGTCCGATGAACACGTCACAGCGGTCTACCAAAGAAAGTGTGATTGCAGCCGAAAAATGTCCAAAGTAGGTGCCACGTGAAGTCCGTGAAGTGATGGTTGTTTCGGTTTTAAAGTTTGGATGCAGAAATGGATTACAGAAATCACTCGATAAGTAAATGAGAAACTGAAACAAAAGGAATGATGCGACAAACACTTAAAGTTCCCATTGCATCTCTCCCAAACGTCTGTACTCACCTGGAGGAGCTCTCGGAGGTGGTGACTGAGGTAGGTGAGGCTGACTCTGGGCTCTTCTGGAGTTCAGCAGGAGGTGCAGACGGGTCTTCTCCGTGTGGGTCGGTCTGTGGGGGGGTTGAAGCAGTCTGGTCCTCTGTGGCAGTGGCCTGTGGAGTTTCAGGGTCTGGCTGGGGCTGGGAGAGTGGCGGTGCTGTTTGGGGCTGTGTAAGTGTGGGTGGTTGAGCTGACTGCTGTTGGTCTGACTGCTGGGTGCTCTGGGCTTCTGGTTGCTCCTGCTGCTGTTGATGTAGCTCAGGGAGAGCAGACTCGAGCTGAATCTGTGGCTCCTCCAACACTTCTTCCAAATTCACAGTCTACAATCACAAAAACACACGTAATAGGTAAGCTATTCATGACAGAATTTACATGTTGTATTGAATTTGGCTTTTAAATAATCATGTTTACATGGTTAATTGGCATTTGGCTAAGTATACTTCTAAAAACAAAAGCAGGCAGGCGCTGGTTACTCTATGATGTTGCTCTGCATAAAGCAGAAAGCCTTTGGTTCATGATAAGACTTCAAGATGTCAAATGTGTACTTCACATCCGAGGTTAAGGCTGTAATAAAAGACAACAGATACATGATTTAAGGATTGCACTGGCACCTGTTTGTGCTTCTCTTCGTGCAGGGCGTCTTGGGAGTGCAATGCGGTCTCCTTTAGCGCAGCTCTCTCGGCCTCCAGACCCACGTCGTACGATGACTGAGTGTGTGTCGCCCTTTCCTCTTCAACCTAAAAGAGAAAAACAATGTAAAGAAAAGGTAACCAGGACAGTTTCTCACACAACAATTTAGTTATCTTTGGAGCATGACAGCGTCTGGTCACATGTACATCATCGAGAGCAACGTGATCTTTGTGCAGAAAATCCGTTTGTGACTGATGAGTGATTCTTTTAACAACAGACCAGTTGACAGAACTGGCTTTGTTTCTACGAGGGTGAAAGAGACGTTTTTCAAGGGCAAACAGCTATCGTTCAAGTTTGGCAGGAGCACAGGGAAAACACTTTCGTGACTCCCTGAGGGGGTGCAAAAAAAAAAAAAAAAAAAAGTGCAAAAAGGGTATGTTCACAGACTCACGCTTTAGCTGAACATTCGATTGCTTCTGTAACTTTAGAAGATAGCATGCTAACACAAGCCAAACTGGGATTAATCAGTCAGCCACTAAGAAATATTGGACAGAAAAACCCAGAAAAACCCACACCCGTCTACAGCCTTATATCTATAGGTTACACAAGAGGAGGGGGGTCTTTGTTGGGGCCCTTGTCTTCAAGTCTTTTTATAGATTAGCCTGCTGAAAGATGGTGTCAACAACAGCCTGCACTTTGAATGAGGAACCATTGCGCAATTTCTGGAGCCACTTAAACCTACATAACAGCCAAAGACGCTCTCTTCTGTAAAGGTCAAATGTATATGATAAGGGTGTGCAATACTGACAAAAAATATCATCTCAGTATTTTCTTGGATATTATTGATAACGATATTGTTTAGTGCAGAACATGATTTTATGCATTTATCCTGCAGTTACAAACAATATATCCTATATCGCACATTGTTAGAATTATACAATATTGATATACATTGCACACCCCTAGTATGTGATTCTCATTTCACAATGCAGATTTAACTCACTGACACACGCTCGCTGACCTAAGAGGAGGAGATTTCAACTGCTAGCAAGTCATTGAGGCATTTAGTTGGTAATTGCGCGGAGTCATTGTTTTTCGTTACCTTGTCGTCGGCCCCTGGTTCCTGCGTTGTGTAACGGCTGTCATCCTGTGCAGGGAGTCCTGGGCCAGAGGAGATCTCTTCTGAACAATAAACATGATGACAAGTTTGCCTGCAACACACAGAGACAAACATTAGATTCCCAAACATGGAAATGAGTTACATGTACCTAGGGCTGGGCGATTTAATCGATTTATTCATGCGCACTTCGTCAGTAAAGCCGGCTCTTTGATTAGCGCTAAAGAGATTTGAGATTTACTGCTAACCAAAGAACCAGCTTTACTGACAAAATGCGGATTAATAAATCGACAATTTAATCGCATAAAGTTATTACTTGTCCACCCTAAGTCCACCTAAAAATGGTCTTGCGTCTCCACTTGTCACAGAGTGGGTTTATCTTCAAACACCGCCCAAATGTTTCCTCAAAGAAAGGAGGCGGAGCTATTATTCTGTCTGTAGTGTTGCTGCGGGCGCCATGTTCTGGAGACGCTGTGTGTCGTTGTGAAAGTGCTTCCAAAAGAGGACACGACTAGAAATCAGTGTTAAGTTGTGTTTCCCACACTGCTCCAGAACAGTTGAACACAAATATTGGAGTGTGTTCAGCACATTTACTGAAGCTGACAGAGCAGTCTATGCTGGCTGTGCACAGAGACTAGAAAGAGATAGCGCCGGGACGCAGCATCACGTTATGGTAAGGGGCGGAGCATTAGACGCTTGCGGTATTCAGCCAATCTCAGTGCACTGGATAGTTGGCCAATCAGAGCACACCTCTCTTTTTCAAAGACTCGTTTCATGTGGAAAATAGTGTGTTTTTTGCACCTTAAACCTCAAACACATTGCATTACACCAAATACACAAAATCATCTTTTTAGCAACATCATATGACCCCTTGAACGCTCTCTGAAGGAGGTAAGAGCTCTTTTATACACGCTCCACCATAGCAAATAAGAAACGTGCACGGCTGAGATGCAAGATTATGGCTTTTTCTGTTGTTTTACCCGGTTTGCAGTAAATCCTTCAGCGCGGTGAAAGTTATTCTGACTAAAGCCAATTACATCAGAGCTCTCGTGGGACCCAAACATAATGGCATGTTCTAATCATCTCACGGTTTCACTGAATAACACAGTCTAATGCTGCTTAGTTGAGAAACAGTGTCTGATTGGCAAGGACTTCATAACGGTTATGACTTCAGTCAGGTCAACACAGGTGAAGAACTTATGTTCAGGTTAGTGATGTGCAAACCACAGATTTTTTAACTATTTGGGGGGGTTGTAATGCATTTGATTGCTTTAGGGTTCGCACAATACTTTATAGTGTCAGAATTGCAGGATGTTGCAATACTATAACGCAGATTTTAATAAGCTTTTAGTGCGGTGACAGTTTAACAATTCAATACTTTTACAAACACATCATCCTTCATTTTAAAAGTAGTCATGATTGATAATTTATTCTTTTTTGGAAACTGAAGCCTAGGGAGGAACAGGAATTGGAAAATACTAAGCAGGATTCAAACTTGCACGGCTTACATAAGCACTAAGGCTCAATGCATCAGAGGATGTGCTCAAGAATTTAATTCAAGTTTAGTTTTACTCCATTGACCACATTTGTGCTCGGGTAACTATTAGCTCACGCTACACTGGGTTGAGAAATTAACTGCATGAGTGAAATGGTCAGTTAATCATTACACAGGTTTTACATGGCAAAACACAATTGTAGAAACACAGAGAAAAGGCCTATGCTTAACACTCGCTGTAATCTTGTACGATGCATCTCCCCTCCAAAGAAAGCTGTCAGATGACTCGTTGGAGAATGAACAACAGCTGAGGCTGGTCATTATACACACTCTTCTGTCTCACTCTCGTTTCAGATGGTATCCGAGTAACTTGAGAGCGTCACCTTGACTAGATTTAGGAGTCAGGAGAACCTGTACACATGCAGGCTCATGTCAGCACACTGTCAGCACCTCGGCCTGTACGGTCAAACCCTCGTTCAACGTCGGACATTAAAACACTGTCAAGTGATTCCTCTGATGGGACTCTTCTCTTTATTATTACCCGGCCTTGTAATTAGGTGTTTCCTTGAGGAAAGCATGTATGGGCAAGTCTCAGCAGTAAAGACACACCCAATTTAAGACATAATGAAACAGTTTACAATAAGGAAAGATAGCAAAAAAGACCCATAAATGACCTATTGTGAAACAATGTTTATAGGATAACAGACCTGAGCGAATAATTAATGGGTTAAACCTTGAACACACACAAACCCACAAACATATAGCATCAACATATAGCATTAAGCAACAACGTATATGACTGTGGGTCAAATGCCTCAAAACAACAGAGATGTCTTATACATACTGACAAACTAGGCAGCAGCTTAGTAAGGACGGCAAAAAGAAATCTACACAGAGAGAAAGAAAAATGCACATTTACACCAGAATCATCTTTCGAACAAATACTTTTATTGGATGATTATATTAAACACTAAATAGCCATAAAATATTTTGGCTTTATTAATTATTTTGTGGGTAAATGGATCATAATTCTAGAAGTCAAACGTACTAATTATTTGGCATTTTTCTAATTATCGGTCATTAAGTTTTTCACGGTTTTAATTAATTTGTCCTCTGAAACATGCTGCAACTTTTATTCCACAGCGACTTGTATTTACACATTTGTTTTAATACATTCATTTTTGTAACAAACAAGTCCAAGGTCTCGGGCGTCTCCAGATGTGATTGAAGTTTCAGCTCAAAATACCCCACAGTACATTTATTTTATTTTGAACATGCCTATTTTGAGTAGAAGCAGAAACGCGCTGTTTTCGTGCATGTCTCTTTAAATGCAAATGAGCTGCTGCTCCCCGCCCCCTTTTCCAGAACAGGGCTGTGCCTTTACAGCTCGCTCCGCACATAATCTGCCAAAAACATCTGTTTGCTTTAGATCATATCATATCATATCCATCCATAGTGTTTTAAAACAGTCTTTAGGTTAATTATTTATGTTAATTTATGTTAACTTTCAATAATTCATAAATAAATAAAATATTAAACCACGCGATAATCAGAAAAACACAAGACAGAATCTCTGAGGGAAAAAAAATGTCATAAGACATACTTTAAGACCAAATTCTATAAATTAAGTTGTTTTATGCATTAAAATAATCAGACATGCTGAAACACAGAATTTGGTAACAATAAAAAAAAATGTGGTGCGAAAAAATAAAACATTAATAAATTGATGTAAAAAGGTGTTAGTGTTATTATTTTAATTAATAATATTAACTTTGGGGTATTAAAAAGGAGTTTTTAGATGAAAAAAAAAACAACAAAAAAACTAGAATTTAGGAAAAACTAGAACAGACTTCATAGTGCCCTAAATGTTCGATAAAGACTGTGCCTATACAATAAACCAGACAGGGTGATCCAAGCTTGTGATCATATCTGTGCTAATGACCTGCTAACTGTACATCGCTTGCTACAAGGTCAGTAACACAAACAAATGACTCATTAAGTCCTGATTTGAGACAAAATTGAATTATTTGTGAAGCGCGAGGAAGATAAGATAAGATAAGAGTGATATGAGTTGCCTGGGACAACTACACGTTGTACAGATTAGTGGTCATTACCAAAACAAAGTACTCCAGAGAGTCACGTAATTAATATTTAGAGAAAAGTTAACCAGCAAGAATTAAAGCTACATGTCCGTCCCGGCTCATCTGTATTTGACATGAGCAGAAGCATCAGACGTCCAAAGCTCAGCGTCCAGTGCTTATCGTGCCTCACCTTCATTCTCTCACATGTACTGATCTACATTCATCAGCACACCGCAACGGATTTTAACTACGGAAGTTATTTCGGCATCACGTGAAAGGCAGCACTGAATGAGGGTCAGAAGAGAGGTGGAGCGGGAGGTAGCAAGAAAGTAAAATGTAGGTCAGACGGAGTGATTCAACAGAGTGGAATCATGTCAAAAACAACACCACAGACAGACGAATGAGATCCAAACCTACTTACACTTCCATTCTTTCATATCACTGCAGTACTGTGTGGAGGAGACATGTCATGACCAGAGAGCATGTGAAAAATGGGTTTATCTTCCCAAAAAGGGTTACTGTACTCCTGCATGTCGGCTTTTTAAAATACTGTCCCTTTCTGATGTTACATAACAGCCATCCAGTTAAATAACCACAAAGAAAAAGCAGAGCGGCTATGGGGGGAAAGAAATGTTTGTATTTAGATATTTCCGTTGTTGGGAAGCAGCCTGACACAGGAGGCCGTGTGGCCCACAAGCACATCAGAGCTACTGTTGCTCTTCTATTGGACAGGGAGCTTATGGGAACTCAGTGGGAGAATATCATCTCACATTCGGCTCTTATTTACGAGAGCACAAAGCATAGCAGCGGGGATCGAGACACATAAGAGCTGATGCTGACGACAACGGTTCCTCTATTCATCAAAACACCCTGAAACTTGCATCACGGTTGTGACAATAATAATAAATGAATAACATTTATTGAGCAGCAAATCAGCATTTGTTTAAAAAAAAAAAAAAAAAAAAAAAAAAAAACAGTAACAAGGTTTTACGGTTTTAAATTCAATTTACAGTTAAATACCGTAATTTCATGAACTTATATAATGTTAATATACCAACCTATAAAAGTACTGAAATATATTTTGTAGCTTTGAAATGCATTAATTTAACAACATTACACGTAACATACAACCCTAATTAACATGACTAACAAGAGTTATTTAAAAGAAAAAAAAAAAAAAAAACATCAAATTCAAACTAGATTAAAAATGGGATTTCTGGGAATGTCAGTTTACGTTTTTTCCTAGTAAATTGTACAGGAATTTACCGTTAACTATTTAACAGTTTAGTTTTTGTCCTAAAAGAAGAATCAGAGTCTTCTTGCTTAATTTTCCATTAGATCAAACAAAAATCACATGTGCAGTGAATCACTTCATTGTCACCCTTAGGACAAGATATGGGAAAAGATACCAAACTAGTTCATGCACAAACACATTTGTCTTTGTTGAACCAAAAGATCAGTTTTCATCCTGCTCAGAAAGCCAGCTGAAACTAGGACTCTTGAAGTGCCAATCAAAAACAGGAATCAGCTGGTCTCAGTGTAGGAGTAGTAGTATATATTTATGTAATGCCGTGTCAGCATCTTGGGCTATTTTATAAACTATCAAAATAAATAAATAAAACCAGCAAACAAACACTAATTATATTGCATAAGATTTTTTTTTACATTAACATATGATCAAATTCTTTTTCTGGCAAAGTCTTACTAAACAGCTCTTAATTAAAAGAGTTTTCTGCATACATTAAAGCTGTTCTCAGTGGGTAACCATCAACCTATGTATTATGTAGATTGTTTCAGTGGCATTCGTGCTTATCTGAACCAGTTCACAGCCGCAGAATTGCAAGTGAAGGTTGATCTATTGGGTTATGTCCCGATCACTTCACCATCCAAGCAAGACACAGAGATGCAATGCAAAGAACCAATATCTCACAAGCCAGCTGTCATTGTGGACCATCTCAGCACTGGAGGTTTGTCCAAACCAGTGAGGGATACAGTGCCGGTTTGCACCAGGACAGAAAACGGCTGACGGGACACTAGACAATAAATAATGGCAGTCAATTAGCTGGTGCTCCATTTGATGCGACAGATCGCTTCATTTTGTGGTGGTGCTCATTCTCCCAGCTATCTGGATGAGTAGGTTTAGGAAAGCCAGGCGCCCTGCAAAATCCCCCAAACATTTCCTGTTAGCTTTAGCCCTATTCTGCATACCAGACCAGACCAGGAGACACAACTGTACAGCAATCCTAAACAACAATGCCATTCAATTTCACATCATTTAACAGCCAATGTCATAAAATAATCCGAAGCATCCCCTGGTGAAAAATAAATATGCTCAGTTCACTACAAATACATTTTCATATTTATGCACTGAATAAAATGCCATGCAATTGTACTTCTAGTCTGCTAAACTGGTATACCTGAAGTCTGCTAAATTGAAACAACTAATTTTGTACTTAATATTCAGCATTCAAAGTGCAATATTACACAAAAAGTGACATGAACATGCATTTTAGGTTTATTAATAAGAAATATGCATTGTGCACAAGTAATACTCCAAATAAGGTTTAATAAAAAATTCTGTATCAGTGGGTCAGTAAATGTGTAAATAGATTTGAACTTTACCAAACTATATTACTTTTTTACTAGAGAGAGAGGGAGAGAGAATTCATGCTATACTCAGAACAAGAGAAACTGAGAGCACCTGGACATGTGCAAATGTACTATAAAGAAATACTGGCGAATGCTTATGCAAAAACTGCGGTCGCTTTTGTGGTTGATGTAAGTGGCATGCTGTTTATACAGCCACTATTTACCAAAGATAGCAGTGTTCATATATCCATCCAACATGGTTATAAAACTTAAATTAGGTAAATTAAGAGGAAACATTTATTTGAACAGAAACCTACTTGCTTGAATTGATGTTAATTCTTCTGCACTTCATTAATATCAAGTTATTAATATACGAGTATCATTAACAGCATCAATGCAGCGCAACCTCTTCTCCTCAGCAATCTTTTTTGGGAGCGCAATTTCTGCACGCTAAAGAGCTGACATCGATGGTGAGCTAAGGCAAATAAGTGGAAAATATCTTTTGAAATCGTTATAATGGACCTACATGATCCTACACGAACAAGGGCAAACATCATGAAGTGAGTTTTTCAAAGGAAAAAGCTTGCGTGCTGGGGGGTGTTTGTCACAGCTCTCGGGGAAGGAGTGGCTGTGAATGGACGCGGTGGTAAACGGTCTACCGTGTAAACAGGGCTTCTTTATAACACTGTGCCTTCAGGCCAATAATAATTTGAATGGGTCTAAAGTTGGGCGACAAGAGAAAGTCTCAAGACACATCTTGTGATTCCAGAGCGGGTGAATAAGCGAATATTGCTTGATAAATGAGACACACATTAGATTTCCGAGTAATACCAAGACCTGTTTTCAGGTGTTTATACTTGATAGAGGACTGATATGGAATCCTATATCATTTTTCCCAAATTAAATGAAAAACTAAATTTAAAAAGTAACAAAGGTCTACCCTGATTTTTACATTTACAACAATTGCATTTAAGTGTTTGTCTAAACTTTAGTGTTTGATTTAAAAACAGAGGGCATCATTTAATCTCAATATCAACCAGGATTAATTAAATGACATAATTTATGAATAACCTGTGCGCTGATGAGCATTGCTTCCACATGTCAGTCATTGCTAATTGAGTTTCAAAGGTTATTTTTTCATGCAACGTTATACTTCAAACGGTATGCAAACAAATGACTGCTTTTTGAATGGGCAAATACTTAATGAGGAAGATAAATCCATATCTGTTTGTTTTGCATTGGCTGAGTGGACTTTGCCTCGCCTATGTGGCACAGGAACGGAGCATCTGGCACAATGACAGAGGGAAAAAAACTAGGTTCACAGAATGAAAACAGGGTGACTGGACACTAAATGTCTAAACAAATGCTAATTTTTGCAGTGTGCCCGAGACGTAAAATGCACAAGCACATACTTCTAAACCCAGAATGCAAGGGTACTAATAATTTTAGGCACGATGAGCCAACAGGACACACCGCAAGAATTTATATGAACACAGTCTCTTATAAACGAGGGGTCTGAATGATGGTAAATGGCGAAATGCTTAATTATAAATGAACCGAGGCGAGAGAAATCAGAGATTCAACAGATTCAGATGTGCACAGAGCGACGTGGACGGGGGAGGAATAGAAGAACAGGCTTGCAGGGCATGCGGCCAGAGCTCTCCCAAAATGTAGGCCACTGCTGTGGCTGGACGAAAGCGTTCACTGACAGCAGCTGGAAGCGAAGTCATTGAAAGTCTAAGGATTAAATAACATAATCTCTCCCCTTCTCACCCGAGACGTTGAGAACAGAATAAAGCTGAATGTAATGAAGTCGTGAGTCAGGATATCAATCCACAGGCGCAGCTATTAACCCCCCTGGGGCTTCGGAGGAGCATGTTTGAGGTAGGGCTGTGACGGTTCATTGACGTTTGACAACTCCGGTAATACCGGTATCATCACGGTGGGAGTTTTCCGTCCCTTTTTCCTCGATTTCTTTCGTTTTATATAGCTGTAAACATATATTTCATATTTATAATATTTAAAGTCATGGCCGCTTTAAATACTGCCGTGAAACATCTACCAATACTGAAGAATGATGGCTGGAATTATCACACAATGTATTTCCTGAAAATATATAGACACACTCACTTTACTGAGGACTGGGAAATGTTATTAGTCGCATATAATGCACCCCTGCGAACTGTTTTGGGTGGGTGCAAAGGATTGTGGGAGTGCTGTGTATTAAACCGAGAAGCACACGAAGTGAAATACAGGCTGAAGTTTCTAGAAGCCAGTGTGAATCATAAGTTTTAGGCATTCATGCAGCTAATGCGCAGGAGACACGTCACAGAGCACAGGCTTATTCAGGCCCGGATAAAAACACTGGCGTTGGATCTGATGTAGGGCCACTGCAGCATCACATCTTCCACTCATGCTTTTCAGAACAAACCACCTGCTTAGTCCAACTCAAAGTACACTGAAGTTATTACAGATGATTTCAGTAGCTCGCCTCAGAATGATAAAGCCATTGATTGAAAGAAAACCCCTGACTTACTGAACAGGCAATGCTCAGGGCAGCCGAGGCAGCACAGTAGAATCAGTGAACAGTAGATCAGCAAAGCATATGGGTTTTCAGGTTAGCCTTGTTTCCAATAGGATGGACCCCAGAAGTGTGTTGCGATCACACAAGAGCCATCTCCAAATGAGATTTAGAATAAGCCCAACAACAATGGCAAGACGACAACGGAGAAACCTGACCATCATGCCTGGAGTTATTCTGTCCCTTATTTGATTTAGAGTTATTTGGAGTTATTCTGTCCCCAAAACAACATATTTTGTTGGAAACAAGCTAAAAAAAAACAAGATATCAAACATATTCACAATGCACTTTGACATTAAACAGAAGATGATACATCCCCAGTGTCATTTAACCATTGTCTTCCTTTCACCTAAATATCAAATGTTTCATAACGCAGCAAAAGGAAACTCAACACCACTGCTCAACATGTTGACATAAGACTTGCTATAGGCATACAGACCACATAAATGTGACCTTGTGATCTGGCAATATGGCCCTGTCCCAAATGAGACACTCGGAGTCCAGTGGACTTGCATAACCCGAAAAAATGATTTAACATCACACGCCAAAACATAAAAGCCCAGGTAAGTCAAACAAGCCGGTTTTAGTCATTACACTCACTACTGTTGTGCACAGATACTGTATTTTTTTCTCGAAGCCACTAAGCACTTTGTTTTAAACCTTTAATCTATATCCTGGTTTTAATGCCACCAGGTATTGACAGAAGTTTACTGGACACATTCTGCACGCTGTAAGCAGCCACCGGGTGCGGAGTATGAGGTCTAAATGTTTACAGTGAAAATACAATTAAATAGGGCCATAAATCAGAACCGGAAAATTCTTACTCATGGCTAATGCGTGGTTGTGTGTGGCTTTTTTTGGTTGATCTTTCCAGAAGTGCACCCATTTAATCATTAGCAAACATTTGTGCGTAACAAACAGAAAAACAGATACTAAGAAGCAAAGTGGTTTCAACCCAGTTTAAAAACAAAAGCTGGTGTTAATTTCAGATGGCTACAGTAATTGTTTTCAATAGCCAAAAGACATTTGGGCTATTAAATGGCAAAAAACATCTTGTTTCTGTATACTTGTTTCTCGCTTAAAAGAAAAAAAAATAAATCGGCATCGCCATAAAAAATTAATGATCGTGCATTTTAATCAAAGTATAAATATTAAAACTCTAAGGCATTTGATTTATTTGAAAAAAATGACTTAGCTGCAGGATTTGGGAACGCCTATTAGGAAAGAAAACAGAAGGCAGGATCCAGTGGCTTTAGGGGATGTTGGTACTGGGAATGTTAACGATGTTACTTTAAATGCTGTCCACTACAGCTTACTACAAACCAATATAAAAGGCATTAAACATTTAGATCACTTAAAGACTGAGCTGCAACTGGTCCACTTAGCATGCATTCTTTAATGGACGCATAACAATAGCCATCTTTTTTTAATGACCTGTCAGTGTGTCTCTATATTTCATATGTTTGATGCCGTCACTGGGAATCACAATGGACTGGTTTTTCTGCTTTTTCTTTATGATTAGTACAAAATGTCCTGTAGGCGATCTGTGGAGGGGGTGGAGAATGCCTGTATGTGTAGGATAGACAATGAGCCCAGCACTTGACGGAGAGGGGGATGGGCTATAGGAAGACTACCACCACCACCATAAACCTACAACTAGCTACACCACTGGTTTTCAATCCTGTTTGCAGGGACCCACTGCTCGGCACGTTTCACACGTCTCTCTTATCTGACACAGTTCCAGTGTTGCCAATTGCTTTCAATTAAAAGTAGCTAAAACCGGTAGCTAAATGTCACTATAGATGACGTCAAAATTGCAAATTCACTGATCTAAATATATAGATGAATAGTTCAGTGGGCAAGATCAGCACTTAGGTAAGGTTTGTCCAAGAGGTTTCTATATTTGTCCTTAAACTTGAGAAAAAAAGAAGTCACAAAAGTGGCGGCGAAGTCGCTAAATCTACAGACAAAGTGGCTAAATTGGCAAGTTCATGGAGCACTTTACTAATGAGCTGATGATCTGAATTAGGTGTGTAAATTATATATTGCACAATCACGATTTTTTACAATATATTTTTTTTATTTAAGCAAGAAACAAGACATTATGAAAGTATACATGTTTATTTGGTGCAAAGAAAATAGGTCTTTACTAGTGAAACTAGATAAAACCAAAACATGCTATAAATAAATTACTCCAACATGTCAAATCAAATAATGTTCAGTGCAACGAGTTAAACAAAGAAGCTACAGCAGGTGCTTTTTCAATCAAATTGAGCATTTTTAATCCTGGCGTTTACTTCTGGCTTCAAAAGTTATTCTTTACAAATAGAAGCATCTCAGCTTTGTCACAATTTAGGCTGTTTTGCTTCTCATCCGACACGCGATAAGCTGCGCTGAACAACTGTTCACGGCTCGGACAGTTACTCAGGCAACTCCTATTCGTGCATCAGTACACCGACGGCTGTTTGCTTCTTGGTATCTGTTTTACTGTTTATGCTGCACAAATTACATGTTCGCTAATGATTATAATGTGTTGTGCACACCAGCGCACTTCCAGAAAAATCGGCCAAAAACAGCCGGTCAATTGGTGCAACCCTGATTCTCACAGAGAAATAAATCTATTGTCCAGTCCCACTGACCATAGTTGATATAACATTTACACATTTTACATATAATATTTGCTTTGCCAGAACTCAATGTTGTCGTTTTGTCAGTAAGTTCAGTAAGATCACTCTTCATTTACCAAAACACTCAAGTATCCTACAAAGCTCTCCTGAATCTGGAAACCTAAACTGAAACTTCTCTTGCACTGCTTCTGCTTACCAAAAATACCCTGTTCTGTTCTCTCTTCCTATCATTTGATTACAGAGCAGGTGCTGGGTTTTTATTCAGAGAAGAGAAGAGAAGGAAACATTGGTATTAAAGTTGACACGGCTCGGCTTGTTTCCCAAGCGACGGGTTCAGACGTTCCCCTACGCTTGACAGGACCTAATCTAACTGCTTACACAGGCAGAGAGACAGAAAAGAGAGATACAAAGACTGCGAGGGATGATACAATAATGGACCTATCTGGCTCTGAAAAAGAAAACCAAATGAGTGAAGGCCGAATAAACAAGAGCCAGTCTGAGAGCCAGCAAAATGTGTTTTCCTTCTCTGCCTCTTCAGCCAAAGATTTAAAGCACATGAATGCATTTGATAAAGGATTATTTTGTTTTACTTCAATTAAGAGTGTCTCTAAAATCTGTTTTACATTGCACACAATGCACAGTGTCTTCTTTGCCCGCTGTGTTATAATATAAGAAAGGAGCTAGTATAACAACATTTTGTTGTACGATATATTGGCCCATACATAATTGTGATATTATTGTCATTTTAAGACCATTTCATG
Organism: Enteromius afrohamiltoni; assembly: GCA_034779775.1. Classification (NCBI taxonomy): domain Eukaryota; kingdom Metazoa; phylum Chordata; class Actinopteri; order Cypriniformes; family Cyprinidae; genus Enteromius; species Enteromius afrohamiltoni. The sequence goes on along the minus strand of JAUYWG010000057.1, from coordinate 6,384,855 downwards.
CCACCGATTGTATAATCATAACATAACAGCATAATGACGCAAGAAGGCCTACACACTTTCAATTGACAACACACATTTATTTTTTTTTAAATGATCATTTAGATCATGGAAATTAAGTATCAAAATATTAGATGCTAGGGTTGGGTCGATAGACGATGGCCGATAGACATCACGATGCTGATCCGGCATCGCGACCCTACGCCCCGCCGCAGCAGCAGCAACCAGCTCGCGATAAACACGCCGAATCTATGGCGGCTAATATATGACATTAATAGGCGAGCGCACCACTGATGCTGGCGAGCGCGGTAAATCATGCGAGCACATCTGTTTTCCTCTCGCGGAAATCATTTACCGCGCTCTCCAGCATCAGTGGTGCGCTCGCTTATTAATGGCGCATGTATTTCACTCCTGCGCTCGGCCCTCTCTCACCAGCTCGGGGGCACACTGTTATTTTTGTCAGTCGTGGGGCGGGGCTTGGTGTTTTAGTTACAACAGTTAAACAACAACCCAACCCCCACGCGCCGCCTACGACAACGATGCCATCATCCATCGCGATGTTTCACATCAGACATCGTACGATGTCAAATTGGTCGACATCGCCCGACCCTATTTGATACCTTAAAAAACCTCAACCGATAGTAAATGCACGTTTTCCTACAAGCAGAAAAGAGACAAATGCACAAATAACTTAAAATAACTTAACATAAATTGCCATGTCTGCAGATTAAACTTTGTTGTACAAAACTCTGCGAAAGACAAAAAAAGTGTTTTTTATGTAAATATAATGGCCAATATTTTGCATTACCAAAACTTATTGAGGTCATGTACATGTATCGAGCGACAAGTGTGCATATAT
>JAUYWG010000057.1:6327818-6381069 GCA_034779775.1 Enteromius afrohamiltoni | reverse complement strand
TTATTGTGGCAGGCGATAATAGCCATACTTACTTTTTGCTCTGAACACTTGTGTAATGTTAAATACCTAATGTTAGACACCAAAATCACCAAATCAAGGCATTTACCAGAACAAATAGAAAAGTGGAACATTCTTTATAAACACTAGGCACGCAGTTTATCGATTCATCTTACAAGATTAGAGCAATAACAAATTAGGCTTATCAACAAATTCTACTGTTAAATTTAGCAATGTGCTGAACCAACATACAGCTCGTGCCGTCAGAATTCATTATGAATGGTTCAGTCATTATTAAGCAAGCGGGACCTATGGCACAACTCAAACAGGAAGCTAGTTCCTTAAAACACAGCGTTTTTCCTCTTGCAATTCTAAGAAACCAGAAATGCTGTTTCGGTGAAAAAAAGACAAAGAGGTGCCTTTTTGAATTAGGATAAAACCCCCAAATCCAAAAGGACAACTTTCCTTTTTTTTCTTAAAAACAAAAAAAAAAAAAACCAACGTCTCTGACATTGAACAGGAACTTTGGCCTTGCATACCTCACGTATGCACCAACCCCCATCCTATCAGCCTGAGGTATGTTCAGAGTCATCCTCTTTCCCTCTGAGTCAGGCTGCTGCCACACAGATATTTCTTACACATACACATGCTAAAAACAGCTTGTATGACAGCTAGGGCCCAAAGACAAGACCACTGTTACAGCCCTCATGGAATGGGCTTATGTAAGAGGCAGCACAAATGGCTTTTTAACTTGTGCATGCGTATAAAAACACGCCTCACTGAAAGCATGACTGCTCAGTTGTCTGTGCATGAGGAAATGAGGCCCCTCACAAAGCCAACTCAACTGAAAGCTTCCACACAACCTTACAGTAGTGCATTAGGGATCGGAATAATCACAGACTTTAGGCCAATGAGCAATAATCTAATAACCACCCAGAACTCCCTGTTAACCACCTAGCAACCACACAGAACACCCTAGTAACCACATAACTGGACAACCACCTACAACACCTTAGTATCCTGGTGTTTTGAATTATTATATTAGCTTATTTACTAAGCTAATAACTTTCATACTGATATCGACAAAGAACAGCCGAAACACCACATGCATTAAATCACGTACTCCGCTACATGCATATTTAATTTGATATTTTCTTTGTATACAGTGAACGATTAAGCTACCAGGTTTCTTTAAAGTGTACGCGTATGCACGGCTGGCTAATGAGATGTCTGTGATCTGGACGTAAAGAAAAGGTTGTGTAGGTTGTGTCACTCCGAATGCTGAAGATAGACAAGCCACATTAGCTCAAAATGACGGCTCTTTCATGGATTACGCAGTCTCTTATTTCAGGTGACGTTTTTATCTTTCTGGCTTTAAATCTGTGAAATTATGAAACAGTAGCACGGACTGAAAACTGATTACGTAAACCGAAAAAACTAAATAATTGTAACCACATGCAGAGCTGCAGCTCTTGTGAGAACAGCCTCTATCCTCAGGGTTCATAATAGGAACCGGTCGGATGAGGAACAAGCCATTTTATTATAAAAAACCAGATCCATGTGTGATCAAAATCAAACTACGCATGGATCAGTGGTTTGACATTCTACCTATCCTCTCCGATTATATACTGTTACTAGCACTAATCAATAAAGCTACAGCTTCATACAACAGCAAACAAAGCACAGGCTGCCAGCTGCCTTCCTAATTCAATCCTTCTTATCTAATACCCCATTATATAACGTCATTGCTTACTACTCAGACTGAAAGTATTATCCCGCTAAATCATTATCAGCCGCATCCTGCTATACGTGCCACACAGATCCAGCTGCAACAATGGTTTGAAAGTACAAGCATCACATAAGCATCACATTTCCACGGAGGGCAAGCATGGAATTTGGAGCATGATATATCACAGGAATAGTAAGATTAACACCAACCATATATATATATATTTGTGGTGCAAATATATATTTCTGCTGGCTACAAGCAAGAATCGAATCGGTGCTGTTGTTGTTGTTTTTTTAAATAAAAACTGAAAGAATTGTCAGGATCTAAATGGCGCTGATTAAGCCTTCGCTTTACTTCTGCTGATTGTATTTAAGCATGAACTTAAAGGGTTACTCCACCACAAAATGAACATTTTGTCATGAATCACTTACTCCCATCCAGCTCCAAACAAGTAAAACCTTTTTCGAACACAATTTAATGTTAAATAACATAAACGTAACGTGTCTCCACCAGATGTTACCCAAAATGGTGTTACAGGGACCTTAAGCTGTATCCTCACAGCTTCATAATATCACAGACAGTCACAAACCTCCGGGTTTTCATCCTACATATCATAAATTGTGTTGCGTTTATGTGTTTGGAACAAGCGATTAATGACAACTTTTTCATTTTGGTGTGCAGTGACTCTTTAATGGTCACAGAGAGCATATTTTTTGCATTCAAAGAAGCAAACTGATGCCAAGTTAGCCTTCTAAAGCATGTCATCTATTACAGTCAACACGTAGCACAAGTTGAAACGTCAGCTCACACCTACACGCTGAGAAGAGTGCACACAAAGGTTCCCTACAGAGGAGAGGTCAACATGCAATACACTGACATTCCCATGTTTTAAACAATGCAATGACTGAAAACAAATTCAGAAAGCCAAGCTTATAATGGAGGGTCTTTCCTCAGTTTTGTCATCACTGCAGATTGTGTACGTATAGGGAACACGGTAGGGTTGGGTCGATAGACGATGCCATCGTCCATGGCCGATAGACATCACGATTCTGAGCCGGCACCGCCCCGCCGCAGCAGCAGCACCAAGCTTAATCTATGGCGCCAAATCTATGCCGTTAATAAGCGAGCGCACCACTGATGCAAATTAACTAGTGATTGTGCAGAACTTCATTGGCTGTTGGATCCATTTGATTTGAGTCAGGTGTTGTGAAGCAGGGTTGTATGAAAGGACTGCGGCCCTTGAGGACCAGGGTTCCCCACCCCTGGTCTATGGCAATGTTTCACATTAGACATCGTACGATGCCAAATTGGCCGACATCGCCCAACCCTAGAACACGGGGCCCCTCCTCTTATGGCTACGCTACGGTGCCCACAAAAGGGGACAAGCAGGGTTTGTTTTACCCAGACGAATTGCATAACAGTACAATTATTCTTTGTATCGTCTCAATGCTAAGTGGGAAAATGGACTCAATGACTAGGGGTGGCGTTTCCAAGGCAACCTGAAGCCCACCCCAAGACCCAAGGTCACCCAGTTTAGAGCGGGGCATGCTTAGAATGCTTACCTTCTCTGCACTAGTAGCGAACCAATCGAATCAATCTAAACAATCTTTAAATTCATCCCCACTTAATTCACTGCAGCTCACACAGGCCTGAACAATTCTGAGCGTTTATAGAAGTTGCAGAAAGTTCATAACAAATCTGAGAAAGACCAGCGTTGATTATTGTCACACAAGGAACTCAAGGTTTGCATATTAGCCTGTGTGTTTAGTTGCTGGAGGCTTGGAGGAAGATGTCACAGCAGTATGTTACATTCTCAGCTATTATAAGCACAGAAGAAGGAAATAGACAGGAGGAGGAAAAGAAAGCATGAGAAAAAGAGGATAAGTGTGGGTCTGATTGTGTGCCAAGGCAGAGCCATGTCTTGCCCATAACTGCAGGCTGAGTGTTTCTCACACCATTTTAACTTTATTCCCTCTAAACACTTGGGTTTTTCTTTAAGACAACTGGAATATATATATAGAGGACGACTAAAGAGTGAACTTCGTCCATGCACCTTTTTGCTTCATTTTAAAAGAAATGATTCTATTGAGCTCACCCAGCCTCCATTAGTTTGGAAACAGCCCTGGCAAAGCATAAACCCTTATCATTTTTTGACTTGACATTATCATTAAAGACCAGCAATAAACAAAAATTAATTTTCATGACATAATAATGGCAATATGTACACGTCAAAGTTGAGCTACTATGGGAGGAACTGGACTGAGATGTCCGTAAGAAGTGTCCAGCCAGTGTGAATCATCTTTCAGGAGGTTTGGAGTAATATATCAAGTCAACGTTTGAATAAACTGACCGCTCAGATGCCCAGATGGATATTTTTGAACCGCAAATGTAAGTATTTTCTAAGTTATCGGTGGAAAATGATGACAAATTAAAATTCATGCCACTATTGTCCAAAACCCCACTTTTCTAGGGCGTTTCCACACTTTTGGAGGGCAGTGTATGTTCATTCAAATATGAGATCATGTGACATGGACTTTAAATACAGCAAGTCTGATTAATCTTAGCCCAACTGTCTTTTATGAGTGCAAAAGACACTGCTCTTTGCCGCCTCTACATCTCGCACATTTTTTAAATATTTAACGTCTCAAAGAAAATGAAATGCGTTCTTTAGTGTGACATTTGACGTGATTTTTTTTTTAGATTACAAAACAAAAAAAGAAAGATAGATATAAAACACGGCAACTCAGAAACAAACGATTGGCCTTCCAGACCTAAAACATTCATTTTACCTTCTGGTCCTGCATGTGCACACTCCATAGAAAACTATATAATAATTAACTTTCATATGATGCTCTGAAATCCTTGCTGTTTTGGTGTCTAATGCAGATTATAGAGATAAAATGTTTAAGTGTTGTTTTACGTTTTTGTTTTACGTTGCTCTTTTCTGAAAGCCATGCAAGCATGGAAAATAAATAAATAATAAACGCTAGCAAAGTATGCCAAACAACACGGGTATTTGAGAGCTGTGAGTTTGTGCATAGGGTACAATTCTTATGCAACTCACCGTTTATTTTTTTTCTGCCATTAGGTAGACATCCTCACTATTCTAATAACCTATTTACCTTTACAAGGTTGCATTGCTAGAACTGTCTCACCTCTTTAGCATATCAATTGTAATGCAAGCTCTGTAATCGGGCGTTATAAAAACAGCAGTCCGTCCGTTATTAAAATCATCAATCTGATTGAATGTGTCTGGCAGCCGGCACAGGGTGTAATTGCGTTTGTGTCTCGCACCAGGTCCTGGGACCTGCGTCAGCACCCTGTGTGCTTAGTCAACATATGACCAACCCTAATCCACCACCTGTCCACGGTGGATGATGCCACATCAGCCTGGCACAGAGAGCAAGTGCAGATTAATCACTGATATGCACATGTTTAATATGCATTCAACGTCCTCAAAGTAACAGAGTTCGACTGGACAGTAGCCTGTTACTTCTAAATACACTCTGGTCTGAAAGAGTTACTAGGCTTTACCGAGCTTAAAAAACAAAAACTGCCCATTGTTCACAAAATTAAACTACATAAGCTGATGCCAAAGTTCAACTAAATTAAAAACATACATAAAGTGACACTAAAATTGTTAAATGCACACATGTATATTTGGAAAGCCTAACAATACATGGTGGGCTGTCTGTTTTCTGTACATTGTGTACCCTCTAAACACAATTTACATTCATAGCGGACAGCTGGTGGTCCAGCACTACTTTCAACAGGCTGTCAGCACAAGAGCCGAGCAAATCCACGATGATAAACGCCATTTAAGACGTCTTCGGCTCTTGTTATTTTACGTCTTTTGAACGGAAGCTTAAAAACACATCCCACCTCTGAGGCTACCGAACTAACGTTAGCATCTAGCACGAAGCTATCATTGGAGGCACATTGGTAAATTATGGTCATTGTCAAAGTATGGCTGTTTTTATAGCGCAGCTTGACAGGTAGAGACATTTTAATGGCATTCCAACCAACAAAATGTGTGTACTCACCAGCACAGGAGAGCTAAAACGGCGCACAGCAACAACACGCGCAGCTTCTTCATTATCTTCCCGCGGGGACCAACATCCTCGCTTTTTTATCGATTCACCTCTAATACTGACTACAGATGCCAAGACTAGCTAATAATGCTAATTGTGTGTTAAGGTGAGGGGGTGTGTTTGGCGGTCCAGGAGGAAAAGTTGGGCTAGTTTCTCTTCTTAACCCCCGCTGAGGAGCGCTGTCTGCTAATGCTGCTGCTGCTGCTGCTTCTCTGCCCAGCGCTTACGGATCCTGCTGCCCCGGCCTCAGCCAATAGGAGTCGTGTATTGCGTTAGCCCCGCCCACTCCTCGAGTTCTAGATGAGTTGGAAGTTTTGTCATCAGACGCGTCGCGTCACCTCAGAGATAAGAGATATGAACTACTAACAAACAACACAATCAAAATCGCCAGACCAGTCTTATAGGAGTATATCTGAGCTATTTGTTTCATATTTACCGCCTTTTGTGTTTATTTCGTGTGGGGTTTAAAGTATTACACTCGTGTATCTCTCATAGGCAGATCAATGATCAGTTCTTCCACTTTATAAACAACTAGCCAAACTCTTTTTGATTAAACATATATACCTCGTTTTTAATAACTTAATGGGTCAAAGACAAATAATAATAATAACTGCACTTTTGTTTTTCTGAGCCAAAAATAAACATGGATAAACGCATCCAAACACAATGTCCTTCAGAGGCAAATTACAAATTATGACACATTAAAAGACTTATTCCCTCCAAATACTAATTAGTTCTATCATGGGTTTGCCCATTTGTCAGTAAGATTGTTTCATTTAAAACCCAATAAAATGTAATATGCTTCCTTATTGTTTTATATATTTTAATATGTACGAGTAAGCATGTATGCATCTGAATGTGTACATTAACATTGTGTTGCACTGAATGACAATGTAACATCATTCCAATCATTTTATTCTCCAAAAACACATTTGAAACATTAAAAGTGGACACCTGACTTGCTTTTTATTGACATAAAATCCATGTGAAATTCTTTTGCATGTAAACTGGCCAGCTGTTCTGTTAAAATGACTATAAAAAGATGGTAGTCTTTGCTTTAAAAAAATCTGCATTTTATTTTTAATTTGCCTTAGCAACACCATAGAAAGTTGAATGAATGTTTAATCAAGCAATGCAATTATAAATGAACTGATGTTGTAAAGGCATGTGTTTCTATGCACTGGTGTCTTGTGTGTGCAGGCTGTATTTTTTAAAGACTGTTAAGATTCCGTATGGATACATATCTTACCCTCTATTTTATTTTTCATATTTATTTCCTATTCATAGTCTTTTATTTTAAGGTCTGAGCAATTGTCTGTGTACAACTGTGTAAGTGACAAAGAAAATTTGAATTTAGGCCTATGAACGTCCTCTCACCCTCACTTTCTGTGTAAAGGTGTGTGTGTTACTGACATCTTCCTTTCTCCTCTCTTTTCTTGTCTCTCTGTTTCAGTTCTTGTGTGTCTGCAATGCAATGTTTTTTAAAGAATGTCTATTTTCACCCTCACCCTTTCCCCTTGTATGCGCCACATTTTTATATGTATTTGTGTGTGTGTGTGCAAACATTCATCACCTCAAGCTGAACCGGTCAACCTCTTTGATGTGCTAAAAAGAAGAAGAAGAAGAAAAATAGAGACCCCTGGTTGTAAATGAATGTAAACATATTACATACCAATTTTTAAAAAAGAAAACAAAAAAGTATTTTTAATATATTACTGCGTTATCATTATGCGTAAGGAAAATTATTATTTTCTTAACTAAAATGACCGGTTCTTGGGAAGGAAACGATTCATCACTACTATAAAATACTATCGCGCTACAGAATAGACTACATTTCCCATAATGCAACAGCTCAGGACGTCGCGTTGTGTGCCAGTGGCCGTTGTACGTGCGCATAAATATTTAAAATATTCTCGTGTTCCCTAATTTTGTACGCTTTTTATTAACTTCTTACAAAAAGAGAAAGCACCAGTGCTGGCAGATTTATAAATGATTAACAACATTTTTACGTCTGTGAGGCGGGGTCCTCAAGTCCCAGAATTCACAACTCGTTTGGTGAGCTGTCCCGAGCAGCAGCCGAAGTTTACAGAAGAACAACTTTCATCGGCTGTTGATAAAGTTTTATAAGATGCGGTGGAGTATGGAGGTGTTGAGAGTGTGCGTGGCGTGTTTATCGTTGTGTGTTTCTGTGGTCAGCGCTTTCTCTCAGTCTCTGGACAGCGACTTTACCTTTACTCTACTCGCCGGGCGCAAGGAGTGCTTCTTCCAGACGATGAGGAAAGACGCTTCGCTGGAGATCGAGTACCAGGTAACCACATCTTCGAGAGATCTCACTGTTGCCGAAACTGCAAGACCTTATAACTCCATCATTTTGCTGGATGCTGCCTACAATTCAGCTGGAAATAGGTAATAAAACGTATAATAGATAATAAAAGCGTTCTACATTAAGTTAGCAGAACTTAAAATGCCACAAAAACATCAAGGTAATGTATTTACATGTTTAAAGTAAGCAACATGGATGAAAACATAAGACATAGGAAGAACAATACAGCAATGAACAAGGTTTTTAGTGTAAACATATATTAATATTGCATTTGCTCTTGCAAAAAAGGTTTTCTTCATAAATAGCTATTTATTTTAGATTAGTTTTAGTTTATTTGTGTACGGGGCAATGCACAATAATCAGAATAACTTTATTTTTCATCTGTAGTACCATAACACAAATACATATCGTATATAATAAAGAAAAAAACAAACCCCCCCAGCAGTGGTTCTCTTTCAGTGCAATACTGTATGCTGCATTAGGAAAACAAGATTTGAAGTTGAGGATGGAGAAGTGACGCAATGAAGCGAAAGGTCATTTTCGGAGAAGGACAGGTCTCAAGAGGACTTGCTCCAAGCTTAGTGCTGTGAGGATAGAACCAGCAGCTCCTCTGCTAATAGAAATCTGTGCAGGTTCTGGATGGAGCGAGCCTAGATGTGGACTTCTACTTGCAGTCGCCCAGCGGTCACATTATAGCCACTGACTACAGGAAGTCTGACGGGGTTCACACGTACGTTTTACCCACATTCACAGTTTAGTCTTACACAATGAGATCATCCCTGAGTGCCTGACCTTTCATCTTTTTTCTCTTCAGAGTGGAAACAGAAGAGGGGGACTACATGTTCTGTTTTGATAATACGTTCAGTGCGGTTTCTGAGAAAGTCATCTTCTTTGAGTTGATTTTGGACAATATGGGGGACGGCGAGGAATCGGAGGACTGGAAAGCATTCGCGCAGGGAGCAGACCTTCTGGACATGAAGCTGGAGGATATCATGGTATTAAAAAAAACACATGCCAAAGAAACAAGAGATGTGGTGTAAAGTACCGCTCAAAGGCTTGGGGTCAGTAGTTTGTTTTTGAATGAATAGAATTATTAGATCATTAATACGTTTATTCAGTAAGGATGCATTGAATTGATCATAAGTCACAGTAAAGACATTAAAAAAGCGGTTTTACTGCATACTGTCTATAAAAAATGTAAAAAAAAAATCTGAAATTAATCACAGGACTAAATTACATTTTAAAATATATGGAAATAGAAACCTGTTATTGTAAATTGTAATATATTTTTTTAAATATTAAAAGTTTTACTCTATTTTTAAAATTGCAGCATATGAGATTAATAATAAAAAAACTTTTAAATTGTTTTTAATTTTAATATTTTTTAATATTTCCAAATCTGTCCGTACAAACGAGTTATTTAGTTAAAAATGGCACTTTTAAGACTTTATAAGCGGTAGTGCTGTCAAATGATTAATGGCTTCCAAAATAAAAGTTTATGAAAAAAAAAAAAAATATATATATATATATATATATAAATACACACATACAATATATATTTTTAAAGTATTTACATAAAAGATGATATTTTATATTATAGATAAACATTTTTTTATAAATGTATACATGCATGTGTTTCTATTTATATACACATGATAAATAGTACACTGCGCTCTAACAGGTAGAGGTAACGTATATTCGAGGTGTGGTAGCCCCAAACTGGAATGTGAACGTGCGAGGCTATTGTTCAGTAAATGAATGTCACTGACAGTCTTCAAACGCTCTTACAGTGCGGTTCAATCCACTTTAAGTGGAGTAATTGAACACTCAGAAGTCGGTCTGTCTGTCAGTTAAGGTGACGTTTGTTTGAAGTAATATAGATAACCTGACAAGGCACGCCAGCTACCAGCGTGCAGCGCTGTGAATGTGACCCTGAGTGCTAAATAAGTACTTGACTGCTGTCCTTGAACGAAGCGCGTATAACAGGCTCTACGTTAACTTGAGTTATTTCAGGAAGCATACGGAAGCTCTCCAGTTAAAATCACATCTGTGCAGGAAATTGTGTTTTCCTATTGTGTCTACCTGCCATTGTCTCAGTTCTCAGATGATTGTGCAGGTCTCCTTGTGTCTCGGCCTTTAATCCAGAAGACATAATAAAGTTATTTGAGGTTTATTTGTTGAGAAAACTGATTAAAAACACACGTTTTCTTCTTTTATCCTCCAAAGCACACAAACGTTCTCTGAACTAACAGAAAGGAGCTATGGGAACGTTTCATATATATGGATCGAAGACATAAATGTGTCCGCATTAAACTAATTCACGACCGTGATTTTATGTGCATAAAGCACTTTAAATGCGTTTACTTTCAGGGTTTCAATCAGGTTTTGTCATTCAGTGTAATACAGTGTTTATTTAAACAACAGGCTTATTCTGACATGTACATATTAATATATATATAATAGAATAAGGAAGCAATTTAAATTAGTTGAATAGTTTTAAATTAGTAAAAAATCTAGCATGGTGGCGAGTTTTAAAATGTGAAATTAAAACTAATTGGTATTCGGGGTGAAAGTAATTTATCATTTAATGCCTTTTAAATAGATTTTTGTTGTAAATATGCCCGACTAGGTGCACCGCACTGAATGACATTAATGAGTAAATTTAGTAAACCAGGAAAAAAATGATAAACAAAACTAAATTACAAGTTGTTTAAATAGAAAACTTTTTAGATTTTATGATTTTTTTTGTTGTTTTTGTTAAACCCTTTTTTGGCTTTGACTAATTAAATAAACATGCATTATTATTATATTATTATTATTATTATTATTTAAAATGTTTATTTCATATTAATTTATATAATAAATTATTTTATTATTTATTATTAAAATCTCTGATAATAAATATGTATTATTTATTACCAAACATTATTGTTTTTTTTTTTGTTTTTGTTTTTTTTATTCAGCAAGGATGCATGAAATTGATCAAAAATGACAGGACAGAATCTTCTAATGTTGTTGAGCGGGAATCAGCATCTTAGAATGATTTCTGAAGGATGCTGCAACACTGACGACTGAAGTAACGATGCTAAAAAGACTGCGTTTCCTTCACCGGAATAAATGCCATTTGTCCAAATAATATTCAGTGTTCGTGTATGCTAGTAATATTCAGATTCTGTGTGTGTGTGTGTGTGTGTGTGTGTGTGTGTGTTTCTTTGCAGGACACCATCAACAGCGTGAAATCCCGACTGACAAAGAGTCTTCAGATCCAGACGCTGCTGCGAGCCTTCGAAGCCCGCGACCGGAACCTGCAAGAGAGCAACTACGAGCGGGTCAACCTGTGGTCATGTACCAACCTGGTCGTCATGGTGATTGTATCCGGGGTCCAGGTGTACCTGCTGCGCAGCCTCTTCGACGACAAGAGGAAAATGCACACATAGCCTCCTCTACTGCTGCTGACTGAAACACACACACACACACACACCTCGGTCTATGCATGTTCGGCTCCCATCAAGCGTCCTTGGAGTCTCTCCTCCTCTCAAGACAATCAGTTTCTACTCGACTGAGCCGACAAAAGGAGAGATGCTGCTGCTATGTGACAGAACTAACCAGGAATAAGGTGTTTTTAGTTTGAAATCTATGTCGATTATAAGAGAATACGAGTCAGTTTGCGTATTCGTGTTACTGAAGTCCTCCAGGCACTGATAAGAATACACTGACCTTTCCTATTTTTGTAACGAGCAAAAGTATTTCTACAATTAAAAGCGTTTATGAGCCATGTGATGTCTGATTAAAATGTTTTTTTTTGTGCGTTAGCCACACCCACGCCTGTTTTCAGCTTGCTTTACTATCAGTCCGTTACTGATAATTTTATGAAGAGACGCACCCAATACACAATAACAATTTTTAACAGTTCATGGCACTCGTTGTTTGTTTGTTTTTGTCTGGGTCTATTAATTTATTTGACGTACATTAAAAATGCAACTCATACCTACAATGACTTGAATTCACTTCTTCAAAAATGTATTTAGACCTTTTTTTGTTTGGGAGGGGGGTCACCGAAGTCAGAAATGATGACTGTCCTAATATAATGAATATTTATTATTAATAATAACAATTTTAAGTAACTGATTTGCTCTAATAGTTATTAAAATGTCACCATCTTGCAGAAAATGACCTTTGAAGATTTTTCAAATAGCTTAGCTTGTGTTAACAAATGGATTTTGTTTTAAAAAAATAACATTTTAGTGTCTTTTTCTTCTCAGAAAAGCTGTATATATTTTTGAAATGGTATAAAATCAAAGGGAAACATGTCAGCTCCTTCTTAGAAGGCCCGGTCAGTGCCAGGCTGAATATGACTCCCAGCTCTATAAATCTCTGAAGGCTTTGGCAGCTCTAGTAAAGACAGCAGCAGCAGCTCAGTCCCTCATCCGCCAGTGACGGCAGCTTCATTCAGACACTGGTGAACGTGCTTGATTTAAAGCGCAGTATTTTAAAGGCTGTTGTGTTGTTTGCTCTCTCCGTCTAGTGACGCTTCAGCTATTTCTGTGTTACTACGACAACCATCTTCCCCTGAGAGTCCTGTGAGAAGCTGCTCTCACTGTACTAATGAATGAAGTTTACTGCTGCATCACTCTCTCTGGTGCTCAAGAATTCATTTGGAGTATATCATAGATGCACGGCTTTACTAAAGGCCAGTTTAACATTTTCTTTATCTTTTAGTTGAACAAAACGCCATTATTAATCATGTGGATTTTCTTAAATGTGCTTGTTTTGAATTGTTCCTCAGAAAACTTGAATAGGATTTCTAATCTCATGTCGCCACCTTCTGGGGACTTTTAGCAGCTGCAATTTTCAACTCGTTTCCGTTTCAGTGAAGGAATATGATCTGGGTGTCTGATGTTGTAGTCCCCACGCATTTTTTAGATGATAAACATGATCATATTTGAAGATAAACCTCATTCATGTAATGCTTTCTGTTCTGTTTAATTTGAGGGATATTGTTTATATTGTGTATTTAAAGGCCGGAATGAATGCATACGTCTAGGTTTAAGTACAATAAATAAATAAAATAAAAATCCACAGCTTCTGTGTGGCAAACAAGTCAAAGATTGTTTAAAACAATTATAAAATTAAAGAATTTTTAAAAAATAATTGCATAATAAAATATGATTTTTTTTTTACGATCAGGCCAGGTGCACATTATTTTTCATTTTGTGAATAAAAACTTCTCATCGCTTACCAAGAACAAAATCCTCCACACTCTTAAGATTGTTAAAACCACAATAATGTACGAGTTACTCTACACACTCTGCATTAGTTGGAGGTTGTGAGGAAACGCCCGCAGATGGCGCTCTTCACCTGACGCCACAACCGCACTTTTGTTTTCATGGTGCGTCACTTCCGGGTGTGACAGCAGCGGAAAAAGAGAGAAATACCTGCTGTTTCGGTAAGATATCACAATTATATGGCTTTAAAGGCTTTATGTATTCAGTATGAATGAACGTGGTTTATCTCCACACACACACCGGAGTCAAGGAGAAGCTGTCAGTCTCAGTTCTCATTTAATAATGTCTTAATTATCAGGTTAACTTCCACGGAATGATTTAATAAAGGTCACTAGGTAAAGCTGAACAATTGATTACAGGTAATAAATGTGGATTTGTTGCTTGAAGTTTTTTGGCATTTTAAAACCAATTTTATTCATCCTTGTACGCTAGATTTATTTATTAAATTAATTACATTTATTAATTTAAATGCATCGACATTTGGTTTTTTTATTGTTGGTTAGTGGATACTTCTAAATCCTATAAAAAGATATGAACCGACGATAAAGTTTTTACTTTTAATTATAAGTTAAAAAAATGTTTTACATTTTATTTAAATGTTGAGTAACCCACTAATGCACCATTCTTTTTCAAATTGTAAATGAAGCAGATTATTGAAATAGGATTTACAAGAATCTTTTATTTTAAACGCATGTTTATCGAGTGTTACTTTGTAATTATTTACTAATAGAAGAATTTCTGCAAATTGTTTATACACCATTTTACATTTAGTTGAATGTATTAAGAATCACACACATTTATTTATGCTGCTTGCATTTATTGTGTTTGTGTTTAGGTTTAGTAAAGTAATGCCGGTTGGATGTGTAGGTACAGTTTTAAATCTTGATGTCAAATGCAGTGCTGATGGTGTGCATGCGGTCTGTCTGGCAGGTGATGGGGGCAGACAGTGGTCCGGGAGCTCCTGCGGCTGTCCCGTGGCGTAAAGTCCTGTACGAACGCCAGCCTTTCCCGGACAATTATGTGGACCGGCGCTTTCTGGAGGAGCTGCGGCGCAACATCCGCGTGCGCCAGTACCGCTACTGGGCGGTGGTGCGCGAGACAGGGCTCATCGCGCAGCAGGTGTCCTGCGTGGCCGTCTTCCTCACTTTATGGTCTTATATGGAGCAGGGAGACCTGGTGCCGTCCGCCGCGCTCTGGGTCTGTCTCGGCTGCGCTCTGCTGGGATACGGACTCTACGAGCTCCTGGGAGGCTCTTGTGTCGGGGAGCGAACGCGCCTGGCGGACCTGCAGAGCGCCACCATCTTCCTGGCGTTTACCTTCGGGTTTTCACCGGTGTTGAAGACTCTAACCGAGTCGGTTAGTACAGATACTGTGTATGCCATGTCAGCCGTGATGCTCCTGGCTCACTTGGTGTCCTTCCCGTATGCTCAGCCCAGTCCGCCGGGCAGTCTTTCCCTCAACGCGGCTCTTTTCGGCTCGGTGTGCCTGGCGTCCCGGCTGCCTGGCGCCCTGCACACCTTCACCATGCTGAGCTGTGCCCTCCTGGTGTTCGCCCTCTGGCCCTGTCTGCTGCACCGCATGCGGGAGAAGGCGGAGTGGAGCTTCCCGTGGGCCGCGGTGCTCGTGTGTTCGGCTGGAGTCGGGGGTCTGGGGAGCCTGTGGCCCGAGGGGGCTCTACTGCTCTCGCTGGCTCTTTTAACACTAACTTTAGTCTGTCCACTGTTGCTGGTCCACCTGCAGAGACACAAGGACAACATCCACGGTCCCTGGGACGAGGCTGAGATTAGAGAAGACCTGTCCCGCTTCTTGAATTAAAAATGCAGGGTTTGCACTTTTCTTAAAGAGATAGTTCACCTAAAAACCAATCATCTGTCACCTGTGGGACATGAAGGAAAGCGTTTTGAGGACTGCACTGGTAACGCATTCTCTTGTGTTCCGCAGAAGAAAGTCAAACAGGTTGAAATGAAGACAGAATAGTTTTTTGGGGGTAAGCTGCGCCTTTAAGCTCAGGGAAGAATAGGAACAGTTGCTGGGAAATGTCATTACATTTTGCCAATATAAAATAAAACTAAAGTATTAAATGGTTAGTGTCAAAAAAAAAACATGTATAGGTCACATTTAACAAATTAAAAATGGAAATGAACCCCTACAAACAGACATTTTAAGTCAAATAATATAATGTTGCTTTGGGTGTAGAATCACTGTTTTGCGATTTTAACAGTATTTATATTAAATGTGCATATTCTGTTCAATTTAATTGTTATTTGTCAATTATTATAACTTGCTTACTGTACTGGAAATAAATGTGTCTAGCATATATATATATATATATATGAGTATATGGAGGGTTTATGTGTCCTATGGTGGACAGCAAAAATAAACTAACATTAAACCTCTCTCATTCTATCTGTAACATTTTCTCATGTCACTTGTAGGTTTTTTTTGGTTTGTCACACCACAGCACACAGTAAACTACTCGTATAGAAATATCCATAGACAACAACATAAACGAATGTTATATATCAGAAAAATGAGTTGTTGCTATTAACTCTATTTGGATGTTTACCAGAAGTTAAGTCGGGGCCACAAAAGCACATATGCGTTTGTTTATGTTGTTGAAACAGTCTATATAACAGTCCATTTGACACCGCAATAAAATTATGTACATAATATCAGACACACACACACATATATTATATCATTTTTCTTTCTTTTTTTCCTTTTCCCAGTAACTGAAATATTATAAATTGATGTTACAAGCCCTTTTTTATTCCTTTAGAGGTGATTTGGACAAGCTGTTGCCCACAAGATGTCAGTCATTCCCAGGTATTTCTGCGGCTGTAATTGTTGTTCATGTAGAACGGAATAGCAGCTCTGCCAGTGTTCAACTGAGAGAATATAAGAAGCGTTTATAACTGACAGAAGCTTACTGTATATAAACACCGCAATAAAGTTGCCAAATGAAAGCGTTCCGTCTGGTAAATGGTATGCTTTTTATATAAATGAATGAAGTTTATGCGTTTTCACACATTCTCTGGAAAAGAGAGTGCTCACCAGGTTATTGTGGGCGGTTCCTTTACAAGCTGCACGATTTGAGATATAAATCACGTTTGTAGCGTAACCAGTGTGAGAAATGACACGCTGAAGTTTTAAACTCGGGGTTGGTTCAGATTGCAATCGCTAACCGTGAGCACTGATGCTTGCTGTAGTAAACCCCGCTAACTACAGTATGTACGAAAGCCCAAAATGTTTTTTATTTAAGCGTGAACTCTGATCGCAAACATCAACATATGTACAGAACAGGAACACATCTCGGCACACCACTCAAAGCAGAATCGGCCAGCTAAAAGACCATCTGGAGATCAGTTCTGCTACAGAGAGATAAGAGTTTTTCGCTGTGTGCAAGATGTGAATCTTTGCGGTCGCTCGTCTTAATGAAAATTCAAGCAGTTCTTGTCGTTGGCTCTTTCTCTCTCGCAGGTGGGCATTCGTGTCTCAGTGTGGCTGTTGAGTGGGCACCGCCGGTGGCTGTCTCCTGCAACACATTACACATAACCTGAGCTGTCGGAACACACTGCCATAGCTCACAGCTCATAGCTAATGGAAATAACAACAATCTCCCATAAACTGCTCTGCTTCAGATGTCTGCATGTGTTTACAATTGCCTGCGAGTGAGTTTTGTTTTGGGAAAATGAAAGCGAAATGAACACGAATGGCCAGATTTGATCAGCAGGACTTGAGAGGAACACAAAAATGGCTTTTGACCCTGTGAGTCATACATAAAACAACTGAACCTAAAGAATGTATCCATTAAACATGCTTGCCGGTATGTTTTTAGTGATACACAAAGGTTCAGTCTGTTCATGTCATCATGAATAATAGTACATTTGCAGCATGTATTATAGTTTTACATTCACTACCATTCAAAAGACTTCGGTTTTAAATGGACACGGTGCTCTTGAATAAAAAATAAAAAAAGTAGGTGTCAACATGTCCAGAAATACATTAAACAGCATTAAACGTTTAATAAACGTCATGTGACACTGAAGACTAAAGTAATGATGCAGAGAATTCAGCTTTATCATCACAGGAATAAATGACATGTAATGACAATATTTTAAAACGGAGACCGGATGTTTTAAACAGTAACAATATTACTGTTCATACAGTATTTGTAATTAAATAACTGCAGCCTTGGTGGGCATTTGAAATATTTTTTTGAAATCTTACTGACCGCAGAAATGTGCTGTATACATTTTAACAATGTATGATTTATAAATGAACACTAAACTACACTGCAAAAAATGACTGATTTTAATGATAAAAACCTGATAAATGGTTAACGGTAAATTCCTGTAAAATTTACAAGGAAAAAACATAAACTGACATTCCCAGAATTCCCTGCATTGCATTTAAAATCTTGCTTGAATTTGATGTTTTTTGTTTGAAATAACCATTTCTTCCTAGTGTTTTCTGATCAGTGATGTTTATTAGGGTTGTATGTTGTTAAATGAGTGTTTCTTGTATATTTGAGTGTAATGAGTCTCATCATGATGCTGTTTAGTGTTTGTGTGAAGGACTTGTGATGGGCTTTGGTTCATCATGTGACTTTCTAAACAGTGTATTTCAAAGCTACAAAACAGATTTCACTACTTTAATAGGTTGGCAGATTAACATTATATTCACTAATGAAATTACGGTAATTAACTGTAATTTTATCTTAAAACCGTAAAACCTAAAATGTTGTTACTGTAGTTTCAACCACAGCTGCTGGTTTTCACTTAACATTTTTTTTTTACAGTGTAGAATAGTAGTCACTCTTTATTTAGTTGTGATGCATACTGCATTCACGTTAATGTTTCCGTAAAGTGTTTTTTTTAAAGATTTTTTTTTTTCTTTTTTAAACTTTAATAGCAGTTCTTAAAAAACGAAAGTTTGCGAGTTCAGAAAATGCAACCACAATAGTTAAGCTAGTGTTTCTGTGCCGTTCTGGTCAGGATGCTCAAGCCAGCCGAGCTACATTCAGACAGCGACTCTGTGACACGGTTTTAGGAACATCGTTGAGGAACATCTTACGCTCGAATACAAGTATTGTAACTTCGAAAAAGTGACACATCACCTTTAATTAGGCCCAGAAGAGCTCATTATTGTGCACTGACCAAGTTACAGTTGCTGTCAGGACGTCTTGAATGTGTGTGTGAGTGTGTGCGAGGGGTATATGAGTCCAGCATTCCTGCAGAGTTGGTCCTGGAAAGATCCCTGTGGAGGCGCAGGAATCTCACTCTCTAATGGAGCTGGCAGAGGGAGCAGCTCTCTGGGATGGGAAGGAGAAGAGAGTGGCTTTTATTTTTCCTGTGCTGCGGTGAGTGCAGGACTGCGGTTTCACAGAAAGAAAAAGAAAGGACGGAGAAGACGGAAAGAAAAGCAAAACAACGCTTGAGGAAACAAGCGAGATCTCGCAGTTTACTGGAAGACAGAAAGAAAAGTGAAAAGTACAAGAATGTGTAATTGGAGAAGTGGATGAGGTGCGAGAGAGGAACGCTGCTTGATGAGATGCTGGCGGCGTCTCAGAACTGCCCAGAAGTGCTGCCTAGGTCTTCAGATTCAGTCAGGGCCGCTCCGCTCGGGGTCAAGCTGAAGACAACAGCAGGACTGTCAAAAGGTTCAAATGAGTTCTGCACCAAGTGAAGGGGGGGGGGAGACAAGGGGAATGGGGGTGGAAGGAAAGAGAGGGAAAGTTGGAGAGTTGGGATGAGTGATGGTGAGAGGAAATGTGAAAAAGTGAGTGGGAGAGCTAGAGAAAGGGGCGACGGGGGGAGAAAGAGAAAGAGAAAAAGCAGGAGAAAAAGGGTGGAGGTCCAAACAGCCCCGTTTCTGAACACAAAGGAAATGAGGCAGAAAAGATCGAAAAAATAGGCCAAAAAGTGAATGTAAGGAATGAGAGAGCAAGAAAAAGAGGGAAAAACCCAAAGAGAGTGTTGAAAGAAGCGAACGCCGCTGGAATGGTGAGATACAGTCAGTTTGTGAACACGGACATGAGGGTTGACCTTGACCTTTAGCGCTTCTGGTTTGGGTGATTCTTGTTCAGATGAAATACGACGCAGAAAAGATATCCATAAAACACAATAATCAAAGAAGTGTAAGCAGGAGGAGATGCCTTCATGTGAATGGACTCTGACTTTTACACAAGACAAGAGCTAGAAAGAGACGAAGAGATTAGGGACCGTCTGCGCTTAAACTGGGGAATCAAATATGAAAAACACATTTTCAACTAGACCTCCACCCATCTCAAGTCACGTGTGAGACTCGCTAATAAACGGCCAGATCATATTCCCCACCAAAATCCACAGGAAAAAATGTGACTTTGTGCAGAAAACCCTATTTTTTGCATCAAGATTTGTGTTAAATATTACAGCTAATTCTCATTAATATAAAAACATATCGTCATAATAAAATCAAATAGTATAATATATAAATATATCAAATTATACATTAAACAATAATAAAAATATTATTTAACTTAAAAAAACTGTTAAAATGTTATTTTTTTGATATATCAAATTTTACTAATAGTAATTTTAAAGCAATATTTAAATTTTTTTAAAGCAAAATTTATTTTATAATTTTGCAAATTAATTCTTAAAATTTCTATTTTTACAGTAAAAAAACTGTTAAAATGTACATCATATATATATATTTAATATTTTACTAATATACTGATATATTCCATTTTAAATTATATTATGCAAATTAATTATTAAAATACATTTTACAGTAAAAACTGTTGTTTTATAAACATTCTAAAAATATAATGCTAATAGTAATTTTAAATCAATATTTACTTTATATATTATTTTTTAAATTATATTATGCAAATTAATTATTAAAATATAATTTGACTTTAAAAACTGTTAAAATATTTTTTATATATATAAAAGTCATCTAATAGCAAGTTTAAATTAATATTTAATTTTAATGTTACCTTTTAAATTATATTATGCAAATAAATAAATGTTATTTTTTATATATATATAATATTATGCTAATAGCAATATTATATTTATATATTCCATTTTAAATTATATTATGCAAATTAATTATTACAATACATTTTACAGTAAAACCTGTGTTGTTTTTATAAACATTCTAAAAATATAATGCTAATAGTCATTTTAAATCAATATTTACTTTATATATATATTTTTAAATTATATTATGCAAATTAATTATTCAAATATAATATGACTTTAAAAACTGTTAAAATATTTATATATATATAAAAGTCATCTAATTGCAATTTTAAATTAATATTTATTTTTTATGTTACATTTATATTATATATATATATATATATATAATATTATGCTAATAGCAATATTATATTTATATATTCCATTTTAAATTATATTATGCAAATGAAAAAACAAGCAAACCTTATAGCTGCAACACAATTGAAATCATCCAGACACCATGATTTTTGTGTATTAAAATCACTGTAAAGGCAGTTCAAAGAGTACACATTTATTATATCTGTCTTGGTGTGTGAAATATATATGACTTGGACATTTCTTCACCATTTGTTTGAGATTTGCCTGCAGTGCATACTTTCACTGCTCCTTGAAAAGATGCATGGTTTTTAAAAGCCTTCAAATGTAAATATGCTTGCCTGTGTGATTGAGCAATGACATCTGTTCAAGACCATATGTTCATGGTGCTCGGAGACAGCAGTGTCTGTGATCTAGTGCTGTAGTTTTGGGACCCGTGAACACGTGGTCTCATCTATCATGCATGTGAAGGTAGGTATGCGTATATTTCACAAAGAGGTCTGGTCTCTGAGTGCACCGCTTTGAGACTAATCCTGAACACGCATCCAAGTACAAGCCTTGCTCTCTGGACACGGAAAGTCCTATTAGTCGTGTTCACTCCGAGCATAAATCCCAGCATTCGGGAAGAACAGCAGAGCTAGCGGATCTTAAATTGTTTTTTAACAATCATATGCTGCCATAAAGTCATGCTGGAATGATCATATTTATGAGACAAATGCACATGAACGCCACCACAATGCCATAATTACCAGTGGGAAACTCTGCAGCCGGTCGC
Organism: Enteromius afrohamiltoni; assembly: GCA_034779775.1. Lineage (NCBI taxonomy): Eukaryota > Metazoa > Chordata > Actinopteri > Cypriniformes > Cyprinidae > Enteromius > Enteromius afrohamiltoni. The sequence goes on along the minus strand of JAUYWG010000057.1, from coordinate 6,359,544 downwards.
AGCAAGAAAAACCCAAAGTGATAATAACTTATAATTATAACTAAGGACTTTCTTAACTTAAGGGGTTTCTTGCAACTGTGCACTTTCTGACATTCTGATTTGGGGCTGTGCGAATAATAACGTAATATTGATCATAAGTTATAACTGTAAAAATACATTCCAATGAATAGAAATAAACCTTTTCCAGGAAAGATTGTTGCACATTTTAGGCAGATTATGAGATGACAGGTTCGTACACCCAAACTGAATTAGATTACTAAATGACACAAAGCAGACTTCAGTTTTTATGTGTATGCATGACGTAAATTTCATCAGCAGCAGAGCAACAAACACAGCCAGTCAAAAGAGATCAACGAACAGCTGGAGATGGATGTAACAACACACAGCCGTGTAGATGAGCGCTTGTGAGAGGGAGGGAGCTCAAAGATACTCACAACTAGTGCAGAGGCATTTTTAATCAAGGATAAAAGGTTTTAGTGTGTTTGTGTTGAGGACCTGTGTTCAAAAGAGAAATAAATATTAATTATAAAATAAATGAAAAAGCTTGTGGGGATATATATATATATATCTTTATATTACATTAATTAATCAAAATAAATTAAATAAAGAAAATCTATAATAATAACAATAAAATAATGTTCAATTCTTAGTCCCCCTGGTCCTGCATTTACCTAAAGCAGTGTATTTTCATGTAATTTTATATATATATATATATATATATATTTTTTTTTTTTTTTTTACATAAAAATTTCCACTGTGTTTCATATTATTTAGCAGTTATTTATTATTATTATTATTATTATTATATTTAACATTTAAAATGGATTTTGTTAAACATTTCCTTGTTTGTGTGGTCTTTTTAGATAGCGAGTCTGATTAGATTAGCCTGGCTTCCGCCACTATAAAGCTCATAGGAGCTTAGTCGGGCTTAACCTGCGCCCATCAGGTGCCTCTGTATACTACTGGACGAATCTACAACCAATCAGACCACTCATTCCCATGACGTATGCGTAGCGACGGAACCTGAAGCCACCGTAACCAACCGCTTCTCATTGGTTATCCCTTTTTTGGGAACAGAAAAGCTCTAAAACGGCAGCTTTGCCAGACTAACTTTGCTCGTGAAATAAAATGTAGGGTCACAGGAAGTATGGGCGGGCCCAGGCTATGATTAGATAGCTTAAATGTTATGTTTTTATAGCCCACTGGTTTTGTTTTATGCTTGAGAAAACACTCCTGTTCCCAAATCGTTTAAGTAGCTATATAGTTGTTAAGACTTAATTAGAACTAGTTACCTGAATTAAAACTGAGTGGAATAAACTTAAAATGTTTACTCTAACTGACTACGCCAACACTAAAATAAATAAGTGAATATAACTCAATCAAATGAGTTTATAGTGCTCATATTATTATTTTTTTTTTTAACTTAAATGGTTTAAGGCAACTGGTTTTCTCAAAGGGTTTGAGATACCATAACTTGTCAGGTTTTACAGTGCATTTACCTAAAGCAGTGGTTCTCCACCTTATTTTCACTCCAAGACGCCCTTCTCTCCAAATCCACACTGCAAGCGCAAACTTTTAACTAAAACTTTTGCATTTTCATGTAATTTATTCTTTTTTTTTTTTTTTTTTGCAAACGTACTTCGGTAAAATGTCTCTGCAGGAATTTTAGGTAAAAGTAACCTATGTAGCTATACTCTGGACTTTCTGTCAGAACAAGCTTTGGAGCGTTTGATGCCCGTATATACATGAACACCACTGATCCTAACAAACCTCTCCAACACACGCAATCATATATTGATCAATGCGAGGAAAGTGGACCTCCACACATGGTTGGTTTGTGCACCTAATGCACGATCCCGTATGTCTGTAATCATCTTTACCTTGATTACAATCATCTTCCATCAAAACTTTAGGCTACTAGACAACACTGGCTTCTTTTATTCAGCCGAGAGCTGTAATCTGCATGTCATATACAGCGGTGTACAGCCACCGTTCAGTTTAGATTTCACACAGAACCATGAGAAACGTTTGCTGATCCAAAATACAGAATACATAGAAAGCTACTGTTATTTATATATATATATTTTACACTATTTAATATATTAGTCATAACATTAGAGAATATAGGCTATTATATTTTAGTTTTAAGTTATCTTGTGCCCCCCCGAATGAGAACCACTGACAGCGTGATCTACCAGCAATGCCTTGGGCACCCCTGTTCTAGATGTTTTATATCTCAACGACATGCAAGTTAAAAACCAAATAACAGAAAGGTCAACTTCCTACCCTTACTTACCCTTAGGAAGCATGGTGAAGGCAAACCCTCCCAATTTTCATTTTTACATTGACTGTTTTAAAAATGTCCTAACTACATTTATGGACCTTAAACGCGGTAGTTGCATTGCTGTCTACGGAGGGTCAGCTCTGAACTGACGAACAAAGATCTTATGTGTTCGGACCAACATGAGTGCGAGTAATTAATGACAGAATTCTCACTTTTGGGTGAACTACCCCTTTAAATAGACTAGACTATACTTTCAAAGGCTATACATTCGGCTGTGCACCAAGCAAATATCCAAAACGGTATACTTTTGCCTTTACATTCTTTGGCTCTTCATTTTGAATTAAACGTTAAACGTTTCTGTGGTCCGATGAGGAAATATGACACATTTCAAATCCTATACTTCCATGGGGACCTGTGCCTGCCAAGGAACTGCCGTTGAGATGGATAGGAATGCTTTCTCTCTGTATCGAGGTGCAGTCACATTTACCGCTGCTTGGCAAAATTTTTGGGTAAAACCCAGTCAATCTTACAGGAATCTGCACGATCAGTCGTGTTTGGGGGCGAAACAGTTCCCTATGGTCACACTGAACGAGTAAAAGCTGCTTGGTTTGAAAGTCATTTCTGTGTGAGCAGTGCCTCATAATAAGCTAATAAGCAACAAGTTAACAGTGAAAACTAGTCCATAAACGAAAGTGTCATCAATAACACTAAGGTGACCACACCTTTATTGACCTCCTTGGTTTATAAAGAGTTTGCAACACCATGGATTCACGGAAGATGGAACCTGGGAAAGGGGAAACCACAAATCCACCACAGCTTTCAAGCCTGGAAAACTGTTGAAATACTGTTTAAAAATGTGGTGAAGCTACAGGTCACTGGGTTCGTTTCAAATATTCAGCCTATTTCAGTGCTGACGCACCTGAATCAAGCCTTCTAGTGACTGGGTACTTTATTAAACGAACGTTTATTCAGCTGTGTTGTTGATGGAGGGATCACACGTGAAATCCATTTCCTACAGTTGATAAACATTGCTTGATGAATAATGTTGTGCAGAAAGCCATGGTCTAAGGCTGCTAGTGTGCCTTCAGGACAAATGGGTTAATTGGGGGAATTTTTACCTGGGAACACTAGGAGGGATTTGTTTGGGGCGGCTGGTAGTGTTGGTGGTGTCTGTGCTGTTGGAGACTGGTGGGGCAGGAGCGTCCAAGCGAACTGGTAACGAAGGAGCAAGCGGAGCAGGATGCTTCTTAGGGACACTATAACCTAGAGGAGACCTGAGAGGGAACAAGAATGAGGGATTAGCTGTTTGGGTGGGCTATTACTAGGGCTGGCCCCCCCAAAAAATCTGATTTACGATTTAAAATGAAATTTTCAAACTAATTCCAGTACAGAACCTACTGAACGAATCACTCCCTTTAACTCACATTAAAGCTTTGTTCAAAATGAACGAATCGTTCAAGAACGACCAATCACTACAAGAAAGGCTGGCACGCGCAATTTCTGTTTTTACGCTTATTTTGTGAATTGTACTTGCGCGTATTGGAGAAATGATCGTAAAATCTAATTTACGATGGTTTCTGCGCAAAAAAACAGTTTTCGTTCCAATAAGTTGATGTAAACTACATATGTGAGTTTATCGATAAAATCGATTTATCGCCCCAAAACTAGGCGTTAAATTTACATTAGCAGTTATTTTTATTTGCAGTCACTTTGTGGAACTATTTTGATTCCGAATGATTCACGAACTGGTGATCTGCGAACTGGTTCAATAATTCATTAAAAAGAACAACCCGTTGCGTCTGACAACACTCTACAGCTCTATAAAAAGACATTTTCCGTGACTTTTAATTTGTCATTAATCTCAATCAGTTTTTCCTTGGACTGGAAAACACCATGATATTTCCAGAAATCCTGGTGATTCAGTGCCAGCTGCCCACCATAAATGATGTGTGGAGTACAGATTCAATTCTAGGGGTCAAGTAAAGAACAGGATAAAGTGGAATGAGGATGGAGATGTGAGGTACCTTCGGTGTAGCGAGCCACTATGGAGCCAAGAGTTATCTACTGGTGGTGGCAACGGGGTGGAGATGGTAGAAGTCGAGATGTCAGTGATGATGTTCAGTGCCTCCTTCAGGGCGGCGTGGGTACGAAGCACCTCCTCTCTTCGCAGGGCCTGTTCTGGAGACTCATCCATCAGAGAGTACTGATCTCCTGAAGAGTACAACTGAGCCAGCAACTCAGAGTGGATAAACTCCTCTACCTATGAGTACAGTTTCCACATAAAAAAGGAGCAGGACTTGAAGTTAGATATAGTAAGATGATGACACAGTCATATCTGTGACCTAAAAAGCCTTTAAAAAAAAGTTTTACTGGTTTGATTTTGTTTTATTACGTTGTTGATGACGAGGTGCATGATGGTCTTGGGCATCAGGTCTCGGATGCTTTTGTAGACGATGCTCATGTACGAGTCAACCAGGTTGCGGATGGTCTCGACCTGCCGCTCTAGCTGAGGGTCCATGGAGAAGCTCTCCGCCTGGCCTGAACCCTCTCCATCCACCTGAGCAATCAGAAAAAAGACGTGGGCAAACCTGGACAGGAGATATTCCGAGGGACACATATAGTGAAGCAAGCTGGAAAAGAGCTGTTTGGGGGTGCTTAAGAAGCAAGGAAAAAACGAGTTTTACTTTAGTGAGTGTCGGAGGGGGTGTGGTAGACTTCTGTCAGAGCGAATTATGGGGAACCCTGACAGAACTGTGACATCACTCAACATGTTGCTCCAAAGCATACATAAAGACAGAAAGAAGGGGATGGAGGGGTGCATGAGGGGGAAAAAAACAGGCAAGGGAGCTGATTAGAAACAGAGCTCAAAGCCCCCTCCTTCGCTGATCCTTCATGGTGTGACACAAGAGCTGAGGAATGCAGCAGAGCTCCTGACCCCAGAGCACAGCCACCATGAAGCCTGCAGCCGCAGAGTCAGATACACGCACATAGAAACGCTACAGGAGCGAGACTTATCCAAACGGCAGTGCACACTTATTAGAAGGCTTTTTATGCACTTATTTTAGCTGTAGAATCATGTGCAATAAAATATGAAATGTGTTCAACATTTATGAGCACCAGGGGCTGCAGTCCTGCAGGAATCTGCGGAGGTCTGTGCAGCTCTCCCTGCGCGTAGATGGGCCTCGTTATTATGCGAAACGTATAATTTCGTTGCGCTTCTTAGAATGCTCCAATGGTTCTTTGAAGTGTTTAAAGATATCTTTCACCCAGAAATGAAAATGATAGCATTTATTTATCACATTCAATACTGAAACAAATAAAGATATTTTTGGTTCTACCTTGACAATTCTTCCCACCACAACCCTGATGCCTCAGAAAATTCATAAAGAAGCGGTTTAATCCAATAGACATGATTGCTTCATTTAGATTGATGAACTAATTGAACACATAATACATTAAATATAAACAATGAAAGGTCAAACATGCTTGTACAGCTACTGTTAACCATATTTGACGTGCTTTGTTTGTAAAACCAGTGAATTCATATGGATTCCTTTTACAATTAACTTTTTAAATCAGCAAAGTTTTGGTGGAATGGATTGTTTTTACATGAAAGTACAGAAATCTCTCAGGTTACATTAAAATATCTTGTTTTGAAGATTTTGAGGATTAATTAAAATTTTTATTGGTTTGGAACGACGTGAGGGTGGGTAAATGATAGAATTTTCACTTCTGGGTGAACTATCCCTTTAAGGTTCAGTAAAGTTGGTTATTTGACTCTTTGGAGACTTTTATTGGTTCCTCAGATCAGCGTATTTGCTTTCTGGATTTAATAGTTTACTCAAAAGTGAACATTCTGTCATCAATTAGATGTTGTTCCAAACCGCTGTGGCTTTCTTTCTTCTATGGAACATAAAAGAAGACTTTAGGCACAATGTTCATGCTGCTCTTTTACATGCAATAAAAATGAATGGGAACATGTGCAAAAAAGAACACAAAGCGATACATTAGTTGTGTGCTACAGTATAAAGTATAAAAATTCAAGTTTAACGAAATCACCCAGAAATGAAAATTCTATAATTTACCCACCTTCACGTCGTTCCAAACCAATTAAATATTCTTTAATCCGTAAAATCTTCAAAGCAGGGTATTTTACCGTAACCTGAGAGATTTCTGTACTTTTTTTATTTAAAAAAAATCCATTCCACCAAAACTTTGACTTGACAAAAATGATCATCATCTGCTAGAATCACATATTCATGTCTTATTTTGAAATATGAATATGTAGAAATGCTAATTATGTTTGAAAAGTCTGGTAAAAAAATTAATTTCATTGAATATATGCACACTTCCGAAACTCACCAAAAGCAGTAGGCCTACCAGGTTTGCCGTCTGCTACTACAAATTCATACTTCACTACTTTTTTCATCTATATAGTCGGGACGTAGACATATTTGGGGCCGGCGTTGGAAAATTACATCATATGGACTACTTGGACTACTATGTAGGTCTGTCACAATAACAACTTTTTGTTGTGGGATATATTGCCCCATTTATAATTGCGATAAGGGATATTATTGTCATTTTCAGACCATTTTATGACACTGAATGTTCAGTATCAAAATACCCTTAAAAAACATTCATAAATAGTAAAAACAAGCAGAAAAAAGAATTGCACAAAGTGATTTTTTCATCTATGGATTTTTGCCCTTTTCTCTCTGAAAAGTAAGGGTGCACACTACTGCTGAAAACACGATCCCTATCTAGCTGTCAGATCTCTGTGTGCACAAAGATCCCTAAACAAGGCCATATCTACAGATTAAACTTTTTTTTGTAGGATTTGTGAGCTAGCACCTCATGACTACACCACGTTATGTACGAGACTTTGCAAAAGACATAAGGCACAAGTGGAAAGCAAAAAACATTTTTATGTTATTGTCTTTTTTAATTGATTTGATAATGTTTTTATTAAATCTAAATACAATGGGCAATATACTAAAAATTATTAAGCTCATGTGCATATATATATATATATATATATATATATACATAACTTTCTTCAGAGTGCCTCAAGGATTGATATATATATATATATATATATGTATATATATAAAAAACACATGTTGTTGGTTTTGCAAAGAAGCGGGGAATACAAGTTCTAAGTGGAGCTTATAAAGATCCACACGGCATCCGGCTATAAAGCCCTTTTTGGTTTAAACTGTAACCTTTATTTTGAAGTTGTATGCCGCAGGGTTTAGCGTACAGGTACAGAAGCCGGTGCTTTCCTGTGCTTACCGTGGTTTTCTCTGGGTAAACCCCAGCTCGCAGCAGAGAGGCCTTCCAGCTGTCCACCTCGTCCTGGGTGTCACAGGCCAGCTCCAGATGCCTGTAGTCCTTATACACGTTCCTAAGGCGAAAATAATCTGTCTTAGCCGGTTCCCATGGCAGCACATACACTCTCACACAAACAAGTGCTCTCTCGCGCGCACATATCATGTGTCCAAAACCACAAACCCCAGACCACCCCTTCAGCCCAGGCTGACGTGAATATCCATTCACTCTCTTTATTTAGATTTTATCCTACCTCACTTTTTTTAATCATAATTCCCTTTCCCATCTATTATTTAGCCTCTCTCCACCATTTTATTATTATTATTTTTCTCAGAGAGAGAGAGAGAGAGAGAGAGAGGCAGGAATCTGGAGCCGGTCTCTCTCCATCTGTTCCACATTCCCCTTAATTATTCTGTTGTTCCTCTCCTCCTTTTGTTTCCCTCTCATTTCTCTCTTTTTGTGGCTATTGTTTCTCTTTGTTGTGCCTGTGGGGTAAGAGGCTTAAAGTATAATGTACAACGTGTTTTTGATTTAGTCTACGGCTGATAAGAACACGGCTACAAGAAGATGACCTGAGAGCGGGGTCAAGTCGCACACATTCTTCAATCTCATAAACCTCAGCTACAAAACACTGTTTTTTACAAGCACACATATGACTCAGTGCTACTAATCGCTGTAACTGAGAAATCATTTCTTCTAGTTGCTTGCGTAAGGACTTAGTCCGAGAGTTTGCGTACATGACATCAGTTGCTTCTCAGACCCTTCTACTATGCCGTAATGTGTGGGGAATATTGTTTTGCGGTTAAACGATTCATAATTCATTGGTAGTTCTTGATATTTATGACAGGATAACTGCAGTGCTTGTGAATGTAATGAACTTTATTTGCCATTCCAAAACCACAAAGTACGGCTCTGACTTTTAAAAGGGTTTAGACTCAAAAAACGGAGTATGCACAAAATCAACAAAACAATCTGTGCGCATCCAAAAATAATATTTGGATATGTTTCTGGGGCTTATTATGGATTTTTTTCCCCAAAGTGTTAGATGAATGCAATCTCAGTATTAATAATTTATTATTATAGTTTTTTACTTTCTTAAAAAAAGCTTTTATATATATATATATATATATATAAATAATAACTTTAAATAATAACTTTATTTGGAGTATTACTTGTGCACAATGATTATTTCTCATTAATACACCTAAAATGTGTGTTTTTGTCACTTTAATGAGGATTGTGTAATATTGCACTTTAAATGCTGAATATTTTAAGGTGTGCCTTAAGTATACTTACAATAGTTCCACTTAAACACTATCAAATATACTAAATATGTCTTTAATTGGACTACTTCTGCACAATTAAAGTGCATTAAGTACAGTTGTGCCAATTTAGCAGACTAGAAGTACAATTGCATGGCATTTTATTCAGTGCATAAATATGAAAATGTATTTGCAATATACTGATCATGAAGTAAATGCAATTCAAATACATTTAAGTATATTTATTTTTCACTAGGGTAGTTTTCATTTTAATTTCAGTTAAGGTTTTAGCCTTTTCAGATTTTTATTGATTTGAATATTTCTGTTTTGATCATTATTTAATATTGATTGTTTTAATTGCAGTAATTTAAAAACATTTTTATATATACAGTACATTTTTATGTGTATATATATATATATTTGTTTAACTAATATTATAGCTTATTTCAGCTTTGTTTTTAATATATTTTTTAAATTCCATTTTAGTCAGTAATTACAATGCTGAATGCAATTCCAAACGACTGTTATGGGTTAAATAATGTTTGTGAAAAGCACTCTAATGCAATACAAGTCTCTATAGGGAGAGGTTTCCTTTGTAAATGCATTACTGTAAAAACTACTTTTGTTTGTTTTCACAAACTGATGAGCGGGTCGTAATTATTGTCTGCAGTAATCGTTACAATGTTTCAGATGTCATGGCTTATGTTAAATCCAAAACATTCCTTTAATCACAGACCTGAGTGAGTCCAGAACCGCACAAAACTACATCATATATGAACCTGGATGTAATGCACACTGATGCAAACACAGACGAAAAAGTGGATGAAAATGTTCTCTGCTTTTTTCCATGAGCATTTTTCACAGCTGTGACAAAACGACATCTACCTCTTGACGTCAGCGGTCGCTCAGACTCTAGGGAGTCGGTGGGTGTGAAGGGCACAGTATGAATCACTAGATCATTAAAGTGTGTGTGTGTGTGTGTGTGAGCAAGGGAGAAAAAAAAGGGGATTTTTCAGAGTACTGGGTGGTATGTTTCTGCTGGTGAGTGGGAATGAGTGTGGAGTTTATAAGAGCTTGAATATCTTTATACAGAGTGTTTGAAATGATGGATGTATGCGTGTGTGTGTGTGTGTGTGTGTGTGTGAGAGTGTGTGTGAGAGCATCTGATTGATTGTGGTGCAGCCTTGGGTGTGTTTACAATAGTCTGCCATGCCTCTCTCACTGTCAGAGCTGTGTGTGTGTATGTGTGTGCTCGTTCACCACAGCATACCAACATCTCTCCAATTAAGCAGCTAATCAATCCCAGACACACCCGCACTTGAAAATGAAAGAGGCTGCGTTTCAACAGACAGTATGTCAGAAAAAAAAGAGAGCAGGGAGGGACACGGAACTAAAGACTGGCCAGGAATGTGCCAGAAGTGTGTCCTACTGCGCCCCTGTTCCTGTCGCGCTCTCTGTGAAGTATTACTATGAAGGCAAGTAAAGGAGTGCATATGGAACGGCGTTATATGTCCCTGTAGAATGGATGTGTGTGTAAGTGTGTGTGCGTGGTGACCACCAGATGTGACTCCGCTGCACTCTCCTGGAGACAATTTTGGCTCGATTTGGCCCTCGGAGACAAGATTTCTCTCATTGCAAGGAGAAATCAACAGTTGCGGATTGGTTGTGTGACTTGCTCACTGATGGCCCATTATTTGCCTTTGCAGTGAATCAAACACTGACAGTGTTTACCACAAACAATAAAATGATCTTGACTACTGTTTTACTTCGAGCCAATAAATTGATCAAAAGTGACTGTAATGACATAAAAAAATTAAATTGTGACATTCACTTACCCTCATGTTGTTCCAGATCTCTATTATGTGTTATGAACACACACACATGATATTTAGAAAAAAAAAAAAGTCTCTCTGACTTCCATAGCAGGCAAAGAATTACTATAGAAGTCAATAGAGACGATTGATTAGCAGCATTCTTCAAAATATGTTCTTTCAGGTTAAAATCATACAGATTGAGGGTGAGTACATGATGAAAATATTGTCATTTTTTATTACATCCCTTCGGCAATGCAATAAAAAGGAATGCTGTCCTTTTAAAAGAATCAAAGAATCCTAAAAAGTATTGCTTTCTATCAAAATAATAGGCATTTATATTGATAATATTAAGAAATGTTACTTAAGCGCCAACTTCTTGGTTTCTAAAGGATCACTAGACACTTTACTGTACTTTACTGTATTTTTGATCAAAAAACCTTGGTGAAAGTAGACAAAACCATTTAGATGACTTAGAATTGGCAGCTATCGCGGAAAAGTAAGTGTGGATGAGGAAAAGCATTTTAGCCTTTAGAAAAAATGACACATCTGACTATTATGGTACAGTTTGGTGCCGGATTTAGGACCAATGAGATTTCACCATGGGCCGGGCTGTCCAGAAACAGCTTCCAAGTTACTGACTAAACGTCATCACAGCTGAATAGAGCATCAACTCTTTTAATCATGACAAGGCTTTTTATCAAACGTTAATCAAGCCTGGTTAAGACACGGGGTGACAGACCTGAAACTCTGAGAAACACTGCTGCAGAAAGAAGCCGGGAGCTCAGAGTACAAAAGAAAAAAATGTAATACATAGAGGAAAAAAACTCTGGTTGTGGCAGAGAAACATATTTAAAGAGGAGAAGAAAGATTAGATCTGATTAATAGTCCAGATGTTGTAGAATGGAACGTGTGTGTGTGTGTGTGTGTGTGAGAGAGAGAGAGAGAGTAATGATCAAACTCTAGTTTAAAATACCTCTAATAGAATACCTTTTCTACATTTCCTATTTCTATGATGTTGGGATATTGTTTCTCCTAGTCTACTGGATATTTCACTCGTTTCATCTTCCACTAGATCAGGGGCACACATCATTTTAACGTGACCCAGTCTTAAGTCTCTGGGGTATATTTGTAGCAAAAGCCAAAAATACATTGTACGAGTCAAAACGATCGACTATGCTTTCATGCCAAAAATCATTAGGATATTAAAGAACAAGATATTTTGTAAACTTCCTCCCATAAATACATTAATTTTTGATCAGTAAAATGCTTTAAAAACTTAATCTGTATAACTTTAAAGTTTTAAAGATTGAGCTTCCACACATCAAGAATGCTTTTTTAAGAAAGTATTTTGGCGTATAGTGATTCTGAATGGATCCGTAGTAGTTTATATGCAAAAAGGCATATCCCTGTGGATTGTTTGGTATGGCAAATTACTGTATAATTCAGCTTTGTGCACTTTTAAGTTGCATAGAATATCTGCAGTTAAATTTCTGGCTCTGGGAGGTGAATATAGTTTCTCTCTCTTAAGATAGATAGCGTGGATGCACTTCAGTGCACTTCTTCTGAAATGTTGAACAGAAATTCCCACCCACTGCCTTTATAAAACCTGGAAGATACACCTAGGATGCCTTGAGGGTGAGTACATCATGGGCTGATGTTTGGTTCTTTACAGTTTGTCCAACCTTTTAATGCCCAGTTGGACAATAAATGACATTTGGTTGTAATACGTGTAGACGGTTTACTGGATTGTTTATTGCATGTCTGCTAATGGCTGAACACACACACACACACAGGTCACTCGGAGGGACTGAATTCTTCTTAAGCTGTGTCTACAATATAAATCTACTTCATATGGCATGTACTCTGAGAGTTTGATCTTTACATCATTAAAAAAACATTCTCTAAAAATAAATTGAAATGCGTGTAGGTGCTAAAACTGACCTCTGCTCTGTGTTAAAGATGGCAAAGACATGCTTGCTGGACATGAAGCCCTTTTCTACGTCTCGCACCTTCAGGTTGTCCAGAAGAAGCATGTATTTCTTCTCTTTTTCCTAGAAAATGAGACAGACAATGGATATTGTACGTTTTGCTGAGCTACCTAGTAAGCCTAGGCACATTATTTAGAATTCAAGCAAAGTTTTGAGATCCTAATAATATTTAGTGTCAACAATCTACCCAGTAAAAAATTAACAGGATAGTAACGGCAAAAAGCTGTGAAAATGCTATGGTAAACACCTGTTAAATGGTTAATTCCTGTAAAATGTACAGGAAAAAACTGTAAACTCACATTCCCAGAATTCCCTGCATTGCATTTAAAATTGTTTGAATTTGATGTTTCTTCTTAGTGTTTCTGATCAGTGATGTTTATTAGGGTTGTATGTTGTTAAATGAGTGTTTCTTGTATATTTGAGTGTAATGAGTCTCATCATGATGGTGTTTAGTGTTTGTGTGAAGGACTCTGAGCTCCTTCTATATATCTTCATATTTAAAAGCTGCTTGTGATGGGCTTTGGTTCATCATGTGACTTTCTCATCATCACCTGCTTTTGGTGTTTATCAGAGTATTTCAAAGATACAAAACAGATTAGATAGGTATATTAACGTTATATCAGTTAACGAAATTACAGTATTTTACTGTAAATTTAACTAAACCTAAAATGTTGTTACCATACTTTTACGGTTGAATTGCGGCAAATACAGCTGCAGTTTTTTTACTGTAAATCTTATGGATTTTTTTTTACAGTGTACATAATCTATGCTTCTCAAAATTGGTGTGTCAAATTGTAAAGTTTTGTCATCGTTTACTCTTATGATGGTGTAAACCTGTGTGTCTTTCATGAACACGCAGATGGTCTTAAAAATACATGACATGTTCTTCACACTGATGGCAGAGCCTTTAACATTCATTGAGTATTTTCATTGCACTTTTTCCCCCTATGCCATTAACTTTATTTTTAAGACGAAATGAGTATAAGGTTGGATGTTTAGATTTCACTGTAGCTCCAGAAGACTTGAATGTAGCACACAAGTTGTAGGATCCACAATTAAGAAACCCCTGATCACTGCAACTGCATGGAAAAGAGTGACAAGCACATTCCTTCTTTGTGCTCCACAGAAGAAAGAAAATTATACAGGCTTGAAACCACATCAGAGGGACTAAATAATGACATTCATTTTCATTTTGGGGTCTTTAACCACAATTCTAAAATGGTGTGAACTAGGGAAGACGACTAAGAGGAAGAAAGCCAAGAGAAAAAAAGAATCTACTGTAGATCCATGTGATCATCCTTAGGATGGTCTCAGGCCCAAGACAAAACAAAAAAATATGCACATAAGAGAGGCCACAAGTTTTCACTCTTTAAGTAAAGGATTGAGAAATAAAGAAGGAAAAAGAATGAAGAATTGAGAGATAGAGAGTGAGGGCTCACATGTGGAAGTCATTATTCGGACCAAGGCTCTAAAACACAACATTTCGTCTGAAAAAAAAAGAAAAAAAGAAAGAAAAGAAAAAGAGCTCCCCCTCTCCACCTCTCTCCTCCCTCTGTCTGTACAGGAGGGGCTGGGGTCTCAGGAAACGGCTTGGATTACATTGCAAATAACGGAAAGGAGATGTGGGAGAGAAAGAGAAGAACAAGGGATGAAAGTGTGAGGGGAAACACTCTAAAAAGAGCAAAAATTAAAAACAGAAGGGGTAACAGAGCCGAATGATGGCACTATCAGTGATCGAGTGTGACGGAGCGCCGGCGTAGGAATTTTCTTGCAAGGGAGTCAATTCTGCAAGCCAACTACGCCATCTAACAACGTTCAATAACCTGATTGTTTTCTGAATTTGGAGACCGGCACAATCAAAAATAAAAAAGTATCTAAATGTTTACAAGCACCAAAAACAATCAAAAGAGTTTCATACTTATAGTGCAAGCATTTGGAAACTATACAGTATTATTGGTTGTGGGGAACATACAGTACCATACTAAAATTGAAGTCCTTATCAGTTGACGAACTTATTTTAAGAAATGCGTACTTTTATTCAGCAATAGTGCAATTGATCAAAAGTGAAAGACGTCCCAGTTCCACATAAGAGTGATCAGAATTGATAGTGGAGCATCAAATGTCAGAATAGAATAGATTTTAGCTTTGCATCACAGAAATAAATTACTTTTTAATAAATAGAAAGCAGTTATTTTATACGTCAGTATATGTCTTTCTTTTATAAGAGCACAGTTGCACTTTTTTCCTTTGTGGTGCTTGACAGGCTCTGGTCACTATGAATTATCAATGAGATGTGCAACCGTTCATCAAAACAAACAAACAAACAAAAAAAACAGGGGTACGCAAACAATGACAGAATTTGTACTTTTTGGAAAAGTATTCCTTTAAACTACTACTACGCTGTCTCTGGTTGTCCTCCTTGACTCCTTGCACCCCTCCTTTTTTGCTCCCCTCAAAAACTTTCTCTTTTTTCATTCCAGAGGGGCCCACTTCCTGCCTGAGTTTTTAGAGGCTGAAAAAAAAGTTAGAAATGACAGGCTGGCGTTAAGAATACAACATCTGGTACCGCTTTAGTGAGAGAGTGCGAGCGAGAGAGAAAGAGAGAGAGAGATGGGGCAGGGAAGTCCGGAGGATGGCTGGGAGTACCGAGAGAGGACAGAGGGAGAAAGACAAGAGTGGATAGGAGCGAGTCAGACCAAAAGATTGAAAGAAAGAGAGGAATTGAGAAACAACGGACCACTCCAAAAGTTTATTCCCCAAGGGTCCCATCAACCCTTATATGGCCAGTGGGGTCCCTCCCTCTCTCTCTCTCTCTCTCTCTCTCTCTTCTTCCTTCTCTGACTCCTCATTCCCTCTTTTTTGCTATGCCTTCCATGAACGTCCTGCCAGATAGGCGGCTGTGGGAGCGATTGTGCCACGTCAAGGCTGGATACTGCAAACCAACGCGGGAAAACGGTGGCCGGAGACGAGACGGAACCGTGAAAGCCGAAAACGGGTAAACGGATGTCTGGAGCGTCTCTCTCCGTCCTCAACGCCGGCATCATCCCAACTGAGAATGAGATAGAAGCAATGGAGTCTATTTCTGTCCTGTTTATTTTGCAACTTCTACCGCCTCCTGTGAAGGTCGAGGCCAGCAGGGTTGGACTGAGTGATTGAAGTAGATAAAGAAAAAGGTGAAAAGAGAGAGAGAGAGAGAGAGAGAGAGTGAGAGGGCTGGAACTATCTCCTGCTCCGTCATCCCAGTGTTCAGACTACCTGTTCAGGATCATACTGGTGTACAGTAGTCTGCACATTGGTTAGACTGTGCATGGACTCCCATCGCTGGAGAAACGACAGCAAAAACACACACAACGACTGCAGGTGAAAAGTCAAGACTCTGCTACGTTTGGTTTGTTATCTACACCAGTCTTGGTACTGCATGTATCTATGGACTCAAAGTTGGCACTTCCTTGATGACTGACAGCTTGAATTTAGATCGCCCACCGCATAGGCGTCATATACGGCACATCAGCCACAATTTGTGTGGGTAAACCTAGCTAAAACTGTTCTAGCGTAAACACATATGTACTTAGGCGTAACCGTGCACGCATATGCTTTATATCAAAGCTCCAGTTGTCTGGCTAGGCCCTTCGTAGGTTCCGATAAGCGAACTCGGCATAATGTATGCATGCTAACTTGCACGACACAGACGAGAGGTAAAAAGACAGCGATTACACTGAACGCTAACATCTGTAGTCATCTGTTTTCCCTCATGCAGCTCGCGTCAGAAAGAGAGAGAGGGAAGACTGCAGGAATGCGTGTCTGTTTAGTGTTGGGCGCTGATTAACCCAAACCATCAGTCTCGGCCTATCAGAAATGGGGCAGATTTAAAGAAAGGAGGGGAACGTCTGATGCCAGCTTGTACTGACGTTTTTTTTTAAGGGTAAAAAAAGCGATCGCTTAATGCGAGAATGTATATGTGCACAGAGAATTGCAATGTGATCTGTTGCAAAAGGGGTGAGGGGCTGCATCTCTTCCTCTCTCTCCTCTCTTCTCTCTCTCTTTCGGCAGGCTCTAGGAGGCTGGATGGTGTTTGGACAAAGTCTTACAATTTTCCACCCAGGAATGTGTATGGCCCCGGTGAGACTGCCAACCACAGAGACAGAATGAAATGAAGAGACGAGATGGATGCATTGGAAAGAGTGCCAAATATTCATATTTTTAACTGGATTTTTACATTTAAATGTAATTCTTGCAATGATTGTAACGTCTTGGAAAAGTCACGCACACGCTTATTTTCCAAAGCAATAATGGATTCAGCAGAACACGGGGAACTGTAAAGCCAGCCAGCTTCTGAAGTCATGTAATATTTAAAAACTCAAAAGCCAATGCTAATTTTTTAAAAGAAGCCATCACTTTATCATTCAGAGTTTAGAAGTGTTTGCATTTGAATGTGTTGAGGCTGAAGGTGTGCGAGTTTCAGAAAAATACACCAGTGTTTATACGCATTCCTCCGTTTGAAGTGCTGAGCGGGTTTTGAGTTTCGGTATTCATTAAAATTAGTGTTTGCTTATATAGTCGCATGCATTTTGGCAGTCAGGACGACTGGTACGCATAAGTGTGTCTGCATCTGTGTGTGTTTAAGATTCTGTGTATATCAATATCCATGTGTGTGTGTGTGTGTGTGTGTGTGTTAGTTTGACTTGGGGGGCTTCCAGCTATGTCAGGGTGATCCAGACCAAATGCCTTAATTCCCAGTGGACGGAAAGAGACGGTGGGGGTATACCAGGAAAAGGGAGCAAGTAAAATAAGAAGGAAAGGAGGAAAAGAGGGATTTGACAAAATATAAAGAAAAAGTGAAATAAAATGAGGTTTTAGAAACTAGCTACCGCATTTACATTAGTGTTTTCTTTAATGGTGCTGTGAATACTCAACGTCTTTGTAAAATCTCAATCATTGGTTTATCTCTGAAGAAATGATAAAAGCATGTAAATGTATGTTAAATGTGCAATGCTGTAAACAGAAACACATTTAGAGGGAATGCGTGTTTGTGTATTAGTAACACATTATTTTTGTCCTCTCTCTTGCCGTTTTGCTTCCGGCTTCCGGTCGGGAGAAGCAGGCTGTGCTGCCATTGACTGAGAGCGTTGTCTGTCTGCCTGTCTACACTTGCTGTGCAGAACTTCCTGCACCTGTACAGCAGGCACAGACAGGCAGACAGATGGCAGCCCGCCTGACAGGCCACACAGTGTGACTGACACAGAGACCAGCCAATGAGTCCCACCACAACCCGACAGGGAACTTTAAGCAGACCACTGAAAAATGTATTTTCCCATGATCATCATAAAGTCATTAAACCAATGAAAGAGTGCATGTCGTTTTCTAATCCGGTTACTCACCTCGTCGTCTTTAAACCAGGACAGACTCTCTGCGGTGAGCATGAACCAGTACTCCTTGGCCCCTCCTTTGATCAGGCTGATGTTGTTGATGGTTAACCAGCCCTTGCGAATCACCTGAGGGGCAGAAGTCAGAGGTGAAAGGTCTGGGTTTAAAAACTCAGGAAGAGGATGAGATCCTCTGGTCCTCTAAAAAATAAAAAGAATGAAGGTGAAAGTAGTCAAATCTGTAATCGGGTAATAAAATTCAATTGGTATTCATATTAGAACGATATGGCAAAACAATAGATAGATAGAAACTAAAGCAATAACAATAGAAACTAGTGAGAATTGGATAAACTGAGGGATGAGAGGGTGGGGGTGAAGAAAGACAAGGAAACAGAAGGAGGGGGAAAGATCTAAAACATCCCGTAGGAAATATGAGTCATTTTCTGGCTGATTTAAGCTGATCGTGACAGAGTTTTATCCTATTCAGTTTAACAACATTATTGTTTAGTGATCTAAAGTAAAGTAAAGTAAAAAAAAAAAAGATACAGTAAAAGAATGGATTTCTATACCACTATTGATAACAAAAATACAATAAAACTTCTTTAGCACATTCTTCTTCATCTGTTGTTTCAAATGAACCTCCAAAACAAGCAATAAAACACACACACAAAAAAATCTTTATTTTGTGACCGTACCAACCTTATGTTTGCAGCACGTACCGTTTATGTTGGAAATCAGAAATTGCAACACACGCACACACACACGTTGGTTTTTGTGATTTATGGGGACTCTCCGTAGTGTTTCTACTGTACAGACTGTATGTGGTATTGTCCTACACTGACCCTACACCCAAACCTACCCCTTACAGGAAACACTACACACTTTTACATTCTCAAACACTTCATTCTGTCTGATTTATAAGCTTGTTTCCTCATGGAGACCTAACTAATGTCCCACAAGGTCAAAATTTGGTAATCCAATCTTTGTGGAGACAATTGGTCCCCATAAGGTGATAAATACCGGCTGCACACACACACACGCACACACACAAGCCAAATGGACTGAGATCAAAGAGAGTTTGAGATTCCAACCTGTTTTTAACATTAGCGTCCACATACACACGACTCTGTTTACTCGTGCAAACTGTGAGGAGGTTCGTTCACAGACGGTACATTATGCAGTACAGTGATTCAGAGACATTAAAACGATGAACAGGAGGATAAAAAAGCAGGTAATTAGTAGAATAAGGTTTTAGAATGCGGTTTAGGATTGAAAAGACACCGCTGGGCAAATCAGGATTCAGAATAGGCGTCAAATGAGCTGTGTTTTGGACTGTTGTGTATATACGCTGACTGAGGAGTCTTTAGGGAAGTGCGGTGCATGAAAAACACACTGTACAACAACGTTCGGGAGTGGTAAAAATCAGAATTTCTGAGTCTCAGAATGTCTTTGATTCATGTGACAGCAGCACCAGATAAAGGGTGGAAAATAAAGCGGGAAGATTTCTAGCTTTCTGACATACATACAGCAGAGGCTACGTGACAGTGGTAGACAGTAGGTAAGGCTTACAGACACTGGACTCGTACAATTTGACTGGATGGAGGAGGGGCAGCACCCTAAAACATCAGCAGAGAGGAGAGAATAAAAGCATTAAGGTGGAGGATGAGCATCTCTCCTGGCACGCTGCAACTCCACATTTATTCCTTCAACTAACGCAAAGAATACAAAATCATTTTCTAAGCAATGGAAAGATGAGATTAGTAAAGATACAGCGTATAGGTTGCACAGTGCAGGAGATATGAGCATAGCTGACATTACAGGAATCCTAAATGTTTAAAAACATATTTCCATGTGTAATTAAAATCAAGAAATGAAGCCTGCATGTATAATACATTATAAGGGTATTCCTAAGGCTTTATAATGAATGAACAATGCATGATAATTTGTGGTTATAGCTTTTAATAGTATGATCATTTATGAATACGATCCATCCACTTAAGTAACAATGGATTATATTCAGTTATAATGCTTTATAAGTCTCACCGTTTTACTTTTGTTACTTAAAGTGGACAAATACCACTTTTTTATTATGCATTTATTATAACGCCTCAAGAAGGAACATAGAAAGTGTTAGCAACAGTTGTGAGATCATCTAAATCATCCTTTTAGTTATGGCTTTAATTAGTTGTATTGCAGTATTATATTTCTATATTACAGTTGCTTAATATACTGTAATGCTACACTACATATATTTTTTGGCATACAATACTGTTTAAAGCTTCTGTTTAATAAGAATGTTTTTTCTTTCAAATGCAATTTATGGCGAAGATGATTTTTCACCTTCAATAAATGATTTTCCTTACAATACAGGCCACTAAAAAGTGGGCCGCCGTTTCTGAGCTCTACTAATTTTATCAGTTACAATGAAGGAAGGAAAGGAAGGAGCAAAAGGGGGCGAAACACAGCCATCATAGAGAAAGAGAAAATAAGAGCATTCTTGAGCACACTTGAAATAGAAACACAAGCCATCAAGAACAAGATTAACTTGAAAAGATGTTACACATACATACACACAAGCCACATATTATCTGATGAGAGACAGATGGCCACAAGAGCAACAGAGATTGAGCAGCGAAAGAGACTTCCTTCCAGAAAAGCATGGTCTAAACCCTGCTAGCTGATGCTTTCTGATTTATACCAGGTCAGCTCGTAAAACACTGACTCACCTGGTTCCCAGCTGAAGGCTTCTTACTCAGTTGATTGGTTTTCTGTTGAGCGCTGAAAGGAGATGTGTAAATGGAGCGAAATCAAACGTGCCATGTTCTTAAACGTGTGTTTTGTTATATATTTGTTCTTACTTCGCGAACCCGATAAAATCTTCATGGTTTGTGTTGATGTAAGAGAGCTGAATCTCTAGTGAGAGTAAAACCTGGGCAATGAACAAAGACACATGACGGTCATTTGCAAGCAAACTGCTAACAAAGTTATTTTCAGCCACCACAACAAAACGCTCCCTTAAAAAAACAGATTAAAGGAAGAGATCACCCAAAAATGAAAGTTTTCAAATCTGTATGAATGTCTTTGTTCTGCTGAACACAAAGGAAGATATTTTATAACCAGGCTGTTTTGGGTCACCATTGACTTCCATAGTAAGTAAATAAATACTATGGAAGTCAATGGTGACCTGGTTACAAACTTTTTTCTAAATATCTTCCTTTGTGTTCAGCAGAACAACAAAATGCATACAGGTTTGAAACTACTAGAGGGTGAGTAAATGATGAGAGTTTTCATTATCGGGTGAACTATTCCTTTTAATTAGAAAGGTTGTGACCTGGTCTTTGGCTTGACTCTCTCGCTCCCGAATGTGTGTGGTCACTATCCTCTCCGTCTCCTCTCGCAGTTTTGGAAAGGACTCTAACTGTGGACAGAAAAAAGCAAGTTAAAATAGGATAGAAATCTAAAAACATTAACACCACCATGCATTTACGGCAAGCATTTATGGCTATTGAAAAAACGCTTGTCATGTGTTTAAATGTTTTTCTAATTGCACATCGGTAATGATGAAGTTGCAGTACATTTAACATATATTAACTTTAAGATTAAGTATGTTAGTCAACGCACCAAAATAAGCAAACTTCATATAATACAGTTTTCATACTTCTGAAGTACATTTCACATGTGCATTCAAAACAAACTCGTTTTTCAAGATACAGAATGGACTTCTGTAGCATGATATAATAGTTTCTGACTTGCATATGTCTGTGTACATCTCAAAAGCATGGGTGAGAGGATGCTGCACCTTGTTGGTACACTGTTGTACTGTGTTGATGAGCTCCTGGATCACCATGTCTACACACTTGAGACACGGTCCTTTAAGCTTCACAATCTGCTTCTTCACTATAGCTTCAAAGGCCATATCGGGTGTAAACAGGCCTGTCCTGAACCAGCCGGAGCGGAGAGACAATGCAATACAGGGAGATGTGAATATATTTGGTGTATATTTAGAAGTAGGTGGAGAAATACATACAGAAAGGCTCTATGTCTGAAAATAGTTGACCCTGATAAATGATGTACCTGATGCCATGGATGTTTTTAATGGCGTAACTGATCTCCCTTCGTAATTCTTTCTCATCAAACTCCATCTGAATGCGAACAGGAATTCAGCACTTGCTCTGATTTCGGAGCTCTGCAATGGCATTCAATAATAGTGGAAAATAAAAATCACCTTAACCAGCTCGAAAGGAAAGCGCTCATGAAAGACGCGGTTGATTTTGGCTCCTCCTGAAAGCTCCACTGTGTCCACCTGATCCCCAGATCCCTCGATGCGCTTCTCAAAATCCAGCCCAAAGTGCTGCATCAGCCTGAACAACAAAGAAACTGAATGTGTTTGTGTGCGCGGCATCTTCAGCTCCCATCTTATCTGCGATCTGTTCGTTCTTTAGGTTGTAAACAGAGGTCTTGTTTATTGCATTAGGTGAAGACTAGCGTGCATGCATGCATGTTTGTTTGTGTTCATCTGACCATGTTTATTCATTCTCTGAGTGTATGTGTGTGTGTGTGTGTGAACGCACTGCATTAAGGCCTTGGTCTTGCGCGAGGGGTCGTCTGGATTCAAGCACTTGTACTCCTCTGCCTCTTTATCCAGTGACAGAAGCTGACTCTGTAGTCGACTGCGTAATGCTGGTAATGTGTCACGAATGTGGTTGGTAAGTTGCTAGAGTGATGGAAAGGGTTTTAGGAGTTAAAAAAGGGAATTTCAGACATATTCTGTATAGAATCGTTTTCTTGTTACCTGATTGAGGAGCCTCTGTAAATACGGAGTGCCCATGCAGTCCGCAATGTGTCTATATGCAGGATGTGACTTAAAGAACCGTCTTTCTGCAGCCAGAGCTGCACTGATGTCCTTTTTTCCCTCAATGTCCTTCTGACTACGGTTGACCACACCAACATAACCTGGAGTCAGAGAGACTAAAATATATATATATATATATATATATATAGAAGGCAAAAGTTCTTTTCTTACAGATGCATGCTGTGTTTTATAATAAAGCTTCATCACGATCAGAGCACATCAGCATACAGTTGCTTTAATAGTTTACCTGTAATTATAATACCATGACATTTAACTGGGATGCACAAAATAAAAAAATATATTTTTTAGGATCTTTGTCATCTTCGAGAAAAAAAAAAAAAGAACACATAAACTATGTTAATAATGTCTTTACAATGTCTCATGGGCCTGGGAATATTTTGGTTACATTGCTGTCTATGAAGCTCTGAGTAATTAATGACAATGTTGCTTTAATGCATCTAAAACATCACCCATTTACCATCATGTAATTATTTTAAAAGGTTTTAGAATTTTCATTTTTTAGAACTTCACTTTCTTAAATGTTTTCAACCCTATTATAAAATTAAGATTATTTAACAAACATATTTAAACAAAACATGCTTTAAAAGATGTGTGGTTCTAAAACCTTTTTAGGTGGGCTATTTGTCATCTCAGCCTCTCTAAAACTATAATTAGTTCTCTGAAAGATCAGGCTGTGATAGATCATTAATGTGGGCGCACACATTCTGGAATAAAGCGCATTCACACTGACAGCTACTCCGTGGACAGCACATCAGCCCGATTTCAAGAAAGTGCACTTCAATGGCACGATTTACTCTCTGTGGTTATGATACGCACCTACCCCACAACCCTAAAACTAACCATTGCATCTTAAATGCACGCCAAAGTCAGTTTCTTCATATAAATAGCACACCAAATAGAAACTTTAGAAACAACAGATAGAAAATCGGGCCACTGAAACGCACTTTCAAGAGATCGCGTCATTCACGTCTTCTCGAGCAAATAAGCAAATTATAAGTCGGTTATGTCTCAAATAAACAAACAAGAAATATTGGATGTGTGTCAGTATAACAGATCCAAGCATGTCTTGAATTAGGCTAATAATGTTAATCAAACAACAAAAGAAAAGAAAAACTTCTTTAACTCTAATAGGTCATTTTAATACGGTTTTCGTAAGCACTGTAACATACGGTTTATTTCGGTCATTTGTAACATTGTATCTAATGGCCTCTCCTAAAGATGAAATCCCAGAACCACCCCAGGTTGAAAAAAAATTGTGAAATTTATTTCAATTATATGAATTTATTCCGTACTCTTAATTTAAAAAAAATTTTTGGGTTCCTTATATATTGTTGTAGACAAGGAGTCAAAAAGCCTGCCTAGCCAAAGCATGAGCACAACTCTGTTACGGAAAAATAATGTCTCCAGAACTTTAGCCTTTAGGTGGGAAAATGTGATTTCTTGGAGTGAGCCTGTATGAGATCTGCGTTAATGACTGAGGAATAGGATTTCCTCATCTTGACCCTTCTCCATGGCTGCTGGACTTCTGTGTGTCTAATGCATTAAGGCAGCATCAGGAAGCATGAAGACTTTGCACCTGGCCCTGTTTTAGCCGATATAGCCCGCAGCAGACTTGCTTGGCAGTGGCCCAGGTCTTAGACCAAACTGCACTGACAGCACTTTTCTACATGTGCACTGTACCTCTGCGCAGTGGCAGTAACCTGTTCTCCAGCACGTCCCTGACATCTGTGCCCTTGTCCATCAGATCCAGCTTGGTGATTACCCCGATGGTGCGATGGCCTGAACGAAAGACCAAGTGAAAAAAAAAACAAGAAGGAAAGACGCTAAGTTATAACTGAGGACAGATATAACTCACCCTGTGGATCCACGTCTTTGGCCAGTTTAAGAGCGTCAGAGTTAGCCAGATCCATGTTAGCGGGTGTGACAGCCAGGATGAGACAATTCTCTCTGCAGATGAACTGCATGATCATGTCTCTGATCTGGTATTCAATGTCAGGGGGCTGATCTCCCACGGGGACTTTAGTTATGCCTGGAAGATCTATCAGAGTGAGGTTCAAAACTACAGAGAGGAACAGAGTAAAACAAAGACAGGCGCAAATATTTGGTCAGAGATACTTTATAGGGAGGACGTTTGGTTTGGTTTGTTGTTATCTTAACAAAAATCTTTCATCAAACTGAGCAAAAGTTATAATACTTTTAATTTTTTTATAATTTAAAAAATCCTAAAAAAGATATATATTACCATTAATAAGATGTTTCTTGAGCATTAATGCAGCAATTCGACATCACAGGAATGAATTACATTGTAAAATGAAAATAAACACAGCTTTGGTGAGAACACTAATGTACATCACTTGTTCTCTAATACCATTTGAAGAGTAGACACGAAGGCTGATGGGAATGGAGGATATGCCCTTATTTGTTCCTGTGACTCTGTCTGTCTCTGCTTCGATCTCCCGTCGGACATCATCGAAGTCTGTAAACTTCTTTCCTTTACAGTGCAGAAACTCGGCATGCTCTGCGGTGGAGAATGGAAAGTATGGATTAGAGGAAGCAGCGCCTTAAGAGAGCGACAGCTCAACAA
Source organism: Enteromius afrohamiltoni (assembly GCA_034779775.1). Taxonomy (NCBI): domain Eukaryota; kingdom Metazoa; phylum Chordata; class Actinopteri; order Cypriniformes; family Cyprinidae; genus Enteromius; species Enteromius afrohamiltoni. Next base: position 6,334,045 of record JAUYWG010000057.1, on the reverse strand, counting down.
TTAGTTGAATTCAAAACTCTCTGCTCGCCAGTGATTCTATTCTTAACACGGAAGACACTGCCCTCTAGTGATCAGTGTACATACTCTGAAGGCCACAAACTAGGGTGGTTTATAAAAACTAACCCAGCAACAGGCACTTGATTGGTTGAAGTCAAATGATTTAATAATTTATAGCCTTTAACGTTTTATATGACTTTATTTACTCAGTAAAAAAGATGATTTTATTTATTTCACATTTACTGTAGTGACATTCTGGAGTCGGACGCCTCAGTCTGTTTTTATAGCGCTTCAATGAAGGTAACGGATAGTAGTCAGCGACATAGTATTATAGTAAAAACATTTATCGAATGTAGGGTATACAGGGTTATTTGTTGTGTGTCACTGTGTTATACACGTTACACATTATGGACTGGTGCTGGGTTGTTTTGTAAAGAGCAGCAGTAAAAGCCTGTGTTTATCACTTATACCTGATGTTGAACTGATGAGCTGAAGGAAAAGTGGTCTCCTTGTAACAATTCCTGAGCCTCTAGGCAGGAAATCTCTGAAAAGATACTCACAAAATGGGAATAAAAATTAGTCTTCCTCCAGACCTTGATTTCCAAATGAAAAACACTCAGAAAAGAGGACCTCGGAGCATTTAGTAACAGTCCAGATAGCTTCTGTTTCAGACATGTGGTAGCTCTCGATGCACTGAATCCGGTCCTTGTCAAACTCTCCCAAGTGTTTAAATCGGCTTTACTTGACAGTACTGGCAGTCATCTCTCTTGCTTGAACACCATTTCCTACCCAATATCTAACTTTGCAAATTAATAAGCTTTTATACAGCACGCTGTAAACAGCCACTCCTTTTGCGTGCCAACAATTGTTTTCGGGATCATTGCCAAATCAGTAGCCTTTCCCATTATTGTGGTATCAAAGAACAAGAGATACCCAGAATTCATATTGCAGGGATGGTCATTTAATGTAAAATCTAATATTTTGAGATACTGTAATTTGACTTTCATGAGCTGTAAGCTCTACTCATCACGTTTGACTTTACAAAAAATGACTTTTTTCACAACATGCAATTTTTTTTTTGAGATTGCCATTGTCAAAAATGATTACACATAAGAACAGGCAGACAAAGCCCTCATACAAGCCCAAGTAAAACTCCTACAAGTAAGCCTACACATAAAACTTCCCTCACATGATGCACTGACCCTGTCCTTGTCTGAGTCACAGTGCCAGAGACTCTGCCACCGCATACTTGGACTAGTCCAGTCTTACAGTGAAACCATAAACCTCGTCCCACCCTTCATGGCCCTCATACTCTGATATTTATGGCACGTTTACACACTACACAAACTTGTACTGGCCTGTACATTTACAAATGGGCTGTGAGACAATCTAGCTTTATAGATACAGAAAGCAGACCGTATTCAGAGCCAGTTCATTTTTACCATCAGAGGTCATGAGCACTGTCTATAAATAAAACAGTCCAGTAGAGGAACTGCAGCTGGATCACTGATATGGGTGATGTGCAGAGTGCAAGATATCTCTAAATAAACCAATTATAACCATTATAGCTCAATGTGTTACCCTTTATGCAATTTATTTTGAAAGAGACAACAATGCAATGATGGGAAAAGTAAGCCATTTCCATGGAAAGATGTGCTTTCGGTCTGTTGTAACCCAGGCTTGAAATGAAGGATGATGAAGATGATAGTGGAAATAGGGTGTGCGCAGATCTAAAACAGAACTATTGCCCAAAATAGAAGGAAAATCCCACTGGATTGGACCTAGTTAAAGGCATCCAGGGAGAGGGGCAAAATGCAGGTAAAACCATCCGTGGTGCTGCAGTGATGATGCACTTTGTAGGCCAAACCGGAAGTAGCTAATTTTGGGGGGATTTTTTAACTCTTTAAAAATTTCAAACATAAAGCTTTTACCAAGACTGGGATAATCTGTAAAAAAAAAAAGAAACGGTATCACACTGATGTGTTTTACATTGTAGAATAAATGTATTGAGCTTTTATAAACCACACCCCAGACTTCAGGACAAGTGGGTTTTGGCCTGTAAAAATATATCTACTGCTAGTACGCTACTACAAATTGTGAGGGGTGTTTACCAAAGCCAGTATGACTATTAGTAATCCTCAGACTTACAGTATTGGGGGGGATTGTATTGATTGACAATACATGTATATGAACTAGCAGGCCAGCCTGTGGGATTTAGCTTGAACCCAGGCAGTGAGTCATCTGTGTGTTTGATACATGGCTCACTCTTTTTCAACAATGTCCTCGATTCTCAGTCAGTCCCAATACTTACTCTTGAGCTCCCTTTTCCAACCCCCTTAACAAAGCCCCTTTTGACTCAAATTCACTCCCCCATTCTCTTTGCCTTCTTGCTTATTTCATCCCAGTACTCAGCCTGCATGACATGTACAATAATGCAGAATTGTGCGTTGCCTGTGTGTAACATGCAGCCATTCTATTACATGCACTCCAATCGTTTGTGTTGTTCCTCATTTGGGAGTCACTTGTCTGCTAAATTTATAAATGCAAATGTAATACTAGACAAAAATCAGTGGGAAGGAAGTTTCCGATGCCATCAGCTAAATTTCCCTCTTCATATTAAGTCATCTTCTACTGGTCGTGTAGAAAATCTACAACTTATTCTAACAAACCCAAGCACTATGCTCCCTCTATCAGTGAGATCTAATTTCACTAACCCATTTCTCCAGGCAGTGATACTGAGATAGCAGATGGCTGAGGGCGCACTGCTCTCCTCCATTCATATATAACTCATTGCTATGGATACGTGTACTCATTATTTCCTGTGCATGTGCTCTAAGTAGGCCATCATATGACCGCACAACGGACGTTCATTCTGGTAATAAATGATTCTGCTTCGTTCCAACATCGTATGGCTTGAGAAGACAGAATGTAGTCTTCCTAATGCACATGACACCAGCAAAGGCCATGGCTTTGATTCCAAAGGAATTGCTGAAGTCATAAATGCGAGTGATTGTATAGCATTTCTGCAACTCAAAAACTAGAAATGCCAAGGTCATGGGACAATGCATTGTACCTTCAATGCAATTTAAGTCACTTTACTCATAAATAGTTATTCATAATACTTTATGAGAGTCTACGTTTTTAATTTCTGGTGCATTTCACCTAAAATATGAATGCAGCATAGACCAAATACATCTAAATCAACCAAACACATTATTTTCTCCTCATATAGGAGCTATGCTGGCCATTACAGTTCAGCACTATAGGCATCCAAACCTCCATCTCCTTGCGGGAGATTTTCTTTTGTGTGTGCAACTATTGCCTAAGCTATTTCTGCTGCTGTTTTCACTCCTTTAAGCTCTGGCTTTTCCCTGACATTTGTATAATTCCACATATTTAAGGCTATTTACATTACCAGCTGCAATTAGTTGTAATGCAGTGACTCACGGGTTGTCATCAAGTGTGTAGTCATCCTCATTATGATTTAGTACAGCTTCAGAGATAAATAGTACTGCAAGATGTTTCAGAGATGACCGAATTTGAGACTTTGCTCCAGTCGAACTTAAAATCTGTGGTCAGCCGCATAACATGTTGTATCTAATAAGCTATAAAGAATGTAAGACAACTGGGTCTTCAATAACCGCCTGAGAGCATGTTGCCTCAACACACTGACCGAGATTTTAGGATGATGGTCAGAGCGCCAAAGTGCCTCCCTCTCAGATAAGACACACTTATCTTAAACAGGCCATATCCACTGAGCAAAGAATAGATGTCACTAACAATCACAGCTTCCTGTTGGACAGGCCCAGTCTTTCCATGCGGAAATCAGCATGCAAAGAGAAGATCCTGTGGGGATCCTCTTGCGCAGAGAAAATAGAAGATTATTAAAGGGGTCACACAATAAAAAACTTCTCTTAGTAAACCTACATTTATTTCTAAATGCAGTAACATCAACGCTGTGGTTATTATTAGTTTAATTTGCATCCGTGTTTTCGCATTGTACTTTTTATAAAACACTGTCGTTTCTGTCGTTGCATGTAATTACACTATTGACCCTAGACTCTCATAGATAAAGGTACAAAAGCTGTCACTGGGGCGGTGCTCAAAAGGTACGCTTGTAACCAAAAGGGTACATATTAGATACATATTAGTACTTAAAGTGTACATTTTTGAACATAACAGGTACAAAAGTGTACTTTTTGAAAAGGTACCGCTTTAATATCTGCCTACACCTTAACCATGCCACCAAACAAATTATTTAATGCACAATTAATTATTATTTTTAACACATGTATAGTACTTAAAAACACCTAATATAAAGTGGGAACCATACACACGTGTCTATATATATGTGTGTGTGTGTGTGTGCATTTAACAGTGTTAGTCTGTGGTTTACTGTTAGTATAAAGTTTATTTGCCACTTTTCTTAACATCACGTTTTGAGTCACTTTATCTGAAAAGATTAAAAAATTACTTTTGAAATGGCAAACCAGAAGAATGGAAAACTCTGTCACATCTAATAAAGCTCCAATCAGATTCAGAAAAAAACATTCTTAAAGGAATAAGAAAAGCGATGTGCCAGCTTGATTTAATGACCCGTATTGTCCAGAGAAAATGAAGTCAATCTTCAGATTCTGCATGGCTCACGGACATGGGCTTGGCAGGCCATTAGACAGATGGAGGAAGAGGTAGTGACTGCTCCCGACTACAGATGAGACCATCTGCACCTGCTTCAGTGATACAGTTCACTGCCTCTGCAGAAAAGTGACTCAATTCAACATCACTAGGCGATTAATCAGTCCATTTTGAGTTTATCACCAACGGCCAATGACTATGTCCACACGGCCATGCTTTTCCTCTTTTGATAAGTCCATAATGAGCCTTCAGTCACCTCGAGCAGACATTAAAAACACATGGTTTGACCCATAATCGTGACATTAACGAAGCAAACCTCTGGTATGTTTAACTGAACTAAACTTTTTGATCAACAACTGCAGTGCCCAGTGATGATGGTGTCATACCTGCCCACGAAATTCTCCAGGACGGAGCTTTTGCCCGCGCTCTGACCCCCGACCACCGCGATCTGCGGCAGGTCCAGGTCGCAGGTCTGTCCGATGGCACTGAAGGCATCCTGCAGCCGGTTCACCAGCGGGATCAGCTCCTCCATCCCCCGGTTGCCCATGGTTACGGAGCCGCGAGAACGGCGCGTGAACCGACGGACGCAGCAGACGATTCTCCTTGGAGATATTAAAATACATAATTAAAATTAAGAGAAAGAGAAACAACGACACAACTTTAAATAATGCAAGTTTTTTTCCCCCCAAAACATAGCATTTTTAAAACAAAAACAATACCGCTCAACTTATAAATAGTTTTTTTACTTTACACTTTTCACTTTACAAAAGCGAGTTAAATGTATTTGACTCACTAAGTTAACCAGGTTAGTCTGTTAACCACAGGCAGTTTAAATAACGTTACCTGAAAAGAGTTTGATCCTGACAGGCTTGAGAGTAGCGGCGCTCGTGCACAGCAGCGACTGAATTTAACAGCACAGCACGCGCACGCTTTCTATACACGACGAACCCAACGAAACTATAAAGCGATATATAAAGAGGCCACATGAACTATCTCCAGTGGAAGTCGTCTGTTTTGTCCGCCAGTTTTGTCCTGAACTCAACTTATGGTCGAAACCTGACAGCAACTGTCCGCTCGTGGAGTGCGCGTGTGCGGGCGCGTCCTCGCGCAGACGCCACTCCTCTGATCAGAATCTGGAGGAACAGATTTGGTTCTATTAAACACTAACATTAACACTTATTTGACTATTATGTAATAATAGAAAATAAAAATAAAATATCCAAAGTCATCTGAAAAAGTAAAAAGCGACGTAGGTTATATATAAAATTAGAATTGTTTACATAATTTACAAGCAAACTAGGATAGCATTATGTTTATTATTTAGTTTGTTTTGATGGCCCGCCACCTCTCAGTGCATGACACTGTAGGGTTTTTCAGTACAATAGGCTCATCCAGTAAAAATAACACTGCCATTTCAGGGTTGCCAGTTTGTTTCTGCATGAATTTCACTTTACAACTGTGCTACATTTTTCGTCAGCGAGTAAAGAATTCCTAAAAGGTAGATACAAACTGGATTCTAAAAAAGTTGGGACACTAAACAAATTGTGAATAAAAACTGAATGCAATGGTGTGGAGATGGCAAATGTCAATATTTT
>JAUYWG010000057.1:6306122-6320415 GCA_034779775.1 Enteromius afrohamiltoni | reverse complement strand
CATCAACACATATACTATGTCAAGAAAAACTTTTATTTTGGATGCGATTAATCGCGATTAATCATTTGACAGCACTACTATATATATATATAAATGTGTTACGCTGAACTATAGCATGCCGGTTTTGGTTCCTACCTCCTTTTTTTAGGGCTGTATTGTTGAGCCCAGGGGCCCGAGGGACTTTGGCTGGGATCCTTGTTTTCAGCCTGAGGGTTATGAAAAAACGTGAGTATTATTTAATAGCTTTGCAGATGTGTTTCTCAGCTTCTCCAGCAGGTGACCGTATTGGACAAAGTAAATCCTCTGAAAAGACTGCTTCGGTTTAACCAAATCTACAAATATTTACTGTACAGTCCATGTGATCCCATCATGTTGTAAAATACCCTATAAAGTGTTTTACTCATCCTCAGACAAAGAATCATTAACAAGGAATCCAATGCATTTGAATTTGAAATACATTTTCATATTTATGCACTGAATAAAATGCCATGCAATTGTACTTCTAGTATGCTAAACTGGTATACTTGAAGGCTTAATGCGCACAAAAGTAGTCCAGTTAAAGACATATTTAGTATATTTGTGTTTAAGTGGAACTATTGCAAGTATACTTTAGCTAGTATAATAAGTGCAATATTACACGATCCTCATTAAAGTGACATAAACATGCATTTTAATAAGAAATATGCATTGTTCACAAGTCATACTCCGAAATAAATGTAATAAAAAATGTAATGTTATATATTATTCATATCTTGAGTTATCAGTCAGTAAATATGCTAATGGATTTTAAGTATATTTTTTCTATATATTAATATATTTTAATATAGAATGAGCCTATTTTCAAAAAAATGTTTCCTTTTAAGTAAATTTCTGCCAGTAATGGGTTTGAATGGATGCCCAATAAATGTGTCTGATAAAATGATCACGTAAAGCCCTTTTTATTTGGATGGTGATTTTGTTTTTCTCGGGCAGTTATGCTGAGCTCCCTAAAGAAGTGAAGAACAGCATCTCCCATCGGTACCGTGCCCTGGCAGCCTTGTCGGAACACTTCTCCAAGCTTAACGACGCACCAGAGACCAAGCGCTCAAAGCACCAAGACTGAGTTCTGGAGCTCAGTTTTGCTCATCAGGATTTGGCTTGAATCAAAGCACTAATGTGCATAAACGCTTTCAAATATACTCCATCCTTGTTGTCTTTTAAATAAATACTTTGTTTATGAAAATCTCAGCACACCTGAATCTTTCCTTTTCACAGTTAATTTTAAGTTATCGTCAGCCGTAGTAATTAGAGGTAGGGAATTCAGTGTCATAAATCTTCAGGATGTTCCTGTGACACCTCCTGTTTGTTCATCTGTCCTCTGTGCAGCAGGGATGTGACTCCGTATTACAGTTATATCATCTACTGTTTGTGTTTCCCATTATGAATGGCATGCAGGCAGTGTTTGCACTGCTGTTTCTTGCATTCTCTCTCTCTTTCATTCACTCACTTTCTCTTCCTTTCCCTCGTGACAAAGAAGCCTTTATTTGCAACACGTGCGTATGAATGCATCTGATTCAGAAAGCGGCCTCCCAAGAAGGTTCCAGCATATATTTTAGTTGGGGAGGAAAAGGATGTAACATCCTTGCATTTTTTTTCATGTTTGTTAGGGAGGTCTAATCAAATCATTGAAAATTCAGCATTGCATTACAGAGAAAGATTGCATTTGCATTAAATAATTGTAATTTTAAAAAGTATTCCTGTTTTAAGGTAACTTCTGCTAAAGCTTCTATTACTGTAGCAACTATAACTAAAGGCACAGAGAAATTATATCATTGGAATCTTTTTAGAACAACTTAGGCCCGTTCACACCAAGCACGATAACTATGTTTGTTCATTATAAGCTTAAGCGTGCGATAACAGGGTTGATTCTGATCGGCTGTCAATGTTTCTATCGTTCGTCAGCTGGGAAAAAAATTGTTCTGAAAATGATTCCAACGATGTCGTTTTTCTGGGGCTTTTTTTCCAGCTGATGAACGATAGAAACATTGACAGCCGATCAGAATCAGCCCTGTTATCGCACGCTTGAGAATTTAAAGCGACAGACGCACTTGAGCTCATAATAAACAGATGATATCGTTCACTGGCGTGGAGGTTAATGTAGTTATTGTTATCTATGTCGTTATTGTGCTTGGTGTGAACAGGCCTTTATAGGTTATGAAATATTCATATTTTGGTATTGGGAGTCCCAAATGCAGATTGAAATGCATGCAAGGTCAAAAAACACAATTTATTTGCACCTTATTTGTTAATTGATTTCCAAACGAACAAATGTTTTTTTCTAAACTCACCAGTGATTGGTCGATTTGTGTTTGTGAACTTTTAACTCTTTAAAAGCGGCACCTAGTGGTGAAGAATGAATTTGCATTTTCATTCCGACCAACATGAAAAGTGAGTCCAATGTTTTATTTGGGACTCGTTTTAAAAATGACTCGTTGCAGTGATTCAGAGTCGACTCTTAAACAATAACTTTATACACGGTGCACTTTCAGATTTTAACACTTCGCAGGATGTTTTCATTCACTTAGAGCTGTGTTACACACTGCATGAAACACCATTTTCAAAAATCCCTTTAATAAAGTCTTTTGAACTGTACGCATTATAATATTTGCATATGATATGCTTGTTAGTGACAGTCATAACTCAGACTCACTCAAAGTACTATAAATGCTTGTATAAGAATAGGAGCAATACACTAATTTTGGTCTGCATAACCCCTAGTTCAAGGCTGGTCCAACATCAAGTACCTAATATTAAATTAATCAGAAAGAAAAGTATAGTCACTAAGCTACAAGCCATTTATAGGGCTATAAAGCAAACATTTGAAATGTATTAGCCTGGATCATGACTTTATGTCTTTTAGGCTCAAATTTCAAACAAAAAAAATGTTTGTTTTACACTCATCCAGAGGCCTTTTACGATGCATATGCACCCGCGTTTTGCGTTTTATGCTGCTATTATAGAATGCGAGTTATTTTAATGCAAAGTGCTGACTTGCTTAGGCAGGTGCTGGGTTTTCCAATCGACTCAGGTATTACACACAGACCCAGGACCCGAAGGAACAGATACAGACCTGAACCAGACCCAGCATCGGCTAACCGTTTAAAATGTAGACCCGAACCCGTCCTCTGTGAAGAGCTCTACTGAGAGCAAACGGATAGGGAAAATATCTGTGGTATCCAGGAGCCGTTGCAAACTGTCTATGTCCAAACCACATCAAAACATGGGCCGCGTCCCTGTCCCTGCTCCTGCTGGGCTTATGGGAGTGAGCCCATAAAGATCAAGGAGTGGCGTGAATGGAAAACAAAGAAAGACGGTGAGAATAGGCACCTTATGACCCTCAATTATACACAACAACATTCCTCAGCTGCTAATCATGTGGAAATGCTTTTGTCTAACGCGTTCACAATGTGTAAACATGTTGTCTGATGTCTGTCTAGTGGGCAAAACAAGCGTTTAAGACGAAAAAACATCCTGAAGTCATTAATACTTGTTATACAACCAGAACTATGAGCTGTCTGGAGAAATGCACAATTATTTTCTAACTGGCATTTGGAAAAATTATTTGAAATGTTTTTAAAAGTAATTATTTGGTTGATGCAAAGTTTTGTTTTGCCCATGTAAAATAGTATTAAATAAATTATTACAATTATATATTAAATAATATATTAAGTTTGGTGTTGGTAAGATATATTTTTTTTATGTTTTCAAAGTACTCTTTTCTGCTCTCCAGGCTGAATTCATTTAATCAAAAATACAGTAAAAGCACTGATGTTGTCAAATGATTAATCACATAAAAAATAAATGTTTCTGTTTGTATAACATGTGTACTGTGTATATATATATTATGTGTATATATAGCACACACACATGCATGTATATATTTCAGAAATACATGTTATGTTTATATATTAAATGTATTTATTTAGAGTATAAATTATATGAATATATAGATATAAATATTATATATATATATATATATATATATGCTTTACTTGTGTGAATTTATAATAAATACACATATATTATGCAAACAAAAATGTGTTATTTTTCATTTGACAGCACTATAAATTCATAGCTGTTTTCCCTTTCAATACATTTTAAAATGTAATTTATTCAGAATTTATTAGCATGATTACTTTACTCTTTAATGTCACATGATCCTTCTGAAATCATTCTAATATGCTGATTTGCTGCTCAAGAAAAAAATGTCAGATTATTATCAGTGCTGGAAACAGATATGCTGCCTAATACTTTGATCAAACTCAAACTTCAAAGAATCATCATTTACTGTAAATAGACATCTTTGTAACCTTGTAAATGTCCCTAATGTCACTTTTTATCAAATGAATTATCAATCTTTGTTGGAAAGTATAATTTCTTGCACAAAAACAAATCTTACTGACCACACCCCTTTTAACAGCTTATATAGATATAAATATAACAGACAATTCAGTCAAACCTCCAGAGATTACAGAGTCTCATACGTTCTAATAGACCTGTAACCTCACACGTGAGAAAGTTATCGCTAGTCGTGTGGGTGAATGAGGCCATAAACTGCACTCTTACTCTTCAAGATGTCCCATAAAGCGCAGGAATCCAGTTTAAAAGGTCATAATCGACAGCAGCATTTTTGCAGTGAGTGACCCATCAGGAGGCTTTTATGAACACCTGGTGTTCTCCTCCTCATCTTCAGCGGGACATTTTTGTGGATCTGGAGGAGTGATTGGACACACAGTTCCTGTTTAGGGAAAACGTGTTTATTGCCTTGTTGACTACACAGCAGCAGGTGATCCCATGTTTCCGAACATTGTTGAAAGCTGTTTAAAGGGTGAATTGAATAGAGAGGCTTGTGCCAGAGTTCACCTCTGACAGAACAAAGATACGCGAGAAAGCTCTGTTTTTCGTATCATTTTGCCATATTCAGTGCAAAGTGAACCCCCCTCTTTTTTTTTTACCTGGAATTATTTTTAAAGATTCAAAATATGTATAAATAAATAGTTAATAAAAAGTACAGGCTGAACAGCCCAGTTCTTTATTCATATTATTCATGTATTTTTCATATTCTTTTATTTAATATTACATATAAATATATTTTTTTATACAAACATGACATTTCTTAAATATATGCATGTTTTTGTATTTATTTATTTTCAGTGTTTTGATGATTTAAGAAATATTTAAATTATTATTGTTAATTATTAATTATTAAACTTTGTACTAAACCTATTATGCTGAGTACATAATGCATAGTCAAATACATTTAAATTGCAAAGTAAAAACAATTTCACGAATGGTCGTTTGCTAGACAAATTTGCTAGACATTAAACCTTATAGTTTAATTCTCTCCTGATTCAGACTAAATGACTTTTTCATTAGAGGAAACAATATTACTGAGCTACTGGAGTGGTGTGGATTATTGTGATGTTTTTATTAACACTCATTCTGACGGCACCCATTCACTGCAGAGGAACTACTCCTTTAACTGTAAAGCACACTAACCTAAAACTCATCCTGGAGCACTTACGGTCTTGAAAGCATCCTGTGTGGACAGCATTCGGAAGTAAATTTGACCTCCGGTGAACTGTAATCTTCAGGACGCATGGCAGGTGTGACCTGTGTCATGGTTTTTGAAGTCTTCATGACGGTAGGTAAACACCTCACTGGGAAAGATTGATGCTTCCTGCTCCGTGGCATTCAGCAATGACTAATGCATCCGGAGACATGGATGTTTGATTGAGGTCTGCTCTGCAGTCAAGGTCAGTTTGAGATTGATCAACTGCACCGGGAGTAAAGGAAACTGCGGAGGGAGAGAGAGAAAAAAGGGCATCTTTGACCTTCTCACCCTCAGGGCTTCATGTGATTAAAACCATCTTGGACAAACGTTCTGTGTGTGGCAAATGACCAGCATAAACCAGCGACAAAACATACCTAACCAGCACATGCTGTTTTTTACACAGGGACGGTGCAAACTTTGCTGGTTCTTTTCATTCACTAATGTTCAAAAATCCATTAAAGAAGCACTATAGATAACAGTGTTAACTCGATGTGTATAAACGGGGCAGTACGAGGTCTGCCCACGTGCTTGTGTGTCTCATTTATCACAGGTTTAACCACTCATCCATGAGCCTTGCACCATTTATAATCCTTCAACCAAGTCTGGATTCCTGCTGAGCCCCATCCCATCAACCAGCCTGCCACCTTTCCATATACATCCCTTATGAAATGTTCAAATCTTCATCTAGAGGCCTTGACTAAATCCTGCTCCTGCTCTCAGGACATCTGCTCGTCTCATCAAGAGGACAGGGCCGCTCATTTTAGCCATTTTCAACTCAGTGAATAAACATTAGGATCAACGCACAGAAAAATATTTCCTTTAAGTGACATTTGAAGTCAAAGGTCGTACCTTTCTTGGGTGCAATGATCTGTGAACTGTTGATATGTTCGTAAGCCATTGATTCGTTTAGTTTCTGAGCATGGTTCCTCCATCACAAGCAGAGATGTTAAAGGTTAAACTGGACAAAGTCTGAGAGCACAGCTTTAAAACCCACCTGAATCATGAACTGAAGTGCATATTACATTAACCTGAAGGACAAAGGTCAGCACTGAGTAAGACTAGGGTAGGGTAGATTACTGTACAGTTCTACATGCTGTTTCTTTGCAAATATAGCTGTTTCAGTATGAATAGCAAACATCTTGAGCCCAGTTTCTTGGAATATTCTGAGAGGAGTATTCAAAGTCATGCTTAGCTTCCTCACTGTTTATATGCTGATATTTCTCATCAGTTTTCCATTGTCCTTCAATGTCAACAAGAGTCTCGGGGAGTCAGTATATACACAGATCTCTGCACACTCAACCTGTTGTCCAGCTAAAACAGACCAGAGCAGATTTGTGCTCAAAAGCCACCTGCAAAAGTGTTTTAACTTTCATGTCTGTACGTGCATCCTTACAGGGGAATCAAGCAGTAAAAGTGTGCACCTTGGACAAGGGTGTTTTAGGAGACATGTCACCTTATCTTTTTCACTTTGCGAAGCGCCTTTTTCCCCATGCGAAACATTTCTGAAGGTAGCCTGTTTTACAGATCATGCCTCCTGAAGCTCGTGGGACACATTCCGGGCCTGCTCACAAAACTATTTCTCCTCTGAAGAGCTGCATCACTCCTCATTTTTCTTAGCATTCATATGACAGGATGAAATGAATTTATTGCTACAAATGTCCCATGAATCTTCTCGAGTCCTTGGATATTTTTAAGGCTTGTTTAATCAATCAATAAGGGAATTGCAATGACAGATTAAAAAAAAAGAAGAAACAACCTACAGTCACATGTTTTGCATTAATCTCGGATTAAAATGTTTGGGGTCATTTTTTACAAAATCCCCTTATACTGTACACACAAAAGCTTTCATGTAACAATACTTATAATGTTATGACATATTTTATTCCAGTGATGGCAAAGCTGATTTTTCAGCAGCTATCACTCCTTTCTCTTAGTCATCTGATCAGAATAATTATATAGCTGGGTTGCTTGTGATGATGATGATGATGAATTTAGTATATTTTACCATTTTACTATTTAGATAGATTTAGTTTTTATTGTTTTTAGTATGGTTATTATTATGGTATTGTTTGTTGATCATTTTTCATACATGACTTACTCTATAATTGCTGTTACCCAGACAGAGGAGAAAATAGTGTTACAGAATTTACCTTTTTATTACATTTTGCCCAAAAACTCCACTTGCTGGTGTAAATGCTAAGAAAACATTATTAAAAAAAGCTTCAAATAAGCCAGTGTGAGATCTGTAATAAATTCTGTTTTCCTATGGTAACAGAGTTGATGTCTTAAAAATAACTCGGTGTAAGAATTATTTTAATTAAAATATTTTCTCAGAGAGAGCACGGATTCTTTTCGGTGCTTCAGATCTTATCAGTGAGAGAATGTGACATAATTTCCTGTAACTTCCACAATCCTGAGAGATAATTCCACCAATTTAAAGGCAAATGTAGGTGTAATAACAGAGTTGACACAAGATTTGGGGACACACTTTATCTAAGATTTTTTTATTATATATATATATATAATTTAGTGTTGTATTACTTAATTAATTAAGTAAGTAACTATTTAAAAAATTAAACTGTTGCCAAAAGAAAAGCGCTATAAAATATTTGGATTGAACATGATACATGATCAAAAAAAATACACAGACGAGTGCGAACAAGAAGAAAACACTATTTTTAGCTATTTATTCATAAAAACAATAATAAATAAATTTAAATAACAACAAATATTTAAAAAAAAATCTTGATATTTTAATATTATGATAGTAAATGAAGATGGTGATGACGGTGATGATGATGCGTCTGCAGGAAGCAGTATCCGTCCAGCTGTTCTGACTTCCGCTTCAGAGCCGAGCGAGAGACATCACTCAGGGCGCATCAGGATCGGATCAGACACAGTCAGCCGGACCGTAAACGCGCTTCTTCCTATCAGGAATCGACAGAAGCTGGCTCTCCGAGGTAGACCTTCCGGCGACGCGGCTCTCGAGGCCTGTGCGCGCGCGCTTGTGTCGCGGTCAGTGAGGTAGCCAGCGGCGTTAGCCGTCATGCTAGCTGTCACTCCCATCTGTTTTCACTTCAGCGTTTCCATTCCTTCGCAAAACCTTCATCTAAACACGATTATTTGATTTCGTGCTTGTTGTTTTCCCCAAAACCACGTCTTATCGTTTGCCTCGATCTTTTAGCGTCCTCTAGGGTCAGTGTGTTTATGTGGTTGTGTTGACTAGCACCAAGCTCTGTTTATCAGGCGATGAGCAGAAACAGCAGCGGATTTATTAGAAAGGATCGATCATATGCAGCCAGTAATATCCGTCACTGAACACTAGTTGTATGATATTAATCATATTGAAGCCCATATATACATCACAGCGCGATAACTCGCATTTGTAACGAGTGAATGAAGTAATTGTGCTGATAGTGTTAGTGTCATTGGTTTAGACTCGGACTCTGATTAATCCGCGGTTGTTGATGGTCTCGTTTCCTGAATGATGGCAGTGTTGTCATGTGTTAGTGATCTCAGTGTTTCTTTTAGCTGTTCCCTGCCCTGTGTGTTTCTAAATCATGATGGAGAGGACACTGGTATGATGTCTAACCTGTTAGTATTGTTTGTGAGCTGTCCATCTGCGACAACCTGACGCATGCCAGGGTTTAATCAGTCACTTCTGAAGTCTGTAAACATATTTTTATAAGAATGCTTATTGTGGGTTTTTATTGGGAACAGCAGGGACAGATTTCTGCTTTCAGTTTTTTCTTTACTGTCATCCCAATTCCTGCTAAAAATGGTCTTCCATCCATCCATCAGTCCAACCATTGCACTGTTGCTGATTTGTGTTTACATTTCTGTTCGTGTGCAGATTGTTTTAAGCATTTACATTTGTTCATTTGCACCCCCAATGCATACATACACACTATATATATATATATATATATATATATATATAAATGAATATCTAATATTTAAGTAAGTGGCATTTTCTGTAGAACACTGCACAATTAATAGCATTTCTCGCAATTTCGTTTATGGATGCCACAATTACGTAATCATTCAAAAATGCAACAATCGTTCAAAGTCCACTTATGTTATTCTGAGTGCTTGCATGTTTTGTTTTTTTATACAGGTTTTTTCACTGTATTAGCTTAACATTATAATGCATTTTTTTTTTTTACTTTTAATTTAAAGAAACCAATCTGAAGAATAGCTGAAATAGAAGTCTTAGTAGTACAGTGCAGAAAATAAATGTTTTCAGTTTATTTATTTTCAAAGTTGCTTCGAGCAGTGTTATAAACATCATTCAGTGGTTGTTGTGATCATCTTAATTATTAATCACAATTAAAATTTCAAGCATTTTTTAGCATTTCAGTGCAACAGCACCCAGAAAAAGCATTAATAAAACGGTACAAATGACTTTTACGCTATATTTAAAATCTTCTGTAGCTGCACAATGTTTTTTGTTTGAATGATGAAATGAATGATGGTATTTGCTGAAAACCTTCCCAGAGGTGTATAAGTTCCACTGTAAATCAATCGCCGTACCATCAGTGACTTACTTCCACTCTTTAGTGTTTCCTGTCCGAGACGCACCACGTTTAGATATTGGGAAGTGCAAGTGAAATATAAGAAGTAAAAATTGCTGGCACAGCAAGAGTTTGGGACGACACCAGGTTGTAACTATGACTTATCTACACTTTCATGCCTAATGAGTTGAAAGGAACTTAAATTTAAAAAGGAAATATATCAGAGTGCTGTCAGTGGATGATGGTTTGGCATTATTTGTTTACCTTTTCATGCTCTTTCTCTCAAACCCCATGTGTCCTTCTCTTCCCTCCCCGTCCCCCAGCCCCTGTTTCCCCACTCTCCTGCTTTCTGGAAAAGCTCTGCCGTGCTCCTGGATAAAGGAGAAAGCGTTTTCCGACAGCTCTTCCAGCAAGAGAAGCAGAGAGCGGTCTCAGAGAGAGGACAGTGGACTCAATGGTACTAGACATGGAGATTGGGCGGAGAGAATAGATTAAATTTCCTATGAATTCATGAATGGGTTTTATGTTTAATAATAGAGGCACATCTGTTCAGGAGATCATCTCTTACTTACAAGAACACCTTTTCTAGAAATGCACAGTTTATCACCTCTTAGTTTATCACTAAAACAAGCGAAATGCAAGATTTAACTACAACCTATCAGCCTTTTCAGCAGCATGACAGTAAACCCGTGGTAACAAGCTAGTATTGTGACACAACACTGCATCTATTGTAAGGTGCATAAGTCATATGCACTCTAGAATTCTAGAAATCGAGTCTGAATGAGTCCTAAAACCCAGAAATGAGTTCCAGTTCCACTGTTTTTTTTTAATGGGTTTTTGGTGAAATACCAGATACACGGAAGCCTGTTTTCGCCACTGAATAAACAATTAAAAACTTTTTAATCTCCTGCTTTTCTTTTAGATATAACGTTGGAATTGCGACTTACAAAGTCCAGTTTTGAGTGGAAAAAAGACCGATATCTTCTCAGAATTGCTTAATAACGCGCAGTTCTGACTTTATATTTCGCAATCATCTTCATATCTTGCAATTATTTTTCTAACACACAGTAGTGACTTTATACCTCGCCATTGCATCTTTATATATCGCAATAGTGATTTATTTTTTTATCTCGCAATTCTGAAAAAAGGCTTCCATAGACAGAAGATGCTTTGTATAAAAGATCATTTTTATTATGCAACGTATACCTTAATGTTTATATTCTAATTTAAATATTTACTACGGATTGTACTCAGGTTTAGAAGTTAATCGTTTTGTTAAGATGAGAAGATCTTGATTAACAAAACATAGCAATTCTAAAAATGTGTTGGTTGCAGGGCATCCACAGCCCGATGGGTTTTTATCGAGGATGCTTAATTTCGAGTCGGTCATCACTGCACCGCTCTACAGTTCTCTTTAAGTATTTAAGTGAATATAGCTGTTCTTATTATGGTTTTGTATAAATGACACAGGCTCAATATAGAATTTAGCAAGCTGCACTTTCAGAATGGCTTTTATGATCGTTGTGAGAACCTGTCATTGTAAATCCGTTGGTGAAGTTAAAGCTTATATGCTTGGTAGTTTCAAGATGAAAACCTGCTGTGACTTTTGCAGGTTTGTAAAAGAAGGACCAATGGTTTAACCATAAATGAACTGCTGTGTGAATCTAAAGCAAATACACACTGAGGAACGTTACGACTTTCACATCAGTTGCTGTAGCTTGTCTTTAACTGCTCTGTTTGATGTTCGCAAGCAGCCCGTTTCAGTTGGTGTGGCTAGATTGATCCCCGTGACCGAACCAGTTAAACATAACGGGGTGGTCTCTCCCCGAGTCTGAATTACGACTGGATTTACTTGAAAGTAGTGCAGCTTTTATGGCCCAGAGTTCAGTCTAATAAAGCGACCAACAGACCAGTGCTCGGGTATATAGCCATTATAATTGAGCTTTCTCTTAAGTCACAGTCCGGTCTAAATGAACACATAAAGAACCGCATTAAAAGCAGATTGGACTCTTAGCTGCTAAATGCACATCTGTTGAATTCTGTTATAACTCACAGATTGCTACGCTATACTGAACGCATCCTACTTTTAAGCTAATGACCTATGGGCCACATTATCATTTGAGATGAAAGTATTTTATCACATATGATGAGAGAGATGATTTATAAACCTAGTCATTCACTGCTGTGTTTCCTGTGTTTGCCTTCAGAGGGAGCCAGAGAGGGAGGAGCAGCTCGATCCCAGCATGCCCCCTAAATTTAAACGGCATCTGAATGATGATGAGGTCACCGGCTCCATTCGCAGTGAGCGGGTAAGTCACCGAGGCAACAGTGAGTCAGCTCTCAGCATATAGATTACCTGGAGGTGATGACAACATGGAGATGAGATGCTGAATAGAGATGCTGAACCCCGTTGGGCTACATGATCTGTTTATGTTGTTTACAGGAAGAGCAAACCGCTCTCTTCTTGTGTTCATCAGTGTATGAAATAAAATCCAGCCCGTCTAAAACAGCAGTCTTCATGCTGTGTGTGTACAGCCCTTCAGACAGCTTGTTCTTAACAATGACAAGCATGCCATATAATAGCAGTGGATGATAATAACAGACATAATATGTAAACTAGATCCTTAAATGGCCTGTGCAAGTCACTACTGCAATGCTAGGCTTTTGAAGATTGGAAGGTAATGGATTTGTTTTACTGTCCATTGGGTAAAATCATGCATTAAATCATAAATAAATTATATTTGTAGCAATTATACTACATGACCGTATTCTAAGTCCATAATCCTACCCAATACCTAAACTGTACATTACTAACAAACTATTAAAAGTCATAGTTAATAGTTAACCTAAGTGTTACCTATTCTGAAGTGTTTCCAAAATTTCAATTTAAAAATAAATCATGTTCTTTTAAGCTTTCTTTTCATCAAATTATTCTGAAGAAATGTACAAATATTAAGCATTGCAACTCATTTTAACACGGCTAACCATAAGATATAAGACTGGAAGTCAGCTTTGCCACACAGGAATAACTATGAATGCAGTTGGTGAGCATATGAGACTAATTAAAAAAAATTCTGAATGGTAGTTTAAGAGAAATTGCCGTAGCGAGTACCACTAACAGTAAATCTATTTGATTAACAAAATCAGGTACTGAATGGAAAAAAAACATTAAACATTGTGAAGAAGACTAATATCATGATGCAACAGGCATTAGCTCAGGCAGGGGGTAATAAACTAGCAGAGCCCTTCCCAAGAACCTGTCAGTACCGGTTTCATAATTAACATTCAATGTCTCTCAATCTTCTGCCAGTATTAGAGAGTCATTTAAAATCCCTGCCAGACCTTACAGTCAAAAGCCTGCAAGTCAATGCCTGGATATTATAACTTTGTGTATTTGACTTAGGTTCAGCTCCCGACTGATGTATGTTTGGGAGAATCCATTGGATGATTCCTACTTCAGCACATCCAAAGAAAAGTCTCTTCTAATTTGCCTCACATTGGAGCTTGAGAATGTGTAATAGAGTGAAGATGAATGTGGCTTTCCACGTGCCGGTTATGTAACACTGTTGACCGTGACCCAAGGAAGGACCTGGTTCTTGTGTTTAAATATCCCCTAGTAAACGGCCAACTGGAAGTGAGCAGTTGCAGGGTTACTTGCAGCCACGAAAGTAGTCTAATGTCGGGAACTCATTTCTTTATACTGACTCATTAATGTGAATTTCACTAGAACCTAGTAATTTCCTAAAACATCAGCTTATATATGACGATGAGAATCAATCCTAAAATGCTTTAAAAGATACTGGACAGCCTAAACGTTAATCACAATTCAGTTTAAAAAAAAAAAAACATACCTATGCAAAGAAAAAAATATGTCCAAATAGTTTGTTTGTCTCAAGTGAAACATTTAATTTTTCTGTGGTAGGGTTGACATTAGCATGGAATTGTCCAGATGGAATTTTAGAGGAGTCTGGATGCAGTTATGGAGAGTTATATAACATTAGTCATCAAGATGTTGAAATGATCTGGTGAGGTATTTGTTGAATGTGATCAATCATGGACGTTACAACAAAACTACAAACCGGATTCCAAAAAAGTTAGAACACTAAACAAATTGTGAATAAAAACTGAATGCAATGGTGTGGAAATGGCAAATGTCAATATTTTATTTGTAATAGAACATAGATGA
>JAUYWG010000057.1:6267264-6304415 GCA_034779775.1 Enteromius afrohamiltoni | reverse complement strand
TTTGAGTTGAGACTTGAGTTCAAGTTGAGACCGAGACAAGTAGAAGGTCAAGTCTGAGACCAGTAGAGGGTTGAGTCGAAGTTGAGACTCAGACTAGTAGAAGGTCGAGCCAGAGTCCGAGAGTCTGAGACCAGTAGAGGGGCGAGTTTGAGTTGAGACTTGAGTTCAAGTTGAGACCGAGACAAGTAGAAGGTCAAGTCTGAGACCAGTAGAGGGTTGAGTCTGAGTCAAATCTGAGAACAGTAGAAGGTTGAGTCTGAGTCAAGTCTAAGACCAGTAGAGGGTCGAGTCTGAGTCAAGTCTGAGACCAGTAGAAGGTTTGAGTCTGAGTTGAGGCCGAGACCAGTAGAGGGTTGAGTCCATAAATGGTGTTGGATTTGGCCTTGAGTAGTGTGATGAAGGCCATAAAAATCTGTTCTTAAAATCAACTGTTAACGAGTTTGTCTTGACTCTAATAAAAAATTGCCCACTGCCAAGTGTCCATGGATTTCTGCTCTTCTGATGCACCCCGGGTTCTTCCTGTAATATGCATCTGTAGAGCATTTTATCTAGTGCCAGGTGAAAACAATGTCTGATTCCTTTGTAAAGCAATAACATTCAATAAGTTGCACAAAGAAATATCTTCATCTTAGAGTTATTTCGGGTTATTGTCAGAATCAAACAATTAGGGATTTCCAAATACTAGGATGGGCTCAGTTCAGAAATGTGGAGACAGATATTTTCCATTGGCAGTGTGTTGTGAAAATCACAGTTATTGACTGCGCAGGCACTGCCCATGCCGTTGTGACTTGCAGAGTTTATGTAACTCCTTTATAATGACATCTGTGAAAACACCTACCCACAAACATACCTCCCATCCGAAAAGAAGGGAAGCACTGTAACCATCTGGGTTTCTATGAAACAACATAATATTTGCAGGCAAAAGTAAACTGCTACTCCCAATATTCAAAAATCTCTGCACTGACGTACCTATAGTAGCCAGACTGTGAGCCTTCCTTTGTTGTTTGTTATGAAATTTGGTACATACTAATATACTGCAGTAATTCTCCCAAGGGAAACCTAGGAGAGCCTCGCCCACTGCAAGCAACCACACGACACCAGGTTTACGTAACCATGCACTGCTCCGAGAAGGAACACATAAAATAATGGAATTTAATAGAGGACCCTTGGAAGGTGAAATTTCCCTAGTGTTTTTTTTCTTGCCTTTCCATGGAAGTCTTGATTCTTGGGGTTACCTCATTTGTTCCTGTGGGGTTTTGAAGTTGAACCACAGATGGCAGGTGCGAGGTTTTGCGGGATTGGTCGTTTGGCGCAGATGATGCTGTGTTGTACTAGGCTGGCATCCAAGCACAGAGGCAAGAGTCAAAACATCCTGCCCTCAGTTCCTTCACAGGGGTAACCTGCGTCTCAAAGCCACGCCAACCCCTTGTGCCAGGTGTATGAGAGCAGCTAAATACCTCACAAGCTATTTAGTGCGTCCTTTGGATGTCACGACTATGAGATCAAATAGTTCAACTATTTGGATGTGTCTAGACCACGTCTAGCGGATCGTTCTCACCTCCCCTCGACATTGCAGGGTCAACAGATCGTAGTCATAATGATATCTTGTTTAATCCCGAGCGGTGCTCTTAGAAATATTAGAATCACAGACTCAAACATGTGCTCCTAAGCTGTAAAAATGTTCTGCTGAATCAATGGAAACACTAATGTTGTCTTCTGTCTCGATGGGCCTTCAGGGTGCAGTCTCAGGTTGATGAGGTCATTGACGTCATGCAGGAGAACATCTCCAAAGTGATCGAACGTGGGGAACGGTTGGACGAGCTGCAGGATAAATCCGGTAAGATGGACATGGACCGATAACTACGAGTCATTAAGTACTGTGATTTGGTTGGACTCATAGGAATCAAGAAGGAAATGATTTATGATTCAGTTTTAAATATTAGCTCCACAAATAGTGCAGTTTAGTTGAATAGGAAGTCGTGTGTCATATTTAGTAGCTCACCATTCCTGACCAAACTTGAACTGTGGGAAGGTGTTTTGAATTCCAGTGCCATATGAATAAACCCTTTTTAGTTTCATATTTCCTTTTACTTGAACCTCTAGTGAGTTGTGTCCCATTTCTGTTATTCAGTTTGTGAACCGCCTTGGGACATATGGGTAGGATAGTGGGTAAAATGTCCCGTTTCCCACAAGGTGGTGTGGTATTTTTCTCATTTTAGGCCCAGATGTGAAAAATAAACCACCTGTGTGCACAAGATGTTTGCAGATGGTTTTGTTTTCAAGCTGATCTGAGATTAGTTACTAGCCCCATGGCTTTTAGTGGAGTGAAATGAGTTAAAGTGGGTTCAAGCACAGCGACCCTGTGATAAAGCCACATGCCTGGTCCTGTTTTTGTATTTAAAGCACTTTCTGAGACCTGCATGATTGTGAGGCAGGAGTTGTGAAGTATGAGCAGTTTTGCATTGATGGGATTTTAAAGAGGAAAATAACAAAGTAATTTCCACACCTCAAGTTATTTTGTTTCCATTGGTGAAGCTAGTGTGACTGTTTTAAGCTTCTTGGGTGCTCAAGTAACTTTATAAACACATATTAAATCATCTTGTTATTTTTAGGGTATTAGTGTTCCCAAGTGCATTAAATTCAGTGGTATCAATTGTGTCAATAATTAAAAATGTTTGTCATTAATTTAATTAATGCTGTTAAATAGAAACATTCAATGCAAAAGTTAGACGAAAAATGAAAACTTTAGTCTCTGCAATTAAATATATAAAATAAAAATAAATGGAAATATAAATAATAAATAAAATATATATATACACGCAAATGCATGAAATAAGTTATCTTTATATATGAAATATATTTTAACATAATTATATGAATATAAATATATACTTGCATGTAAATATTTTCACATTTTCCCCAATAACTGTTTTTATATATGCATAAATATACACAGTACACACATGCGTTATATAAACAAAATCTTTTATTTTGGATGCAATTAATCATTGCCTGGCACTAAAGAAAGAAAAGCATACAAAACAATAAATGTCATTGTAAACTACAACAAAAATGGATTGAAATATTAGAAAAATAAATAAATCACATATTTTAAAATGTAAAATATGAATCAACTAATTTAAATGTTTCTAACATAAAACTGGACTTGCATTAAACTGTGAAAGAAAACCCGGTTTGGTGCTTGATTTTCAGCCTGTTTTTACAGAAATGCAATATTATGTTGTAACATTTCAGTATAAAAATCAAAACAGGGCTGTCATTTCCTTGTTTATTATAATTACCACAATTTGGCTTCCTTGCAGAAACTGCAACACATTGTTTGCAAACGGAGAACTAGTAGCTTTATAGTGCAGCATCTGGAAGACATTGTCACTCTCTAATGGGAATGTTTTCCGTATGTTGACTGTAACACCGTCTTTGTGCTAACGGAGAATCTAAAGACTGATCCATAAGGCTAAATACAAAGAAATCGTCTGCACCTGTGTTCTTTGTATCTTTCTGTCTGTGGGACGGTTGAATGGCAGCTAGACGTCTTTTAGTTGGTCCCACATGCTGCAGAGATCTTAACATCCCAAAACAGCATTATGAAAGTCAACAAGCATCTCCTGGAGATGAGTATCCATATAAAACCATCTCAGTTGGTTAGGAGTGTTTAAAGTTCTATAATAATAAACATGCAAGGGAGTCGACCTCAGCGCTGATCCTCTTTTGTCAAATAACTTTCAGAAAGCCTTTCGGACAATGCATCAGCATTCAGCAGTCGAGCCAAGCAGCTTCACAGAAGGATGTGGTGGAGAGACATGAAGGTGAGCCTCTATCCACGTACTTTCCACATTTAATATATCATTTACCTGAAGGTGTGCCTTTAGTCACATTGTACACTATATCATTTTTGGCTTTGGTTCTCTCTACCAGATGAAAATGATTATAGCGTTGGTGGTTGTCATTCTTCTCCTCATCATTATCAGTAAGTCCACTCTAGACACACTTCTTCGTGCTTGCAAGAATTTCACCATATCCTGATTTATCCGTCTTTTTTTCCAGTTCCTGTGATTCTGCGGTATCGCTAGTGTCTGGCCGGGAGGGTAGAGGCATGATGGACTCTTCCTCCCTCCTTTCCCTCATTTTCTGCTGTCATTCCTCCGTACCAGAGGGGGCGCTGCACAGGGTTGGGCTGCCCACTGTATTTGCCTATTTTGGCAGGGTCTGGAAACATAACAAACCGGGCAGAGTTTAATTTGTGCGTGTACAACAACATATCAGGCTCTAGAAAAGAAGGCACAACACTGGTGCAGACCAATCTCTCGTACACGCACAAACACAATGGCTAATTTGTTGTATATGCATTCAGTAAATTTAAGACTCTATAGGCAGTGAAACATGGATTCATAATTTTAGCCCTGCATTCTGGTGGTATTTTGATGTCCTCTTTATAGTTAATCAGACTTTAGAGCCGCTCTGCTTACACCATGATACACGTTTAACTATTAAACTGGATCCATTTCCCACGTTGGTAGGTTTATGAAATACTGTCTTCTCAGGTGGGTGGGGCCAAACAGGAAACCTGATGATGTCGCGCTTCACCATGGCTGTGATGTCATCATCTGTTTGTATGACTCATGAAAGTTGGATGAAACATTGGGGCGTGATGTTACTTAATATTTGCTGCTATTACCTGCTGTAATATTTTTCGCCAACGTTTTAATTGACTGTGGTTAATTCTGTTGAGCTGGTTATTTTGATATGAATTACTTTCAGCTACTTTTTTTTTAACAGTTTATGTAAAAACATTCTGTGGTGTAATTTTAACAGCTTGTATTGGTCAGTAATGTAATAGTTGTGTGTAATGATGATTTGGTTACTGAAGGTGACCTGAACACACCTGCACACTAAACCGGTATTATTTTACTTTTTTTTTTTTGGTTGTTATATTTATTTGTAAATAAGTCAGCACTGGCTTTTCATTGAGAGACTGTGAATAATCTTGCATTTAAATAAAGTGATTTTAAAGGGCATCCCATCTGATTCATTTGCGTTGGAATTGAGGTGTCTTCAGTTCAGGCGCGATTTGACAGGATTGCAAGCAAAACTCGACAATGACAAAACACTAGCTGTCATAACATTGTCTTTAGTGTTTTTTACATGCATTAAAACACAGACATGTCTAACTGTTGTGCACAAGCTTATTTTGAAGTGTTTACTGTTCTAAAGAGGCGGTGCGCTAGTTACAAAACGTCACATTTTTAAAAAAAAAAAATTAAATTAAAAATGTGTGTGCTATGAAGTAGTAGAAAACAAATTAAGATTGAGGTAAAATATTTCCAAGCTTTTGTGCACTGAAAAGACCTTTTTTGGTCCCACTTTATATTAAGTGTCCCTAATATCTGTGTACTTTCATAGATGTGTATGTAGTCTGTAACCACAGTGTAAGTACACACGGGTACATAGTATCTACAGCTGTAATATTACTGTATCTACACACATGTAACAACCCTCAGAATGGTGTAGTAACAAATGTGTAACAGGACATTGGTAACACTTTTTGGTAATGAAAGTACAAATGTGTAACAGGACTAACAGCATTTTTGGGTAAATAAAGTGTCACACTTTATATTAAATAGACAGTTGCTGTGGGTTTATCATGTAATTACTCTGATATTACACAGCAGCGGGCAGTAAATTAGGCTTTACATATAAATTGTGGCTGGTGTCCAGAATGTTACACTTTATATTAAGTGTGCAGTTCCTGAGGAGTTACCATTGGTGTTACAGAGGTGCACCAACTCCACCCACTTTACATATCCCTAAACCCACCCAACCACACCCCCTGATCAAAAGTGTTGTTACTAATGTCCTGTTACACATTTGTACTTACAAACACCATTCTGAGGCTTGTTACGTGTGTAGTAACAGTAATATTACAGCTGGAGATACTATGTACCGGTGTGTACTTACACTGTGGTTACATACTACATACGCATCTATGAAAGTACACAGATATTAGGGACACTTAATATAAAGTGGGACCTTTTTTTCTTTAAGTTCAAGTTTCAAGTTTCTACTTTGCTAACTCACAATTGCAAATTTATACTTCATATTCATTTTATTTTCTGAGAAGTAAGGATTGTGAGTTGATATCATGCAATTATAATAAAAGTCTAACAAATAAAAACGTCACATGAGCTGAGTTTATAACTTATGTGTTTATACTGTCTCTCATAATTCTGAGAAGTCAGAATAGCAAGTTTGTATCATGCATCTCTGAGGAAAAAAAAAAGTCAATTACTAGACTTGCAACGGAAGACTTCACAGACGATCAGTTATTTTTAGAGAGGATACAAAAGTTTTGTGAGCATTGAAATATTTGAGGGCTCCACAGATTGGCCGTAACTCTTGTTTTATAATAACAACGACGAAACTGTTGCTCTGAGCTATACTTACCAAGGCAAATGGCTTCTCGGTTTTTGTTTCACATTTATGTTTTTTTATTAAAGTCTTTTTATAGCATGACGTATTGTATTACCGTCTTTAAAGTTGAAAATCAACTCCCTGGTCAGCCCTTAAAATTCTCATTCAAACACCAGCTCTGGGTTTTACTCAAGTAAAACCAAGTTAAGCATCGTTGAATTACTTTTCTTTCAGTCTTTTATCCCTCTTTTCCTGCGTAACTGTTCTTCTCATCTCAGTCATGCGCTCTGGTTTCCTTGTATTCATGGCAGACAGCTTCACTCCATCTGTACTGACCATTGGGAAGTCAAAAAATACCCTAGTAGTAGATGAAATATCAATGAGCATCCAGTATTCAAAGCTTTCCCATAATTCCCCATCCCTCTGTGGCTCATCACTTCCACTGAAGTCGTAATGTATCAGAAAGGTTCAGTACAAGCTTTACTGAGAAATGCAAGTACTGTTTGCAGGTGCAAAAATATGACCCAGACTTAAGCAATAGGTTTAATTCTGATCCAAGAAGAATGACTTGATGTCATAATATTATGATGTTTTGTGCATGTATGGATGAAAATACTTAACTTGGAGTGTCACGTTGTTCTGTTTTGTGTCAGCAAATTTCCCAATCAGTCTTTAATGAAAGATGCACTCCATGTCAGCGATTAGTTACATAACTAAGCTTCTTCCGTTCACTCCTCAGGGCAAGTGCATGCTGTTCAAACCCTCACAAACACAAAACAGACATTTTAGTCCTTTTTGTGAGACTGGAACATGCATGTGAGTGAGGAGATGTATTTATAGTTGCACAGTCGATAAAAAACGCTATTGAATTTTGTCGCAGATCTGAACTTGCTGGAAATCTCTTAAAATAAAGAAACAAAAAGCCCAGAGGATATGTTTTGTACTCTTTTGAGACCGATATCATAAATCCAGATGCAATAAATCCTGTGGAGTTTGAAAAAGACACAAGTGGGAATGCAGGTATTGACTGGAGAGCATGTTAAAGAACTGTGTTGACTGAAGGCTTTTTAAATCTTTTTAAGTCAGCATCTCCAGTTACTGCCATAGATTGTGCGTTTGACATGAAGGATTTAGTTGGACATGATTTGCAAGCATAGTCTTGTAAATACACAATGTTTCTGGTAAATGTCTGTTTTCTGCAAACTCCCATAAATCTGATGTGGTAATAGATGAAATGAAGCCTGCTAGGTGAAAGCTGAGAGCTCTGATGGTGGTCCTGAAGAACAGCCAGAAGGTTGCAAGAAAAGGTGTTGAAAACAAAAATGAGATGTCAAAACTTGCATTCCTACATTCCTTCCTTGCATTAAGACTGAGTATATATATAATGTCATAACATTATATATATATATATATATATATATATATATATAATAACAAGATCAAAATTCCCTTGATTTTAGAACCTCATGCACACTGCACAAGCAAAAATGTTCAAAAATAAGTTTGACGGTTTATAAAATAAGATATTTGCACAAAAACGTTTTGTAATTATAAAACTGAGGTTTAATCATTGGTGTCATATAATAATATTCCTTGGGCCTTAAACGTGCGAGTTGTGTTGTTGTCTATGCAGAGCTCTCAGATTTCATATAAAATATCTTAATTTGTGTTTTTTATTACGTCTTACAGTTATTTAGGGTAATTAAATGTCATTTTTGTGTGAAATATCACTTTAAGAAAGAATGTTTATGAGCGCTGTCAGAAGCAAGGAAGAGTGTGTACCAGTAAGGTATTTTTATTACTACATTTCACAGAAGACTTAGCTGGGCAAGATATTCAGACATCTCATGCAAACACAAACAAAACAAAACAAATGGCCACCATGAAGACAGATTCTAGTCCTGCACCATCTGTGCCATATTATAGATAAATGAGGTGTTTTGAGGCAGTATTTATGGAGCGAACTAACAAAAACAAGTGACAGACTTGTTGAGAGAAAGTGAGGTGATGAACTGTGGCGAGGAAAGGGGTGAGAATCGCAGTTGGATGTCATAAGTAGATGAGAAAAAGAAAACAAGCATCAAGGGATTGCGAAGGTTGGTGACGAAACGAGAATTGGGCAAGGGAGAATGTTGATTATGAAGACGAATGCGACGAACATTTCAAACAAGCATTGACCTCTGCTACTGTTTGCATCACGTTCTGACCCCTTTAGCAATACACCAACACTGCAGACCTCCCCCATAGACTGTCCGGTAGGGGTAACTCTATCCAAACTTACCCCCACCCTCCTCTTAGCAGCCTGTCTTGGGTTCCCCATAGCGAGATCCCCGGCTGTGAATCACCAGCAGCAAACCGATAGGTCCACATACACCGCAACACCCAAATTAGAAAGCAGCAGAAAGGTATGCGCTCCCCAAGTAGTCACACACAGTCACACACACTTGCATAAGTAATCACTACAATACCCTGAAAATGCCTGAGCGTACAAACCATTAAATAACACCGGGACACAAACCCTTGTGTTCACCTGTGGTTGCCCTTGCATTCCTGCACACAGCTAAACAAACCCTCCCACGCATGCTCTGATATGCCCTCCAAGAGGAGGTGGCAAAGACAGAACTCTAGAAAGATCTGTTTGTTGGGGCAATCCCTCAAGCACACAGCATCCCTCCTTTTCTTCCGTCCCTCCTGGAGTCTTTTGCGCTCCTTCCCTCCCTCCCTTTCCTCCATGACTGTATAAATAAGTCTCAGCGAAATGTGCCTGGACTCAGAGAAACTGCCTCCAGACCTGAAGACACAAACTGTGGGATCGCAGACATCAAAGCAAAACATCAACCACCAATTAAAGCGAGAAGCTCCAATCCAAAGTCAGTGGGAAAGAAAGATTGAATAGGCTCAGGTGAGAGGTCATTAGTGGAACGCCAGGGAAGTGAGCGTCTCCAGTTACGCTTGTGAAGTAAAAGGGAAGGAATAGATTAGTGCCGGAGCTAAAGAGGACAGGGCAGACAAGTGATCCACAGATTCGCCAGATTCGTTCTTCCCGGAGGGAGAACATCAGATAAAGACAGACCCCAGCTATCTCAACATGTGGTTTTTGGCTATGTTTTGGGCTTCCTGCCTGCTGATGGGCACCCATGCTCAGAGCAGCGCTAGTTTTCGCCGGGCGAATGCCGGCAGTGGCCGTTGCCAGTACACCTTCACGGTGGACAGCCCTACAGAGGCCAGCTGTCCATCAGCAGGTTCAAGTCCCGAGATGGAGTCCCTAAAATCTCGCCTGGGGCTGTTAGAGGCGCTGGTTGCCAGTCTAGTAGGAGGGGAAGTTGTGCCAGAGTCGTCACAGGGCTCCAGATCTCAGTCAGGCCTCCAGGATGCATACAACCAGCTGAGGGGAGAGAACACCCAGCTCCAGAAAGAGAAGAAAAATCTGGACAGACAGGTCCAGGACCTGCAGCAGAGGATGGAAGAGCTCCGCCAGGAGGCTGAGAGGTTGAGGAGCAGACCCTGCATGCAACAACCTGCTCCAAGACCGTCCCAAAATGACAACAGCTTCAGACCAGGATCAGGTGAGTACTGACAACAAAGCACCAAATTGTCTTAGCCAAATGTTCTCTATCTTATATATTTGTGATGTGCATTCCTACACAAAATTCGCCAAAATTGTACAAAGTACGTACAACAGCTTGTCACTGGGGGAGTACCCTCAAAAGGACAACTTTCTACCTTATTTCACAGTGGTATCATAAGTACCTCAATAAGAAGCTTAAAAAAAGGTGTCCCTTTGACGGCACTGTCCCAGTGAAAACCTGTTGCACCCATAAAGGCAAAAATTCTGATACTGTGTACATTCATAATAAAGTGTGAAAGATTGCCAATTTTGTTTAGTCAATGTACAGTCCAGTATGTACCTCATCTGAATGATGTTAACTTGCAGTCTGAGTTACTTAAATGTTTAGAAAACAACTGAGCCATGACAAGTAAATAAGTGTGGTGTCTGGGAAGTCACAGGGAATGAACAAAATTGGCATGCAAGAGTCACTGGCAACATGGAAAGAGTTTATGTGTGCATTTCCGTAATTATACCTGCCTGAAATTTTGAGTCATATTTCAGGTGACCAGGTCATTTTGAAACATAAGGGAACAATATAGTTAGAATTAAAGTTGAATTAGGTGAAACCCCCCTGTCATAGTAAGAGCAAGGGCAACAGAAGTGAGAGAGACATGAGGGTGTTGGGGGCAAGCTACTGAAGCAGTAAAACATAAGTACTGTGCTAATACTCCAGCAGTAAAGTCTTACTGACAGCTCCCAGCAGACCGCTGACGGATGCTGCATGAGGAGGGGTGGAGGTCAGGGGTAAATGATCCCAACTGGAATTGTTAGTGCAAGTGTTGGTACCTTAAAAATACTTAAGCTTTACTGACATATTCTGTTAACAAAAATAATATTCAGGCAAGCAGCCAAGTTGCTATAATGTGATTCCACAGTTCTATGGTCCATTGATGAATTTTCTTTTATGCCAGCTTCTCTTTTCCATGTTCTGCCATATTTAACATTGTTCTAGTGACACCTGTGATCAGGGCTCCTCACATCTGCACCATACATCATGTAAACACATGAAGGTGGAGTTTAATAAGATGAGGGAAGCAGTGGACTGTGGAGACCCTCTTTGCAAAAAAAAAAGACTCCGATTCCGGCTCTTTGAGAGTTTGAAAAGAAAACAGGCCATCTGTCTTACACATCCTCACTCTCTTGGATTCAGTGTTTTTCTTGCAGGTTTACAGTCCCTTTAGCACCTTAAACATCCTACTGTGCAAGCGTACACTCTCAGAAAGGGGCTGAATAAACATTAATTTAGCAGTGGGTACATTGGCTAATAGAAAGGTTCAAAGGTGCCCGTAATACATATTTACGTTGCTCTGTTGTTTTGGACTAGAGTCATGCATCAGCAAATATTTCAAGGTACTGTTGTTGTAGAAAGGCGCTTTTGGCATAATTGCGAAATGCAGAGTTTTAATTTCGCTTTAGGGTACTGATGACTACAATCTTTATCGTATGTGAATGCACGTTGTTTAAAACGTGTGATTTTTTCAAAAGTAATATTTATTTAACTGAAAAACATTTTAACGAGGAAAAATGACTGGGTAGTGAAGCTGAACACACAAACAGTCCTTGCAATTAAAAAAAAACATCAGGAATCTTGTGCCATTCAGCCATGTGGATGTTGTCAGCGTCACCTCATTGAGTACAAACTTAAATAAATGTGTAATCCTGATGTCTTGCCTCTGGAGATTGAACTGTTTTGGAAATCTCCTCTTCAATGTTTTAAACGAAAGGAATTCTCATTTAGAATTATAATAAGCATTGGCCTCTGCTTCACAGTCTAGAGCCGCAAAAACCAAAAGCGTTGAAACATTACCAAAAAAAGTAAGTAAGTGTTAGACGAGATGGTTCTTGCAAATAAATTAGCCTGCAACACGCTACCAGCTGGTAGAGTTCTGTCTGATCTCTCTGGGAACCATTAGCCATGTTATACAGATAAGCGTAAACTGCAAGCAAACCTTGGGATTAACATGCTTTTGTTGTCTTGTAGCGACGTATAAATGGTGTTCATGAGCATGGGTTGATTACAGGGATAAAGGACAGTACCTACAGACCCTCCCACTGCAGGCCTGAGCAGGCTATCATCGGCAGCAGCCCTTTTTAACCCTCGCCACAGCAATCAATCAAAGTCAGCTTCCAGATGTTAAGTGTAATCTGGGTCTTTATAAAGGCCTGTAAACAAGTTAGCACATGATCACACGTTAATGATAACGTGGCACCACAGAAGTCATTTAGTTCTTGGCCATAAAATGAAGGGAATGGGGGTAATATAAATCCAAGTTGTTCGGTCCTTTCTGCATTTTTGTAGGGATCAATCGGAGGTACATCATTTCATGCCCCTTCTCAACCTTCCACGGTTTTATATTTTTAGATCACATGATACACACTGGCTGCGATGTTTTTTTTGAGATTGTTAACCAGGGAGTGTGTATCTGCACCCTGCTGGAGTGCACGTCTAAGTTTCGGATATGTAATGGGAGGTCTGGAGTCTGTCAGGCTCCGGGACAGCTGGGATTCTACTCAGGGCTGTTTATTTCCTTCTGTTAGATTCCTGACTGTCAGTAGAGCTGCCAGTCGCCCAAAACTATACAACATACCACTTTGGGCAACAATACCAAGCCCTACTCAACTTGTTTAGACTTCCTTTAAGGGATAGCGGTGGTTGATTATCTCTTATTAACCAGTCTATCTTGTATTTTCTGGTTTCCCTAGACTACCGTAGACATCCCTAGACCATAACAGCATCATGTGTCTTTGCCTTTTAGGACCTCCACTCTCCCACCTGGTATCAAGGCCTGAGAACGCACAAGGAGACAAAAGCAGTTTAATAGGTACGGGGTTAAAAGGTTAAAGCTACACAAAGCGCACCACTATAATCGATGAATCCACTTCCCTGCCGCTCAATGGAAACGGTCCTGGAAACAAGAGTTCTTTGATGTTCTGACAGCACTAGTTGCCATTCTTACAGAAGGCTTGACAAATGTAGACCTCAACTCCTTTACAAGCACGTCTCAATCTGAGTATGTGCATTTTTTGTCCTCTTTCCTCTCCTAGATCCTACGTGGCATTACGGGAATCCTGGATACCAGGAGCTGACGGCTGTGGTCACCGAGGTTTCTGCCCCAAATCTAGAAGGTCCAGCGGACATCTCAGGTGAGAGTCGCACCCTAACCCTTCACTCAAGAGTGACACGATCTAGTA
Organism: Enteromius afrohamiltoni; assembly: GCA_034779775.1. NCBI lineage: Eukaryota > Metazoa > Chordata > Actinopteri > Cypriniformes > Cyprinidae > Enteromius > Enteromius afrohamiltoni. Next base: position 6,291,184 of record JAUYWG010000057.1, on the reverse strand, counting down.
AATGTCCTCTGACGCTGTCACTGCACACTCATGTATAAATACATCAAGCCCTTACATCTCAGCTGCTTGAAAAAATGACACAGTGCACATAGTATTCATTCCTGCTGACAGCACTAACACAAATACTGCTATTTTTACCAATTCTAAAATAATCTAGGTTATAAAAGGAGCTGCATATGTTTAGTAAGGCACCAAAATGGTAATGCGAATCACTTGGTAGGACCATGTTTCTAAACAAAGATATTAAGGTTCGGGCTGTTCCCAGGAAGTCCTTTAAATTCTGCCAACCATCCCTTCCCCCAGTACCTCTCTCTTACAGGGTATTTTGGGAAAGGCTAAGTTATGCTTCTAATCTTTTACACTCAAAGGAATGGTAGGACAAGGTGTCCTCTCTTCCACCATATTTAGCAGGTTTTGGTTTGTTGGGGATCTCCTTGAAACCTGTCAACTGGGTCTCATGTTAAAAACATTTGGTTTTCCAACAATTGTTCAGTCTCTTGCTCTTCCAGGCTGTGGCGATCTGGTGTGGGTACAAGAGCCGGAGGTGCAGCGCAAGGCTGACAGCATTGCTGGTAAATACGGTGTCTGGATGCAAGACCCAGAAGCTAAAGAACCTTACGGCCCCGAGATGGTGTGGCGCATTGATGCCGTAGGTTCAGAAGTGCGTCAACTCTTCGGCTACGAAAACATGGACCAGCTGTCACGTGGCTTCCCTACTAAAGTCCTCCTCTTGCCAGAGTCTATGGAGAGCACAGGCGCCACCATGTACAAAGGTTCCTTGTACTACCAACGGAGACTCAGCCGCACCCTTCTGAGATACGACCTACTCTCAGAGAGCATTGCTGCCCGTCGTGATCTTCCCCATGCTGGCTTCCACGGCCAATTCCCCTACTCCTGGGGAGGCTATACAGACATTGACCTGGCAATTGATGAGAATGGTCTATGGGCCATATACAGCACCAACAAAGCCAAGGGTGCTATTGTCATCTCCCAGCTGGACCCTCACAACCTCGAAGTGAAGGGCACCTGGGAGACTAAAATACGCAAGACATCAGTGGCTAATTCATTTATGATCTGTGGCAAGCTGTATACAGTTGCTAGTTACACCTCACCAAACACCACAGTAAATTACATGTATGACACCGCAACCAGCCAGGGTAAAACAATCGCAGTGCCATTCAAAAACCGCTTTCGCTACAACAGCATGGTAGACTACAACCCAGTGCAGAGAAAGTTATACGCTTGGGATAACTTTCACATGGTATCTTATAATGTGAGACTAGGCAAGCAGGAGTAAAGTGAAGACACCAATGTAAATATCCATATCACCCAGCTTATAGATGTGTTTTGTAATGTGATATTTTACCATAGGGACAGCTATTGTTGGATTTACTGGAATTCAAGACAATGATAGACAACTGGACAAGAATCAACTATAATTATGCTGATGACATTATTCCTAGTAGGTATATATAATGAATACAGCAAATATAACATTTTCCTGATCACATTCACTTAAGTGCAAAGACTTCTATACATAGACTTATTTGTAGACATACATTGCACATATTCACATAAAAATAATTTATATTTTTGCATCGTTAAATGCTATAAAAGATATTCCTTTGACTAACAAATTCCAAAATGGATAAAGTATAGAGTATATCAGGTTTTCAATAAATTGAGGCCACATTTACGTCCTCAGTGATTTTGTCCACTTAACATGTTAATAGAAATTATTTTTCTACCTTTTTAAAATAATGTCTCGTCTTTTTGTGTGTTTACGGCACTGAAAAAAAATTAATTCAAGGAAGGGGGAAAATTTAATGGCATACAATTCATTACAAGTAGGACTGCCTTTTGATTGATAGATTTTACAGACGTGTGCAACTTTTGCTTGTTGTGTACATGCTTTAATCCATACGTAATCACTCTGTATGTGTTGAACAATTTCCCTTCTCTCTTTTGAATTTGCGTCAAGACTTGTGTGCTGCTTGAGATGTTAAGTTTGGAATCTTGTGGCTATGGAAGTGTATTAACTTATATGAAAATAAAATGTTTAAAATGTCAGTTTTTCTCGTTTTACATGCATGCACAGAGGTATTTCAAATCAACTCAAAACCAAAAAAGCAGACATCCCAACCACTGCTCATTTTTACAGCATATTATTTTATTAGTTTCTGTAACCAAACCAGGAGAATGTAAATAAGACCTTACATATTTTAATACAGCGATTTAACCCCTGTACAAGTAAAACAAAAACAGAAATCAAAAGAGAGAGAGAAAAAAAAAAAAAAAAAAAAATCAATTCCCTCTCCTCCCCTTCTGTTTGTAGTTTCTCATTCCTACTAAACAAGAAATGGGGGGCCGTACTCAAACCCTTGTTCAACTCGGGCCCCTTCTTTGCAACCCAAGAGGAGTGGTTTGGAGAAAGACCATATACACTCAGGCCTGTGGTCACCGTACAGAGCAGTCCAAAACGTGGTAATCTCTGTTCAAGACTTTCATGACTTTTGCCCCAAACCCCCCACCAAGTCTGGCAGCCTCACACTTGACATTTCTCTTCTAAACTTGCAGCCACGCTCTTTAGCACTGAACCTAAATTGCTTGACCACTCACCCCAACCCAAACCCCATCCCTCCTCTGCAGTGACTGGTCAGGAGAGTCAGAGCTGGTCAGAAGCATGGTTGGGAGCCGTGTGGAGAGGCTGGAAGGTGAAAGACTGGAGTTATAGAGGTGGGCGTGTCTACATCGGCCCTCATTCACTGAAAAGGGGAGGGGCTTAAGCTTAGGACACATCAAACATAGGCCTGGTCTGGAGGAACCGTTTACAAAAAGAACAAACAAAAAACAATTGTACTATCAGTTGACCAAGCTGAGCAGTCTTTGTCAAAATCATATATATATTCATCTTAAAAGGATTCAGGTCTCTTGACGCCTTACCTTTGGCTAAAGATTCAAGGGTATTTTGCGCACACACGCAAACACACAATCTTCGATTCATGAGACTGACAAGGCAAGAGGGAAGGCTCACAGTGGAGACTGCAATCGATAAATTAATTGGATACGTCGATAATCCACTCCTAATTTGCTGAAATAATGTTCCATGTATTGTTAAGGCCAATACACATGGTTGAAGTCAAAGGAAGTGTGAGTGCCGGTGATGTTGAGAGAGGTGTACACACATACACACGATAAAAAGGTATGCGAGAGTGTGTGTGTAGACATTTCGTGGTATCTTTATCGCAGTAATAAACGTTGTGTGAGAGCATAAGGAGCAAAACTATGGGGGGGGGGAAACATCTTCAATCAAAAAAAGGATACATTTGCCTGCCTAAAATGTGTTTCTCTACATGAGGAAATGAGAAAGTAAATCATATTGCTATAAAAATGGCATTCTCAGCAGCAAGTGCAACTCATGTTGATGTCTACCTTCATTGTTCACTGAGGATGTACAGTTCACACAATGGAGGGGTGCCTTCTCTGTAATGCCAACCACAGCGGAGGAGAGAATGGATGGACTGATAAAAGGATGAGGAAAATGGGCACAGTAAGTGTGAGAGAAATGCACAGCACCTCGTAAAATTAACATCCACCACTCTACTTCCCTACACTTCTCTGCCACTTTCAGGTGCTGTAGGACATGCCACCCCCCATAACCCCCCCTCCCCGGCACTCGGCCTCTCAGTCCATCCTTCTGTGTAGCAGTAACGACTATTTACTCTCTTCTGGTTTGATGGCCTGTGGTTTGATCGGACCCGTCCGGATGGGTTTGGTTGCTGCTAGAGGTGCAGGTTTGTCAGACTCTGCACGGTCGGATGGCGCCCCCTGGTGATTCGAAGTGATGCTGTCGGTGGGTTTGCCTGCTCCCTCGATGCGGGTTGGCTTGCTGACCGGAGCCTTGAGCTGTTGTTGCTCAGAGAAGAACTTGTGGGTGGACTGTAACACCTCAGCTCTTTGTTTAGCCTGAGAGAGAATGGCCAACATTTAAAACCAGTACACAAAATAAACATGCTTCTGGCTGCCAGAAAAAAAGCTTAGTGAATTATTTTTTTCCCCATGTCATCACATTGATTAGAGCCCTGGCTTTCAATCCTGTTCCTCGGGACCCACTGCTCTGCGCATTTTGCATGTCTCCCTTATCTGACATACTCATTTGAGTTCATGGAGCTCTTTCTTAATGAGCTGATGATCTGAATCAGGGGTTTAAATTAGGTAGATGTGCAGAGCTGTGGGTCCCCAGGAACAAGTTTGAAAACCACTGGTTTAGAGCATAATAAAAAAGGAGAAATCAAATTAGAAAAAGTGTGTTTTATTCAATGTCCCTTTTAACAAAAATTTAAAACGGCATATACAAAATACATAATAAATTATTTCATATACACTTTTGTTTTATGCAAGGTGTGTTTAAGAGTTTCACTAAATTCGTTTTTCCATAAAACAAAGGTCATCTATACTATAGATTTGCCATAAAGAGACTAGCAGAATAATTTATTTTCCTATTAAATTAAGTATCAGATATTAGGCTCTGATAACACTCACCTTAAGGTCCTGTTCTGCTTTCAGGGCAGCCTGTGTGCCACGTGGTGCCAATGAGGGACCAGAAAGTCCACGTGGAGGATGCTGTGGTCTGGGATGAGGCATCAGACCACCACTCAAATTAGGAGACATAGGTGGACACATTGGTGAACGCTGCACCCCTCCAGGAAAGGAGTTTGCATGGGGTGGACGCACCAATGGAGACACCATGTTAGCCTGAGACAACATCTGTTTGTGTATAAGAGACAGAAAATGATTTTAACGCTCAAGAAACGCGAGTAAAATTACCAACAGCTTGTTTTAAGCCTGCAGTAACTGACCTGTGGGTTAAACTGTCCTGGGAAGTGCTGGGCAATGCGCATTCCTGCTGAGCCCGTCTGGAACGGTTTTGGATACAGCATGCTGTTCATTTTGCTAGACTGACTACTGGGGCTTGTAGAGCTCGCCCTGAGAACACACACAAGGAAGCTGTCAGAAAACATACAAAATATGGCTGCAACAGATTAGGCAATATGCATCAAGGCAATGACACACCACGCCGACAGTCAGGCCTTACACTAGTGCATATTCACAGTTCTACCTAGAATACCACCGACAGAGAGCTATCCCGCATCATGCAAGCACAGAACTGACAGCAGACAGCAGTATTAGCATTAGTCCAACATTTTTAGCCCAGATGCAAAGACATTTATTGCCACTAGGTCTTTGATGATGGTTTGGTGTGCCTGGGCCTTAATCTGGATGCCTTTGCACACACACACACACACACACACACCTATAAGGGCTAGAAGTGGGGGTCGTGCTTCTGCCGCCGACAGGTGGAGTTCCAGGCTTCATATCCATTCCCCCACTGAAGAGCTTCAGATCCATCTCACACATCTACAGCAGATAAAAAACAAATATTTAGTAAGAGTAATATTGACTACAATACACAAAATGATCAGTGTATAAGCATCTGAGTACAAACCTTATTGGAAGGTTGCATCATACTGTGTGTATTCTGGCCAATAAGGCCACGATAGGGCGGATTGCTGGGGGGCTGGCGGTTGAGGCTGGGGGGCGGGGCTTGGGGAGGTGTCGGAGGTAAGGACTGAGGCAAAGCCAAGAGTGGCTGCCCACCACCAGAGCCGAAGTTGGGCAAGGACAACTGTGAACCTGGCACGGGAACCGTCACCTGCTGCAGGGCAGAGCTGGGACTCTGTGCTGAGCTGTAGTAGCTGCTCTGCTGCTGGACTTGTCCGGAGTACAGGTTTGAGTGCTGACTCATTCCCTGACGCTACAGAGAGAGGAAAAAAAACCCCACCTTTAACAGGCTAAATAAGAGGGAAAGACATACTACACCAATATCTAGAGGAACTGAATTCTGACCTGAAGGAGATGCGTGTCTATAAGCTGTGATCCTCCCATACCAGAGGGCTGATTTAGCTGGGGCTCAAACAGGATGGGGATGTGTTGGGTGTTCGAAGTCTGCTGGAAGGCCAGGTTGGACTGAGGCTTACCCAATTCTGGGGGCTGCACTCCAGGGTAACTGTGCAGTGGCGTCCCAGACAGCATCATGGGAGACGTCTGGGAGAGGCTGTTCTGCATGAACGCTTGCTGAGACCTGTGAAAGCACGAGAGCGCACAATTCATTGAGATTTCACAAAAACATTAATAAAAAACTGTTGGGTGCTAGATTTGTACCTGTAGGGCTGTATGGAGGAGCTGAAAAGGTCTTGAGGTTGAGACACCGGAGGTCCAGTGTTGAGGCTCAGCTGGGCCTGGTGCTGGCCTTGCAGGGGAGCGTAAATAGGGATGGGGATCTGCTGCACCGCTGTAGGCTACAGAGAGAAATTATAACAGGGTGTCAACCGAACTCAATGGGACCACTAATAACGTTATTTATGTCTGACTTGGAAGTGATCCTGCTGGTGCAGGAGTTTTATACCTGTGAGAGTCCAGGCTGAAAGCCTTGCTGCTGGGCGATAGAGGGAGGAGCCAAGCGAGGGTGGGGTGTACTGAACAAGTGGCTGGTGTCCATGTAGAAGGCTGGGATTTGAGCTGCAGAACCTACACGATTAAAAACAGTGGTTGATCATTAATCAAGACTAACATGGAGATAAAGGCAGATATAGATAAGAAATGCCATGCAAACTAGAGTCCCACATGCACACGAGGTCTGAAGACATTAAAATGGGGTTTAAATGTCAGCACAGGATTGTGCATGCATAATTCCTGCAGCTTCCATGCTTGTAACATAGGAGATCCCAGCAAATGTATTAATTGTAAGAGACAAAGATGAATAGATAATTCTGTTTCTGTGGTGTTTCTGCACCTGAATATTACTTTTAATTGTTTTAAAAGCATCTTCCTCATATTATAAATCTAAAAAAAAGCAACAATATAAACTGTAAAACACACGATTATTGCTATTTTTACATGCACCATTGGTGAGCATACGAAAAAAATAATATACTGATATCCAACGTCTGACCAGTAGTACTCCGATGAGCAAAAACAATGTAATTCAAAATGTTGTGGACTACAAACAAACTCACCTGCTGCAGACTGGGATACAAACACCTGTGGGGTCTGCTGCTGCTGTTGTGGTAACAGAGAAGGCGCACAGCCCAGCTGGGAAAAGTTAGTGCTGCACATTCCTGAACTCTGCAGCTGCTGGGGCTTCACCTTACAGATGTTGGGAGGGTCAGAGGCTGATGTGCTCTTCGTGCTGAGAGAGGATGTTGTGTAGGTGGCAGATCCTGTATATCAGAAGACCGCTATTAAAATTCTGCTCTTTTTTTTTTTATATATCTGACCCATTCATGGAATGTTCTGGTCAAGCATGAACTCTTACCGGACAGGGAGGTGCTAGGGGTCACCGAGGCTACAGGTATCTGAGGCACTGAAGCACTGGAGAAGGAATTGAAGGAGGCACTGCCTGCTCCTCCTCCACTGGTGATGGGGGAAGCAGAGGAGGTGACAGGAGAGCTCTTCTCCACAAGACTAGGCGAGTTCTCCCAGGCCTTACGCGCAGACTCCATCTGCACAAAAACAGTAAGCAGCCGTTTAAAAGATGCTTCTGGTAGCTTTTGCATGCACACGCTTGCATGCAAAAAAAAAAAACAATCCCAACATAACATCGTATGCTAATACTTAGAGGATGAGGATTTGCGTGTTACATTTCTGATCTTCAAATGATTTATGTAGTGGTCCTGGAGGGCGTGTCCTGCAGAGTTTAGCACCAACCCTAATCGAACACCTTAAGCAGCTAAGGCATCGTATAAACTCTCACGCAGGTGTGTTGAGGCAAGTTGGAACTAAACTCTGCCGGACACCGGCCCTTCTGGACTGTGTTTGGACAGCCCTGATTTAGCGGGTGCGCCTTACTTTAAGTGTGAGGTCAACAGTGGCAGGAGAGACTGTGGCAAGGCTGGAGTTCTGCTGCAGGGCTTCTCTTCGCTGAATAGGCAACGGGTGCGGGAGCGCCACCTGAACCAACCACCAAGAAAAGTGATCAGAACACACACACACACACACACAGAGATAGACAGAAACCCTACAAACACATACATATAGATTACAGTACTGAAGCACTTACAGGTGTCACAAGGCTCTCCTCCATCTTGGTCCCTGCAGTGGGGACATTGTCTGCTAACGAGGAAGAAGGGATCGTGTAGTCAGTCACCGATTCCTGCCAAATAAACAGACACACAGTTAGAAATTAGCTACAACTACACCTTTTTTTTCTCTCCAGTGACATGACCCCTACCATTCAAAGGTTTATGGTTGCTAGGGTTTTAATGTTTTAAAAAGTCTTACCAAGGCTGCATTTATTGGATAGTACCAGTTAACAGTAATATTGTGAAATAAGGTAATAATTTTAATTAATGTATTTTAATTAGTGCTGTCAATCGATTAAAAACCTAATTCATCCCATATTTAAAAAAAATAATTAATTGTGCTTAATCCTAACAGTAAAATTCGTCAAATATATTTTTATGTTTCAATAATTTCACATTACATTTTTAAATTAACATACTAGAGATAGACATTAAACAGACAGATAAACAGACATTTTTAAAATTGATTAAATAAATGCACTTCTTGTCAAGAGAAAAGTAGAGAAGCAGCAGTTGTGAGTGGGGTGGCCAACTCTAGCCCCGCCCTTCCTTTGTTAAATATTTTTAACACATTAAAAAAAGTTAAACGCGTGCATTAACGCGCTAATTTTGACACTAGGGCTGGGTTTAGTTAAAAAAATAATTCGATACTAGAGTTGGATACTGGTTCCTGAATGATACCTTTTTCGATACCAAAGAAAAAAAAAAAAAAAAGCTTTTTGAAATTTCTACAGACGCAAAACTCCCTGAGCTACTGAATGGGAAAATATATATCCAACAAATCCAATGAATTGGTGCAAATTATTATTTTTTTTACAAAAATAATTTTTTTTTAAAACTCAAACTGGATTACCCAGCCCTATTTGACACCACTAATTTTAATATAAGACAATATTTTTTTTAAATTATAATTTAAATGATCTCTGTGCAGCTCTTAGGTCCATTCTTGTGGTTTTGAAAGCTCTTAATAAATAAATGTTGAGTTGAATTTAGAATTAGACAAATCAAAAGTGATGTTTAAGAGTCATTTTAAAACGATAGACACGCTGTCATTTAAAGGTTTTGGGCCAATGCCAATTGAAGCAGAAGGACTTTAAGTGGTACCTTAGAGCTGCTGGAGTATTCTGCTAATGGAGCAGTGATCATGCCCTCAATGTCTCCACCCAGCTCAGGAACTTTGTCTTTAGCGGGTGAGCTGGAGTCTCTGTCTCGGCTGCCTCTAGTTCCATTTTTATCCAGCCCCTCTCCATCGGTCTGACGCACATCTTTGGCAGCTTTGCGGTTCTTGAGCGAACGCTCTTTACCGATGGGACCGGGTTTATATTCTTTGTGCTCTGGAGTGGGGATGTCAGGTAACTGTGAAGGAAAATGTAAGTTTTAAACACTATACACCAATATTAGAAAGGTCTATGCTATGTTATGTGATGCAAATGCTTACCTTCTGAGGTTTGACAGGTACAGCACGAGGCTGTTTTTGTCTTTGCTCTTTGGGTTCGGGTAGTTTATTATCAGAGGTTTTCTCTAGCAGAGTGGGCACTCCGTCACTGTCAGTGCTGCCTGCTGACGAAGGGGCACCAAACTGGATGCTATCCATGCCCAGCTCAGCCCCACCTTCTGTTCCCGCTTTCACCCCCTAAAACACACCCACATAAACATCAGAACACAACACAAGTAACACAAGAGCGAGCTGGAAAACAGCCTTGCTTTAATTCCTAATTAAAACTCTCATGTCCTCCTCTCACCTCAGGTGTAACAGTCCCAGTAAATGAAGTGAGGGGTTTGTTCCAGGCACTGACAGAGGGAGGCTGGGGAGGGCTGATAGGTCCAACTATAACAGGAAGACAAATAGGACGACCATCAGATGCAGGACTAATACGATGTTGTATCAGGTAAATACAGGTAAGGTACACACGGTGAGAAACTTACGTTTCTTGACATCTGAGAGAACAGCAGGGCCAGCCACCTTATTCTCCCACAGTTCTGTACCCAGGGTGCTGTGTGCCTGACTCTTGGCAGGGAAGTCTACAGGTGCGGGGGCCAGAGGTGCCACAGCGCCTTCAAGAGGCTGGGGTGAGCTAGTGCTCCGGTTGGAGGAGATGGCTGAGATAGCTGGCTGTGGTTGGGGCTGCTGAGGGACAGACTGGGTCTGTGGAACTGGAGCTGATGGTTGCTGCTGCCCTGCTGCCAATCCTTGCTGCTGTTGCTGCTTTTTGGCAAATCGTGGAGGGAGTTTTGAACCACCACCACCCCTGCCCTTCTCTCCAGAGCCCTTTTTACTCCAATTCTGTAGACAGACGCAGCAGAGTTTTAGATCACATATTGGTTTGTGTACCAACTGCCATGAAGCAATGCATGCAATACATTGGACTACAGCCATTCCCTCATTTCCTGACCTGTGCAGTCTGCTCTTCTTTTTTCCTCCTTTCCTCATCCTGCAAACGTTTCTGCTGTTTTCGTGAAACAACCTCTGTGAAGCCGTCATCGTTCATGTTAGACTGAGGGTCTTCCAGTGTTGTGACCTCTGGGTGGTCGTCGATGATCACTACACCTGGACAAGGGTGGGAAGGGGACAAAATTGTATTGAGCTTACCAATAGCATTACTATAATATTTAGTGACAAGCCATAAATTACTGTTTTGTTTTTTTTTTTAATCAAAAAGTTACAAATTGTGTAAGGTGCACCAAAAACCTAAATATAAACAATAGTCTTGAACACTAACTGGCATAATTGTTGAGATCGAACTGCGACAAAGCATTTTCTTTCTCTTTGGGTTTTTTGACCGCTTGCTTCGCTTCCTCTTTCCGGCGGCTGGGCGCTGGTTCTTTTCCAGCTTTCTGACCCGAACCGGCCTGACCAGTCTCTGTATTTTGAGCAGTGGCACTGCAGGAAACAAAAAAATATTAGCTCAGTAATAAATTAGAATCTGAGGGTTGTTGGAAGAAAAGCAAAATGTTGTCAGAGTGAGAGACGGTCTAAAAATACATATCTATTTGGAGGGCTGTCAAGACAAACTCACAGGCAATTATCACCTACACAGCTGAATCAAAACAAAGCTCTATAGAAAAACAAGCAGAACTCGATGTCCTTAGGCTCCATTAAAAATAAATGGCTGAATAATAGAAGTAAACCACCATGAGAAAGTTTAGAAATGACACCCTAACAAATGGACAGCAACATGCAAAGGTCCTAGCTATATAGCCTGGGTTGCCCTCAGATGGAAGTGCTGTGTTTAAAATATAAAAATTTTTAAACCAGGCATAATTTACTAATTCACTTAATCTACAGTTAAAGTTGGCGTTGCACAAGTTTTGTTCTGAAATTCAGTTCTTTGAGGAAGAACAATTTGTCAAATCACACTCCTGGAGGGTCTACTTGACCCAGTATCTGGATGTTTTAAGTAATTTTTGAAGACATTTATTAGTTTAATTAAGGCTCTACACTAAACTCTACAACACATCGGTCCTCTCATAGTAACACTGGGCACTCAAGGTATTAGCAAAGTGATGCCCGCCTTAAGTTTCCTGTGTTCCCTGATTAGCATGATCAGATCTTTTTTTAATTGTGGAAGGAGCTAAACTCTGCAGGAGAGTGGCCCTCCAGGAGCTGAATTTTAACATCTGAATTTTTCATCTGCAAGTTACTTAAAACTCATACTCTTTGCTTCCTGGGACAACAGAGTTGAAGACTCACCCCCTCCGTCCTGTTTTGGCTCCAGATCCTCCCCTTCTCTCACTCTTGGCTCCAGGGTACCCTCGACCCGTCTTAGGCCCACTATTTCCCCTTCGGTTCTGTCGATCCACAGGCCTGTGGCTAGAGAAGCTCCTCTTGCCTGCCGAGGGTATCTCCCGTTTTGGGATTGCCACACTTTCTGTGGGTGATTTGTTCTGTCCCCCAGAGATCTGTGTGGGCATAGAGGAGTAAGTAGCAGAGACAGCAGTCATTGCGGCTTCGAGTTGCTTCTTGTCCTCTCGCTCTCTCCGTTCGTTGAAGTCGCTGCTCTCAGAGGCCGTCTCCCACTCCTCATTGGCCTGGTCAGAAGAGTTCTGATTGGACAAGTCGGGCGATTTGCTGCCAGCAGCAACTACAGTGGTGGCTCCCATTTCAGGAACAACCGTGTCTGTGACAGGAAGTTCAGTAGGAGTAACATCTGGAGTGAGGGAAGGTGCTGTACTGGTATCAGCCACTCCCTCCGGCAAAGTGACCAGCGTTCCAGGAGCTTTAGACCGCGTTGGGGAAACCGACGTAGGTACACCAGGAGAAGATTCCCCTGCAAACACTGCAGCCTCACGTTCTTTAAGCCTTCGGAAGCGTGGGGGCTTGTCCTGTCTGGGAGGACGAGCTGCCCTGGGTCTCCGGGGCCTCTCCCGTATGCCTTGCCCACCCTCTCCGATTCTCTTGTTGTCATATTTAGTGTGCCGTCTTTCCGAGGGGGTGCTATCAGTGCGCGATGTCTCTGCTTCCTCTGGCCGAAAGGTCTCCATGGGCTTTGAGGGCCACTGTGAGGACTCCTTAACAGGGGCCCGACGGAAAGGAGCAGATCTGTGTCCGCCTCGCTCCCTGCCACCACCTCGCCTGCTGTGCAAGCCTCCCTTACCTCGGCGTGCGGTCTCACCCTTTAAAAGGAAACCCGGTTTAGGCCGCCCATCCTCATCTCGAGGCCCAGGTTTTTCAGAGAGATTGGTGGTTGCGAATCCAGAGGCAGGTTTAGAGGAACGAGATTCCACCAGATCTCGACGCAGCGGCCTGCTCGGTTTGGAGCTGGGCTCACGATCTGATGCTCCGGTGTCACTGGCAGATTCTCTGCCTTCACTTTCAGAGTCGGTGTCCGAGCCTCGTCTGCGTCGGCGCTTGGGCAAGACTTCAAAATCTGAGCTCTCGCTACGGGTTTCACTCTCCTCTCTGCAGCGGGAACTAGCGGTCCCTGGGGCACTAAATGGCAAGTCTGAGCGTGACCGTGGCTCTCTGTAAGGGTAGTCACCTCGACTCCGACCACGGCTACCTCTACCCCTGCCACCATAGCTGCCTCTGTAACTCCGGCCACGAGAATAGTACTCTCCCCGACCACGGCCTTTAAAATCAGAAGGCCAGTCCTTGTCTCGCTCCATGTCTCTGTCTCTGTCTCTGTCTCTCTCTCGTTCTCGGTCTCTCTCTCGGTCCCGGTCCCTCTCATCTCTGCGGTAAGCTCTGGGAGGTAGGTTGGAGTCTTTGCGAGATGGTAGTTTGGGTTCAGGACGTTTATCATTAGATGGAGGCTTGTCTGGTTTATCCTCACCAACAGTTGGGGCCGAAGGACATACAGTTGCCTGCAGATCTCTGGATTTTGCTCCACTAGTTGATACTCCCCCTTCAGGTTCTCCCACTACTTTCTTCCCATCACCAGAGGGCTTTGGTCCATCAGATGCTTCTACAGCAGCTGAAGCAAACCCTTTGGGAGCAGCCACGTCTTTTTTGGATCGCTCCCCTCGTTCGTGCTGCTCTTCTTTCTCTCTTCTCTGTTCCCTCTCTTCCTTCATGTCTCGCAGCACGGGTTTCTTAATAGGTCCGGATCTTCTCACTGGCCGCTCCCCTCCGGGACCCTCTCTCCTTCCAGATCCAGACCCACGGGGACCCCAGCGCATCTCTGACTTCTGCTTGCTGGGTGCAGGTAAAGTAAGCTTGTCGGCTTTGTGCATACCATCATTAGCCACAGGAGGCGTGGAACGACTGTTGATTACAGAGCCTTGTCCAAATGGCTCCTTTCTGGACTTGTCCTCTGGTCTTTCCACAGTATCAGGGAAGTCCAGGGTTTTCTGTGCTATGGTAAGTCCTTCAAATCTGGGCTCTTCCAGTTTCAGAGAGTGACTGGACCCTTGAGATATACTCCGTTTCAACACAGCCTGTCCAATGGCTTCAACCTCATCTGCACCAGAGAGGTTAGCATCCTCAGCTTCAAAAGAAGGAATGACTGGTGCTCTGTCAGTCTGTAGGAGACCTGGAACTTCTTCTGAAGCATGACTAAAAGCAGACAAAGATTCAGAAGAATCCCTGAAGAAGTCGCTCTTGCCCCTGGGCTCTAGTGGGCTATGGTCCTGAGGGTAGACTCCTGATAGACCTCTATCCAGCTCCAGACCAGCATCCAATCTATTTAAAGAGAGAAAGAGGAAAGAACAGTCTTAATACTTGATAAAAAAAAATAAAGTTAGTTAGAAATAACTTTTAGCTGATCTAAAACAAAGCAGTCTCACCTCGTCTCCTTGGTTTCATCACGGACTTTGACATTTGCAGAAGAGGGCAGGGGCTCTGTTGATGGATATGGGTCAGAACCCCAGACCATTCGAGGCTCAGTGGGAACTCCATGTTCTCTGATGGGTCGGGTCAGATGATCAAAAGTGTCAGATCCAGATCCACTGTTGTCTATGGGCTCTCGTCGTACCAGTTGCTTAGGAGGCATTCTCCCTGATATTGATAAACAAAACAATTATAAAGACTACACCTATAGAAATCCCCCATCACAAAATGTGGAAATTATAAAACTATCAGATGTAAACTTTTGGTGTTATTACGCATATGGGCAAATGGGCTAAACTGAGAAAGAGAAAGCACATTGCATTGAAACAACATTGAATGAAAATGAGTTACTGCATCTTGTAAACGTGTTACAATGCTTGGTTTAGTTACCAAGTTACTAGGAAGGGGAAAAAAATGTAATTTGCAAGACACACCAGGGTGCATAGGAGGCATATCTATTGGTGGCCGTCCAGACATCATTCGAGGATCCATGTAAGATTGCATCATTAGCCAGCGTGGATCAAAGCCCATTGAGGCAAGGTGTTGGTGGTGGGGGCCGAGAGGTTGGTATAAAGATCTGTGCTGAGGGGGAACTGATCCCCCCGAGGGAGAGACTGGACCGCCTCCCCCCTGCTGCTGTTGTTGTTGTTGCTGCTGCTGCTGCCACTGTTGTTGTTTAAGCTGTTCCTGGAGATTTTAAGAGAATAAAAAAAATGACATAGCAGTAAAGCAGATATTACTACAAACAATACTAGTCCTCGTTTTCATCATCAAACATTGATTCTTAAAGCCAAGACAATGTGTGAGCACCTGTTGTCTAAGGAATCTTGGCGGTAAAGACTTCTGGAACTGTTTTGAGTATCCAGAGGTGACAGAAGGGCGAACAGCAGTCCCAGTGTCACCCTCATTTTCCAGTTGAGACTGAAGAGGTGCATCTTCACTAACAGTATGATCCAGTCTGGATAAAGACAACTGAGGCTCCTCAACTGAAAGGGATAAAAGATGATGATTTTAAATATAAAGCTAGCTCAACTGGCAGATCCTTTTTCTAAAGCGACAGGGAATAAACAATGTGCCATGCTCTTGTGTTTGAGCTACACTAACAGGAAAAGTACATCTAATTATTCAATACAGGCATTAAATATATGCACTCACTTTGGCTCACTATCGACTTCCATAGTAGGAAAAAAACAAGTCAATGGCAACACAAAACAGCCTGGTTACAAACCTTTTTCAAAATATCTTTGAGTTCACCAGAAAAAAGAAATTCATACAGGTTTGGAAGTACTTGAGGTGAGTAAATGACAGAACTTTTTTATTTTGGGGTAAACTATTCCTTGAGCTGTAAACTGTACCTGAAAATCAAATCTGCACCCAAACATCTTTTTAGTGCAATTTAGAACTTCATTTTTTTTTCTTTCACCCATTTACCTCTGGGCTCCTCAGCACTGAAGTAGTCTCTCATTGGTCGTCTCTCCACCTGTCTATGCACCTCCTCCGTTACAGCAGTATCAACCTTGTTTTGGGGTTCTGGGGCAGTCCTATGGACAGAAGGGCTAGGTTGCCTGGTAACAAATTGCGGCACCACCTCCACAGTGGGCTCTGTCCTTTCATGGGTTGGCATGGGAGGGCAGGGTTGCTGTGCAGGGGAAGGTGGAGGTTGAGGCTGAGGGGGTGGAGTTTCAGCAGGTAGTTTAGGCACAGTTTCAGTCACTTCCTGGTGATCACCATGAGCTTGTGTAATTGGTTTAGTAGTTTCTGTTGTTGAAGGTCGTCGCTTCTCCTCCAGTTGTTTGAGTTTCTCTTTGCATGCAGCAAGTCTCTGTTCTTCCATGCGGCGTTCCTCCTCCTCACGCCGCCTGCGAGCGCGTTCTACCGCTTCTGAGAGCTCTGACTGCTTCTTACGTTTTTGACGCCATGCTTCTGATTCCTCCTCTCCAGCAGGTGGTGCTGTCGTGGGTAATTTTGTAACACGGGGACCACCACTTCCCACAGAACGTCCAACAGCTTGGCCCTATACACACAAACAACTATGTCAAACCGATAAAACAATTGATCCTTTGCAAAAACCCACCCTCCTTCTCTGAAAAAAGAAAACCACCATCACAGTAGACGTTCTTGAACGGTCAAAAAAAAAAAAAAAAAAATCCAACTACACGTCTACATACCAGACGTACCTGCTCTGCCTTGTATGCACAAGACCCAGGTTTCAAATGGTCATTTAAGAAATTCAAACCATTCAAACCACCGTTTTGGGTACATTTACCGCTAAAAGATCACTGCAGCTCCAAGTTCAAGCAGCAAATGTGAAGCAATTGTCTTTTCATAATTACTTAAAGCACTGAATAAACATCAGAACACATTTTAGCTCTGTATTTTAGTATATCTGCCATTATGCATGGTCAAACAGCCTGCCAATCAAGCTCTTCGCAAAGGGTCAATTGTTCTAGTGCACACCATACCTGTTGTTCTTGTGCAGGAACCGTCTTGCTATAATGGACAATATTGCCAGGGGATGGAGCCCTGGGGTCTCCACTTTCAGCCCATGAGCTCTTGCTGTCACGCCTGTCCTCTTCTCCTTCCTTCCATCCCTCCTGAACATCAGTGTTTCTTGACCGCATGCGATCAACTTTAGTCATCCACTCCCTGCGTTTCAGCAAGAAAGACAGACTTTTATATTGCCAATGTCCACTATGCCACCAAAATATTTTATATAAATAAATGACAAGATGAGTGCTCACCAGTTCTCCCCTTTTTCCTTAGCCGAATGGTTCTCCTCATCATCACTAAAGTTCAGTTTCTCGGTATAGTCAACTTCCATTTGAGCACCTAAATAACAAAAAACGGTGAGTCAATTAAACGGTTTAAATATAAAATGAAATAGCTAATAAATTTTACCACTTTATCCGATTTTCTTCCATGACCTACCGAATAAAAAAAGCATTCACAACCAATCGACTATTTCTACTGTTGCACTGTACTAGGGATGCCATGAGGAAATTTCAGTCTTTGTAACTTTCAAATTTGTTATGATGCTTAATTATTCATAACTGACAAACTTAAACTAATGGGCTTGTCATTTAAATAGCATGTAATATTAATAACACTAAATAACTTTGGAAGCCTACAAAGTACATTCTTTACTCCCACACACCTGCCCAACCCTCATCAGCATCAGTGTCCAGATTGTCTAGTTCTTTTAGTTCAGTGGCGCTAACTATTGATGGTCTGTCTGGATCCTGCAGCCATGACTGAGAGGGAGCCTGGGAAGGTCTTGCACCAGACCGTGGACCCCTACAAAGAGAAAAAGGAAAGGAAAAATGAGGAAAAATGCTCCTAATGACTTGGAAGTATTCCAAAAAAACAGATTGCTTGTCTCGATCAATACAATTTCACTTTCAACTGCTTTCACTTTTAACCCTTCAGACAAATTTATCTCAATAACTAGCTTGAACATTAACTTTAGAAAGCATCATCTAGCCTAAATACTTCAGATTCATAAAAATAAACGGCAACCACCACAACAAACACTGTTCTTAGCTGCTGGATCTAAAACCCATTTAAGGCCAGACCTTATGGGATCACTTACTTAGACATCTCCTGTTGTCCAGGGTACCTAAAGCTGCCTTGCACAGGAGGAAAGGGCCCTCGAGGGTAAGCATTGAACATCTGAAAATAAAGCACATATTAAAATAGTGCTGCCAAAAACACCTCACAAACTCAGTACCAAACAAAACAACACAGCAGCATGTAGATGAATTTACAAACAATGGCTAAAGCACTCACATATGGTGGCATCATGCTCCTGAACGGGGCAGCATGGAACTGAGATGACATTCCTCTTGCTGTTTGCTGGCCACCATTAAGTTTATGTTGAGGGGCAGTAGGTGGGAGCCTGTCTCTGGACTCTCTCTTTTCTCTGCCCTCCCCAGCAGACAGTTTCCCTGCTTCATCAGAGTCCCCAGAAGGAGATGGTGTGCCTCGACCCACGCCTGACTCCTCAGAGGGCTTACCATCGGTCTCTGAGGGGCTGGGAGCAACATTTAAGTTCCTGCCTCCACCTTCCCGCCAGCTACCCACATCTGAGCAGGGAATGGAGATAAAAGTCAGTGTGAGAATTATATTTAAGAACGCTCATTATTTGTTTTTCCTCAAATAGTTCCAACATTAACAAAGATGATGCCCGTACTCTGAGGCCTGAGGCTGGGGCCTGGCCCGTAGGGTTCATCTTCTTGATCGCCTGGTTTCTCCGCCTCCCCCGCCGCCTGCAGACTTGGAAACTCCTGATGGAACTGACTGCTCATCCGAGGAGCTCCTGTAGACACAGTGACACTTAAGCGTGCGTCTTTACAAGTTCAAAACAAATAAATATGTGGCTTAAAATTTGCTTAGATAAGGATTTACAGTTTAAAGGGAAGCAGTTTATAGTGAATAACGATGATGAGAAGCTTTACGGAGAAAACAGCTTACCGTCCAGCTGCCCAGACTGTTTGCTGTTGGCCCAGGAGCGGCTGCCTCCCAGAGGGGCATCAGAGGTCTGGGGCACAGTTGGCTTAGGCTGTGGTGGAGGGGTCTCTTGTTGCCTATAATCATTAAAAAAAAAAAAAAAAATCAAAAAACTGCAGGATGATGTGAAAGTACGTTTGGAACTGATCTTTCAACAGGAACTACATCTATCCTATAAAAGGGTGGAGTTTTACCGTTCGTCTCCTGGTTGATCCTGTCTGGAGGCCCATCCGCTGCCGTCCTTGGGTACGATACTAACGTTGGGATCGTTGCCTTTGTTCTCAGCTTTTAGGCTGGGCAAGTTAGCTGGAGGGGGCATGCGTCGGCTGACCGCCACTTTGCCCAAACTTTGGAGCCCATGTCTGGCAGCAACTAAGTGGAAAAAAAGAAAGAAATTTTCATTTTCTGACCAAAAGTCAAGCCTTTATCCAAACAAGATTATGATAGCAGAAGCAATCAAAATCAATAACAGAGCATTTTTCTGTGCTTATGTAACCTGAACATGTTCTTTTGAGAAATTCATCCCACCACACGGAACATAATGCTCAGTTGACTCACCTGCAGTTTTTTGGGTCTCCAGAGACTTGCCCTTGTACGTGTTGAAGAGGCTAAGGGTTGCATACTTGGTCTTGCCATCCTTTGCCTTGGTGCTCTGCCCTGACTTCTCGGACATTTCGCTGGAAACTCATTGAGTCTGGTCCTGCGGCCTCACCCCTCAGAACCAGCCCCTTAGAAGATTAAATATTTAGTGAGCAGATGGCAAACCAGACACTTTCTTTAATATTACACCTGCACCTCAAGCATTTTAAGCAAGATTTCCGGTCAGGCTTAAGAGCAGGCTGCAACGCGACCCCAAGAGCCATTGTTGAGCAACTAGAGACAAACGTGCATGTGAGCACGTAACCCCCTCCAAATACAGTGCATGCGATTGATAGCCTTTACACTCGTTTCACAAACATTACTAAATTAGATTCAGTGGTTCAAACCGGAGGGTTTATTCAAGGCCATGCCCCTAACTTGCAGAGAATAACTACGGCATTAAGTGCACAATCAGGCTTTTATCAGACTTTCCTACTTCCTGGTTTAAAGGCAGTATCCTACGTGCTGAATTTATTACAAATATACTCTTCCACAACAAGGACCAATAAGTTTGACCAGTCATATCAACCTGCGTGTGTTTGAAGGAGACTGCAAAGACAGTCAGAAGTCTACATCTTTGAATCCCAATTGTTTAAATCAATGAAGCACATCACGTTGCCATGCCGATGTCAGTGTAGATGGTGAAGTGACGGTAAGGGGAGGGGGTGCGGCAATCTACCGTGAGCCACATGGGGCTCCATTCATAATTAATGTGGTGTGAGGGCTTATGCCAACACAGTGCAGCAGAAGCAACAGGGTCACCTCATCATGTCCATGCACAATTAGATTAACTGCACACTGAGAAACACGAAGAGAATGTGGTTTCATCCATAACTACATTTATACACAAGGCCACCAGAACAAAAATTAACAGTGAAATCTTCAGAAGACTTTAGCTTTAATGTGAATGAGCATAAGACACTGAACACTGAAGCAACAAGCCTCAAGCCCATCTAACACTTGGTCATTCTGGGATACAGTTAAAAAGGCAACAATCATGCCTCATCAAATACGTACAGGTGTTGCAATCCTGTACTACACACACACACAAACTAATAGCCACATGATAAGACTTAAAAAAAAAAAAGTCACCCTTTTAGCTGGCTGGCGTATTGTAAAGCAAGGACAGGTTACAGGAAGTTAAATGCAACTAATGGGACTACGCAAAGGACAGACCAACATGCAATTGACTCATTCAAAACTGCCAGGAAAGGAGACCAATGAATAGCTAAAACCCCCTAAATAGCATGATTCATTCTTTGATTCGTCTCGGACCAAAATGGTTAAGGCTGCGGGAAAAAAAGGGACTCTTCAATAACTACTTCCAGGCATGTGCAATGTATCACTTGTGTTTTAAACAATAGCTATTATTGTAGTGTAAACATTAATTTATTAAGTACTGAACATCTTTATCCTTTCAATCCCAACCTCCCCCCCACCATCACCTGGCCATCTGCCTCCTAAAACACAAACCAATCACCGCTTCCCAGCGACATTCCCAAATGAGCAGGAAAGAAATCACTGCAGCCCCTGAGGGATGAGAAAAGCCAATATCTTTTCAATAGATCGGTGAGGGGCATCCTTAAATCAATGATATACATACTCGAATAAGAGACCTCACAGCTCACCCAGATCCAGGGCTACCAGGAAGCTTCAAAACATTCATTTGATCTCCTGTTCCTGTGGCTCTGTTTCTTTCTTTGTTAAAAGCTCCCCTTAAGGCTTATGTCAACCAATGGTGTTCTCTGTGGCAATTCCTCTTATGAATATGTAAAGCTCTTTAAGTGGAAGTTAAATGATCAAGTCTTCCTCTACTGACGCTCACAAGTATCTTCCCTTCTGCTGCCACGGTGATGAATCAAATCTAACTTGTTCCTGATTCTGCTGGAAGACTGCTTCGAGCCCAAAGGCTTGCTCAATTTCCACAAGAGGCCCATGAAACATCTTAAACACAGAATGAATGATGTGGATCACAAATGAATGAAGTGTGAATAAAGTTGTATAATCTCCCATCAAGCTTGCAACATCTAATTATATTCAGAAAAACACGATTTTTATAGAACTATTAAATTATACACAAAAAACTTTGCATGCACTTTGTTTTGCATCATATCTGATACATCAGGCTGTTACGGCCCATAGTGTACGATCCAATACAAAAATATGCAATTTGAAGCATATGCTGTGAGTTTTTAACAGCATAACACACAACTTACATTAAATGCATACCTCCCAATAATGCACATCAGTAAAAGGAGAGTCAAATGCTTTGTTTTATGATCAAAGCTCTGCAGATTTAAAGGTTTGGACAAAACATATAACGCACTGCAATACACTGATGGTAAAAAAGATGATGCACATCCATGTTGGACATTTTAGATGCTTGTGTGGCAAGTACCAAATGTAATACAGTAGAATTTCCAGCATTTAACCAAACTGATGGGGACTTAGCATACAGTTCTACTGGGTGCCTTGCATGTGGTAAAGTTGTGGATGTTCGTTTGCATGAACTGATTTTAATGTTTTGTTTGATGTACTTGGAAAAGCCATGTGAGCCATCACCTTTGGCTAACCTACCTCTGCACAACCAAGAATAGGACACTGGGTAACTCCTACCTTCCTTCGCTCCTAACTTGTCTTTCTGATTTAAAATGGAATGATATAACTAACGTTATCGTGTGGATGCACCAAACATGCGTTTTTAACAAACCGAACAATTCTCCAAACCCCCCCAAAATAGTGTTTTACCGGCAAAATGAGTCATTTATTAAAAATGGCTGGTCAATTGGGCCCTGTGAGGTGGCCCCCAAATCTGCCCCGGGCTACACGGTTATCATCTTTCAGCACCATATAAACTAAACCTGCCCATAATAATGCCAAAATATGTGAGAGAAGAAAAGCCTGGGGTTGGTAGCGTGATTTGTCGTTGCTCGTGGCAGTGCTAACATTAGCCAGACTGAGTCTTTTCTTCAAAAAAAGCAGCACGCTAGCCGTTAACATACCTGTCTCCGCCGGTCCCGTCTCTCTCTGGAAGAATATCGTTTATTCCGTCCACAAGGTGTGTGTCCTGGCCCTTTGTAGTGTGTGTTTGAGCGCGTGTGTGTGTGTGTGTGAGAGAGAGAGGCCGGTTGTGGATTACAAAAGCTCGTGCTATGCTAGTCCCAGCTAGCCGAGCGGTTAGCGACCGACAAAAACCTCCTCCACAAAAAAGAGAGGAGCGTTTACGTCCCTCTCCCTGTCGTGTTATCTCCGTGTATGCGTCTCTGGTCGCGCCGCCGGTGTAAGGTGAGCAGTATCGGGCGGTTGGCGGTTTCTCGTGCGCTCGAGAGAGGGCCCCGCTCGCGCCGCGGCCTGTCGCACAATCAAAGATGGCAGAGCGCCAATCCACGAGAGCCTGACGTCACCGCGTACAGGCGCAGCGTCATCGGCTGAAGACGCGTCTTTAACGTGCGAGACACAGCAGATGGCGCCCTTAATATTGTTTTGGGATGGAGCTTCTCTGTCGTGTTTTTGTTTAATTAAAACTAATTCTGAATCTATTACGCGCATAGAATCATTTCTTTTTTTAACCAATGAATTTGGTCTCCTGTTGGATCCTGAATTTTTCAGAATTTAAGAAATTATTTTTATTGTAATTAGATATAGATATAGGCTATATCAGAGCTATTAATTTTGATATCTGTTTACATTCTTATAACATTTTCCACATTCACCCAAAAAACTTTGTGTATACAATTACATTAAAATGGGCAATTTATAATATTACTGTAACTACACACATGTAACACCCCTCAGAATGGTGTGTGTAAGTACAAATGTACAAAACACTTTCACTAAGTAGTCATGTAATAGGAATTGCATAGCTACACGGGTAGGTTTAGGGATGCGTACAGTGGGTGGAGTAGGTGGAGTTGGTGCACCTCTGTAACACCAGTGTATATACATGGTAACTCCTCAGGAACTGCACACTTATTATAAAGTGTAACATTCTAGACACCAGCCACAATTTATATGTAAAGCCTAATTTACTGCCCGGTGCTGTGTAATATCAGAGTAATTACATGATAAACCCACAGCAATTGTCTATTTAATATAAAGTGTGACACTTTATTTACTAAAAAATGCTGTTAGTCCTGTTACACATTTGTACTTTCATTACCAAAAATGTGGAATTAAGTGGAAAATGTATATTTGTGAAGAAAATATAGCCTGTGGAGTTAAAATCAAATAATAAGATCGAAAGTTAAAAATTATTGACATTACATGATCACTGTGTGGTCAGTGGCAGAGGTACAAAAGCCCTGATCTTGTCCAGGAGCGATGAAGGCTCAGCTATGACTGTGTGCAGACTGGTTCTGCTGTAATA
>JAUYWG010000057.1:6233562-6249578 GCA_034779775.1 Enteromius afrohamiltoni | reverse complement strand
TGTTGTAACTTTTGTCATATGTAGCACCTTGGTCCTGGAGGAACGCTGTTTCGTTTCATCGTGTACTACTGTATATGTATGAAATGACAATAAAAGCCTACTTGACTACTTGACTTGAAGTACACGATTTGGGACGCAGACGTGTTTTCCACGGGTTTTTAGGCATGTTTAGGTGTGTCATTACACACACAAAAGTCAAGAAAACAAAGAAAAAAAGTATGAAAGAAAGAAAACAAGGAGCAAAGTATGTGAATACTTTACATTTATTTTAAGCCTTGACACAAGCCTTGCTGCTCAGTTTTTTCTGTTGCACTGAACAAACTTAGCACTGCAATGCATGGTTAACACCATAAAAAAAGCAGGGTTTCATAACCCTAGGTAAAATGTGGTGCTAACACGGCTTTCAAATTACAGGTGTGAGATCTGTCTACCCAGGGTTAAAAGCAATGCTTAGAACGCCTATAAGCACAGTGTGAAAAGCCCTTAGATATATTATAAAAGATAATGAACTCCAAGTATTAGATTAAGAAACAAACTCGGCTATACAAAACACAACTACCCAAAACTCGAGTATGAGATATCTATGGGATCTAATTGATTTCCAGACACTGGGGGATCTTCTGCACTGCCATTAAGGCAAACATCACTGCAGCCCCTCCTGACAGGCCCAGGCAAAATAATAAGCTGAAGGACGGAGTTTCTGGAACGGGCCGTGTCTTCATGGGTTTGGCCACACGATCCCATTGGGTAAGGATGGCCTGACGCGCACCTTTCCATTGCCCTGGGCCGCTCAGTCGATACTGGTAGGGAGTACAGGGCCCGAAGAAAACCCTCAAACCAACAGCAGGGTCCCTCAGGAGCAGCCAAGCGATGTTGGGACGGACGCCCACTTCCTTTGCTATTGTGTCTAGGTAAGGGATGTGATCCACTTGAAGGGCAGCCACCTTGGGACAGGGGTAACTGTGGAGAGAGAGAAGATTTACTGTCGACATTAACCCTATTTAAAAATGATAATCCAGCTAAATATTTAATTACCTCTTTAAATTCGCTTGTATGTCCCTCTCAATTATTTTATCCATTTTTTTAGCTGAAGGAAGGTGTTTACGTCCTTGAAGAACAAGAATTATAAATTCTTAAAAATTCTATAATTCTATTCTATTAAATGTTTCATATGAGTCTCTATATTTACTTTTTCTATAAATCACAAAACAAGTTTTTTTTTCAAGTTATGGTTGCTCGTTACCTGCAAAGACCCTGGTGGCCCAGCGAGCCTGTAGCTCTACAGCTGGCATGATCGCCCCTCTGGTCTGCAGCAGGCCCATGATGGCCAGTGTTGGACGCTCTAGAGATGGAGGGAAGACTCTTTTGTAGAGTTTCATATCTCCATCAGAACCAGAGCTTAAGGATTCGGGGAGGAAGGGGAATTTATACTTATATCCTGTGCAGAAGATCACTGCATCAATCTTCTGCTCTACTGTACCATCATCGAAGACAACTGTCGAGCCCTGAAACTTCTGCACATTTGATTTCATCACCAGCTCTCCTACCAGAATACGACCTGGGAGGTCATCATTTATAACGATTTGATGGTCGAGGATCCTTGAATCACAAAACATGGGAAAATGGTTACTGTGAATCATGAGGCAATTTTTAAAACTGTCAGGGCTTTACTGTAATCATTAAAGGATGAAAAGGATTAAGGATGACTCTTTGAGGATCAGGTTTTGGTCCTTCACCTGTGTTTAGGCTGGAGTCCATACAGCTTGTGGTCGTGTCTCTGATTGAGGCTTCTCTCCCAAATCCAGCTGAGCAGAGCTCGAGGCAGGAGGCCATAAATCAGATATCGAGCTCGTGTCATCATTGTCATATCTAGAGGAAGCCCTCTATCAACCACGCGACCTATGACCCAAGCACCTTTTCGGGTACTCATGAAGGTCTAGGAGAGTGAGAAAAAGAATCAAGCAAACTTAATTAGTGCATAGTGAGATAGCGAGAGTAATCTGGTCAAAATAGGATAATATTAATGAACTGAGGGGATAAAATGGAGATTGTTTGCCCACAGATTCTAGGCAAAGTGAAAACAATTTGTACAGGCCCCTCCCATGACTGCTGATGAACAGCAGAAAACAGCACATTCTTGTACGAGGAACACCTACTGCATTATGAAAATGAATTGCTTATAAATGTTTATAAGCAATAAGCAATATCACAAGCAATTACATTCATTAGTAATTATTTCAAGTTAAAATAACAATAATTTTGGTCATATAAAACTAGCAATTATCATTTAATTGCTAATCATATTTCCATATAATTTTGATCCTGCTGAGAACCTTAAAATAGAAAATTATCTGTAAAATAAAGCTGCAAGCAGCAATTACATGGTAAAGCACTCCAGCGACAAAGAGTTGGAACATCAGACCAAATGCAATACTGCAAAAGCAATTTTAGCATGACTGTTTTTAAAATGGCAGAAAATCATGACTTTAACCTCTAGTAATATGATTTAATAGCTTATCACTTTTGACCAACAGGTGGCACTGTAATCAAATCATTTTGGAGTGTTCTGTGAGAGTTTGTTGTCATTATGTCAAAGTTCTGCAAAGAAATAGCCCCAAACACATTTTGGCACCATGCCTAAAATTTGTAAGACTTTTGTAATTAGTTTTGTAATGATATGCTAATGAGTCTGTAAAGTGCAACATTGTAGACCATAATCCAAAATGGCTGACATGGGAAAACCAAAGTTTTTCAACCAGAGTTTTTTTTATTTTTGGACAAACTTTTCAGAAGTTATAAAGCACGGTAACAACAACAAAAAAAGCATGCTAACAATTACAATAGGTACCTCTGCACCTTCAGTGCTTGGCCCCTAAAAATGTATTAAATTAGATATTACACTATTAAATCTCCTCTCCTTGGATTGCCACCTTACCTTGGTGAAGGGGTTTGAATGCCTGAATGATCCTAGAAGCTAAGTTGTCGGGGGCTATATGTCCCTGGTAGGGTCTCCCAAGGCAAACAGGTCCTAGGTGAGAGGCCAGACAAAGAGCGGTCCAAAAAAAAAAAGTATGGAAAGGAGCACAATTAAAATTGTGATGTCGCCCGGTATGACACAGCCGGGGCCCCAACCTGGAGCCAGTCCTGGGATTGGGGCTTGAACAAGAGCGCCTGGTGGCCGGGTCTTATCCTACGGTGCGTGGCCGGGCCCAGCCCAAAGGAGCAACGTGGGGCCGCCCTCCCGTGGGCACACCATCTGCACGAGGGACCATAAGGGGCCGTTGCATTGTGGGTTGTGTGGCGGTCAAAGGCGGGGACCTCAATGACCCAATCCTCGGACACAGAATCTGACTTTTGGAACATGGAATGTCACCTCGCTGGGGGGGAAAGAGCCTGAGTTAGTGCAGGAGGTTGAGAGGTACCATCTAGAGATTGGGCTCACCTCCATGTGCAGCTTGGGCTCTGGAACCCAACTTCATGATAGGGGGGGTGACTCCACTACTCTGGAGTCGCACGCGGTAGTTCACCTCGGAGAACGAGAGGGTCGTTTCCCTGTGCTTCGGGTCGGGATAGGTCTCTCACTGTTGTTTGTGCCTACGGGCCGGATGGCAGTGCAGAGTACCCAGCCTTCTTGGGGTCTCTGGGAAGGGTCCTGGAAAGTGCTCCAACTGGGGGCTCCGTCGTTCCACTGGGGGACTTCAACGCTCACGTGGCCGAAGCTAGTGACACCTTGAGGGGTGTAATTGGGAGGAATGGCCCCCCTGATCTGAACCCGAGTGGTGTTCTGTTGTTGGACTTCTGTGCTAGTCACAGTTTGTCCATGACGAACACCATGTTTGAGCATAAGCAGTGCCCTGCCAACACTGTATACATTGGGGGGTGGGAATCTGCTGACTTCAAATGGGGATATTGTCGGGCGGTGGTCCCTCTTTTTAAGAAGGGGGATTGGAGGGTGTGTTTCAACTATAGGGGGATCATACTACTCTGCCTCCCTGGGAAAGTCTATGCCAGGGTACTGGAAAGGAGAATTCATCCGATAGTTGAACCTCATATCCAAGAGGAACAATTTAGCTTTAGTCCTGGTCATGGAACACTGGACCAGCTCTGTACCCTCTTTAGGGTACTGGAGGGTTCGTGGGAGTTTGCCCAACCAGTCCACATGTGTTTTGTAGACTTGGAGAAGGCATTCAACCTTGTCCTGTGGGGGGTGCTCTGGGAGTACGGGGTCCTTTGCTAAGGGCTGTCCGGTCCCTTTATGACCAGAGCAGGAGCTTGGTTCACAGTCAGACTTGTTCCCATTGCATGTTGGACTCCAGCAGGGCTGCCCTTTGTCACCAGTCCTGTTCATTATTTTTATGGACAGGATTTCTAGGTGCAGTTGGGAGCGGGAGGGGGGTCCGGTTTGTTTCCAATAAGTTTCCTTCAGGAGTTGGGTGCCCCCGGAGGAGCTCGGTGCTCCTCCACAACGAGAGAGGCCAGCTGAGGTGGCTTGGGCATCGGTTCTGGATGCCTCCCGGACACCTCGCTGGGGAGGTGTTCCGGGCATGTCCCACTGGGAGGAGGCACTGGCGAAGACCTTGGACACCCTGGAGGGACTATGTCCCTCGGCCGGCCTGGGAACGCCTCAGTGTTCCCCCGGAAGGGCTGTGGAAAGTGTCTGGGGAGAGGGAAGTCTGGGTGTCCCTGCTTAGACTGCTGCCAAGAAGATGGATAGATAGATGGAGTATTAAATCTTGCTTACCTTCTTACACACTCTGCTGAGCTCCACGGCAATGTCCCCACCAGAATCCCCAATCCCAATGACAACAACTCTCTTCTCAAGGTAAGGAACAGGGTCCTTATATTCCCAGCTGTGAGTTATTGTTCCTGGAAATGTGTCAATACCTGCAGCACACAGAATTACAGTAAAAGTTATAGAATATACTGATGTTTCCAGAAACACATTATATAGAGCCATGGGGAATCAGTCCTACACACAGAGCTGATTACTGTACAATCTCTGTGTATATGATGACAGAGTAACATCAGGGGAGCACCTGGGAAGTCTGAGAGGGGTTTGATGGGTTGTGTGTAGTGTCCTGAACACACTAGCACACCGTCAAACACATGTGTCTCCTCTCGTCCATCTCTGTCCACGGTCACCACCTCCCACTGACCAGAGTCAGAGAAATCAGGCCTTTGTCTCACACTGCGAACTGTGGTCTGAAATACACACAACCACACAGAGCCTGAATACCACCTGTCATCTTTATAAAGAGAATGCTGTTTATTATCAAACACTCAGAAAATATGATTTGACAACACAACAATACACACAATTATGTGAGAATAATTATGTGTTCCCTGGAACATGGCTGTTGTTTTATAATCCCAGCCTCTCTAAAACCTGGGTAAACTCTGAGTGAGGAAAAGACAAAAACTTAGAGAGGAGGCGGGGCTGACCCTGTTGCTAGCTATGACAATTTTTTTTTGAAGACTGATTGGTTGGTTGTCCAGGAAGGAAATTAAAGAGTATATAATTTTTTAATTCCTGTTTTGTCCATTTTCTCCACTGCTAAAGAACCTCTTAAGCCTCTTAAAAGTCCTCCTCCATACTCCTAACAATTTCGGACCTTTAGACCTCTTTTTTTTTTTGGTTAAGATGCTTTCTGAATTACTTTTTTCTTTGCTGGGATCTTCTCTCTCATTTTAAGAGGAAACTTTCTTAGAATTTTGTTACTAGGAGAAACTCTAAAATATTTAAATACATGCTCAGATCTCTGTTTGGATCACTGGCTGTTGTCAGACTTTTGCAAACAAAAATCTCACCGGATTATTACAACTAATTGTAAAATGAATGTCTGCAAATGTAAACTGATATTTCCTACTTACACACTACATCAAATATAGCTTACAAAATTCATTCAGGAGGAGGGCACAAAGGCAGTTAATTACGATCTCCGCCCCTCTAATCTTTCAATTATTAAGTTGGCGACATGCTAGTAACATGCTAATCATGCTAGAAACATGCTAGCAACATGTTAGTAACATGCTTATCATGCTAGAAACATAATAGCAACATGATAACAACTTGCTAATCATGCTAGCAACATGCTAGCAAGTTGCTAATCATGCTAGCAACATGCTAGCAACTTGCTAATCATGCTAGCAACATGCTAGTAACTTGCTAATCATGCTAGCGACATGTTAGTAACATGCTAGTAACTTGCTAATTATGCTAGCAACATGCTAGTAACTTGCTAATCATGCTAGAAACATGCTAGCGACCTGCTAGCAACATCCTAGTAACTTGCTAATCATGCTAGCAACATGCTAGTAACATGCTAATCATGCTAGCAACATGCTAGTAATTTGCTAATCATGCTAGCAATATACTACAAACTTGCTAATAATCTGTCTATCTATAATCTGATTTAATAATCTTACTATTTCAAACTTTCTAATTCAAACTTAAACTTTTCAAACTTTTCAAACTTATTTTACTAGCATGATCTCTATAAACTACTTTAAACTTTCTAGCTAGGCTTTTTCAAGCCAACTTAAAGTTTGCCTACAAACTTTACTATCTAGTTCTATCTTAGAATTCTATCTTAGAGTTCTATCTTTGTCCCGGTGTCTCCCTCTCTCCACTCCCAAATACTTTCAGGTCCAGACATATATCTTTTTTCTCTTCTTTCCCCCATGACCCCTCTGTCTGCAAACCGCCAAGTGGATTGCGTTGCATTACACTAAAAAACTCACAATCTAATCCATCCCGCATTCTCTCACTTTCCGGGTTCATAGTCACATTTAACTGGTACATGTAATTTGCTCAGTATATCCTCTCTGCAGGCGTGAGCTCAGCGTTTATATGGTTATAATTTCTGAGCTCGCGCTGTCATACGGGGGCTCTCACTTTTACACCTATCACCACCAGTTTTCTGCAAAATGCCCCATTAGAGTAGCTCAGTAGAACCAATGCCCATACTGGGGAGCAATAGATCTGGATTTACACAACCGTGTCTTCACTGGCTGCCACAATATCACTTGTGCGGTCTGCAGATCGGTCTCCCACACATCTATTGCATGTCCTTATGTAACCCTTCCATTCCCCCCTGTCCTAAGCCATCATCACCAAAATCCACAAATTATGTCCCTATGATCCCCTCTCTTCTGCCTCTCCCTCCTTTTCCCGTACTTCCCCATGCCAGGGGTTTAATAAGGGAAGATTTAACATAGCGCGATACAGATTTATACACGTTTGTAGCTTCTGTGGTGGGGCACATGCAAAATTTGTCTGCTTTGAAAGCCTTAAATAAAAACCAAAGAAAGTATCTCTTGACTCCAGTTAATGTTATTCAGTTAGCCCATGAACTTTACGCCCTGATCCTAACTCCTAACCTGATTATCTCTTATCAGGTTTAAAGCACTGCTTCCACCCAGGAGTCAGCTGTCTCCCCTCTCAAACCCACATCTGCCCCAACCTCCAGTCGGCCAATACAGATCCCTCATCCATCGGTCTTCTAATTAAAAAAAGAGCTTGATGCCGGTTTTATGATCGGTCCATTTCGTAACTCCCCATTCTACATCTTTCTAGTCAGACCTATCAAGATAGAACTATGCTATTATAGTTCTATATTATTCTATATGCTATGCTATGCTATATTATTCCTCAAGGTCGGCCCTTCATCTCGCACCTACTGTCACTCGCCTCCTCCGTCCCGCACCTAGAAGACCTCATTTCCATTTCCGAACCCTGTTTGCACAAGCTCTCACTTTGGATCACGTTCCCTTTTTCTATTTCGACCTCCTAGCCACCAAACAAAGCTTGCATTCTCCGCTATCATTCCCCTCCTCAGATGCCTTATTTGGATTTCTGCCTGCAACCAATTAGTTTATGTTGCTAAACATATTCCTGGTCACTTTAACCTAATTGCCGATTCCCTATCTCGCTTTGCATTTCAGAAATTCAGGACGTTGGTGACAGAAGCAGAGACCCAGCCAACGCCTGTTACTCCTTATTCACAACTGATCCTCCCTTAAACCGTCCCCTGAGCCCCCTATACGATGCTTCCATGGATTCCATAATCCAGGCAGTATCCCAGTGGACCCTTGAGTCCTACCTCAAGGCCTGGAACAAATTTAAACCCTTTCATCTCCAATATTTTCTCCCTCCTATCTATAACCTCATTCATCTTCTTTCTAAACCCCAGTATTATGCAAGCTAGCTCCATTAAAGGTTGTTTGAGCAGATTACAATTTTTCCATAAAATTATTTTCGGTTTTCCTGCAGAAAGCCATGCCAACGTGCTCAAAGGCATCCAAAGTTCCTGTCCACCCAGCCCAGGTAAAAGACAGCCTCTTACCCTCAAAATAACCAAATGTATCTCCATACTCCGCCTAGGCTACCTATCCCCTCATATCGATCATACCTTAGATGCTATGTTTACCCTGGCCTTCTTCGGATTTTTGGAGTAAAACCATTAATTTCATAAAAGGCCATTACATTTACATTTCTAAGCTCCAATGCCAAATCAAGCCCTTCCAAACCCTGCTCGCCTTTCTCCATTACAGAAGTTCTAGCCCCATCTCCCCAACTGACACTCTATTCTTAGATGAAAAACAAACCAGTTACTCGTTTTTGGTTTCAGAAACACAATAATTGTTTGGCTCGCAGAAATCGCCCACAAAAAACTTTTCTTCTCACTCTTTCAGAATCGGAGCCGCAACCTCAGCTGCTGAGAAAGGCCTCTCTCAGCTCCAAATTCAAACACTCGGGCGATGGTTATCTAACGCATTTAAAAGCTATATCCGCTCAGATAAGGGCATCATCAGAAATGCCCTCCAAACTCTAGCCTCTCCTCAGTCTCTCCCCTCAACCAGCTCAACTGCTCATTTACCTCAAAGTACCCCCTCGGCATTTCGACTGCCAGTATTCTACCCCCCAGTCTCTTTTTTCGACCCCTACCTTAAAGCAACGTTTTGGGGAGCATCAGGGCTGGGAACCGAGTGTCCGCCTCTTCCCCCTCCCGAGCCCTTAGGGCTATTTAGGGCTCCGCAGCCCTTCTAACCCCGAGTATTCTCTCTGAGCAGCACGCCAATCAAACTTCACTTTACTTTAATGCCGACAAGCTTGAACTCGGGAAAATATAGAAAAAATTTAAACCCATTTTGCAGTTGATGAAAATACTAGTGTTCTAATAATGTTTGCTTGAGAAAGGCGAGTTAATGGTGGGTTTTAGCACTGGTTGGACATTGGAAACATGGCTTGATTTTGGGCTTTTGGGTGTGAGGCCAATAACCCTGCCCAACCTGCTGTTGGCCCTGGCAAACACTGATCCAACAGTGGAAAAGTGGCTAACAAGGATGTAAATCCCATAATATATCCTACTAGGTAAATGTGATGACATCGTGTTTATATTACCTGAAACTGAATGTGTTTGAGCAGGTTGAAGTGCTCAGCGTAGAGTCTGAAATACTGCATGACCATAGAGTTGTGAATAAAGTTGGGGAAATAATCCGGCATGGGGAAATCACTGTAGCACATCATCTCTTTAGAGGTGTTCACAATGACAGAACGATAAATGCTGCAACGATCTGCCTCAGGTTGTTCCTGTGAATGAATAAGGGGATGTTAAAATACTCTTATTCCATTGTAATATGCAGCAGTAGCTATAAGCTTTTTTTTGCCACCAACAGTTTAAACAAACCAATCTAGTAATGTGAGTTTTGAGGCGGGGCTATCTGTTTGCTGATCAATAGCAGTTGGTTGGAGTGCTTGAGAAACTATTAAAGACATAATATTAATAGTCAAGTCAAGTCAACTTTATTTATATAGCGCTTTTAACAATATATAGTGTCAGTAGTTTATAATGATTAGATTAAACACTCAATTTTCAGCTAATGGCATTTTATTATTAAATTGAGATACGTCATTGTCTAGATCAGCTCATTTTGAATCAGATCTTTGTAATCAAAAGTCTATTAAGACTGTAGTAAGACGACTAAGAGTGTAGTAAGACTGGAGCAATGGCTGCTGATAATAGCTTTGTCTTCACAGGAAGCAATTACGTTTTAATATATTAAAAAATGTTAGAAAACTGTAATTTTAAACAGTTAATTCTTAAAGTAATTTCACATTATTATTTTATTATTAATTATTATTACAGGTTTATTTTATTATTATTAAATTAATTCAGCTTTAGTGAGCATTAGAGAAGATTTTAAAAACATTACCTACCCAAAGCTTTTGAATGATGTTGTATTAAAATGGTAGTGTAGAAACTGTAAAGGAATGGGTTTCTGGCACCTGATCTTGAATTACTTTAATCACATGTGCTAAAAATCATTGTCACATATCACTGCATTTTCCAATTCATTTTGGTACCATGGATGGCACAATGAAATGACACACATGACCTTTATTGTTCAGCTGTTCAAATTTAAAAAATGATGTTTAAAACTCTATTTATTTTTTTAACCTTAAACTTCCAGAGTCCTCCGATATCATCAGTGCTCTCAAAACACACAGGCTCCAGCCCTTCATCCAAGCAGCATTTGATGGAGGTCAGTCCAGAGCTGCCTGCTCCAATCACAGCTACACGCTTAGCCATGAGTCTGCATACAGGAGACACAGAACAACCACTTGAAGAATACAAAAGCTCATGTGTTTAAGCACATGGTTATGAAAACAACATTTGTTGTTTGGAATGAATGTGCGGCTTTTATTGGTTAATTATTAACAAAACACACATGCCGACAGACACCAGTCTAAACATACACTGCTCACTTAAATATAAATCTTACCTTTAAAGGGATAGTTCAACAAAAAATTGAAGTTTATCAGCTTACCTCAAGAGCATCTAAGGTGTAGGTGTCTTTTTTTCTTTATTAGATCCAATTTTGAGATGTTTAAGTCAAATCTTAACTTGTTCGAGAGATCACTTTTAGCGCTTAGAGTGCACACACAGATCATTTGGACATGGTGGTGTACAAGATCCCAGATACATCTTTCAGATGTCTGTTAAAGATCTCTTTTTCTGGAAAGCATCTGCTGTATGCAAACGTCTGGCAGACGTCTTTCAGATGTCGGTTTAACTTACATTCTAAGTCATAAATATCTTAAAGACATCTTATAGATGTCTAATTGACATCTAAAAGGAGACGTCCAATAGACATATTGCAGATGAGCAAACAATCTAAATAATACATCTTGCAGATGTAAATGTAGACGTAAAATAGACTATGGCAGCAAATCTATACCAGTAATAAGCGAGCACACCACTGATGCTGGCGCGCATGGTAAATCATTTCCGCGTGAGGAAAACAGATCTACACGCGAGAAACAACGGCCGCAAGCTCATTTCAAACCCTCGCGCGTGCTTGATATGTCATCTGCACGCAAGTCAAGCACTCGTTGCGTTGTTTTTTCATATACTTTATTAATAGACTTTTTAGAGACTAGTAATTACACACACACACATGAGAGAGAGAGAGAGAGAGATCTATGTATGTAGGCTTATGTATAAAGCTTTGTTTACTGAAAATAAATACATTAGAATGTAATGTATTACTGTGATGGATCACCAGACATGTTCAAATCCGTTTGCAGCTTTTTATTTGGGTAGTCAGACAGGCAGAGGTCGGTACACAGAAAAACAGGGATATAAGAGGCAGACAGTAAATCGTGGTCAAAAGGTAGGCAAAAAGATCAGGGCAAGCAGCGAGAATCAAAGTCCAAAAAACAGTCCAAAGTAAACCAAGTAATCCTACAAGAAATAAACGATTAGAAATGATACCAGAGGAAATCGAGACTTTGCGTTGATCTAGTGTGCAGTCCACGTTTAAATAGGCCTAGGGAAGGCCGATGTTGGTGGCTGGTTTCCTTAGTGAATTCTGAACGTATTTGGCCCATAGCAGGAACTGACTCCAGTCACTTTGATTACTGTGGCAATAGGTGCGAAGGAAGCGGATGAGCTCCTGGTTAAGTCTTTCTGCTTGACCATTGGATTCAGGGTGGTAACCTGAGGTAAGGCTCACGTTGATGTTCATCTGGTTGCAGAAGGCCCTCCATACTCTAGACGTTAACTGTTGTCCCTTGTCAGATACTATATCTTCACCTACTATATCACACCTGTTCCATCATCACCTGGGCGGCAGTGGGTAACTTATGGAG
This sequence comes from Enteromius afrohamiltoni, assembly GCA_034779775.1. Classification (NCBI taxonomy): domain Eukaryota; kingdom Metazoa; phylum Chordata; class Actinopteri; order Cypriniformes; family Cyprinidae; genus Enteromius; species Enteromius afrohamiltoni. The sequence goes on along the minus strand of JAUYWG010000057.1, from coordinate 6,237,424 downwards.
AGGTATCAGTCAGGAGGCCTTGGAGATTCTGTCCACAATGGTAAGTATGGTGATGTATTGGTTTGAGGGAGGCAGATCTGTGACGAAATCCACAGCGATGTGGGACCAGGTTTGAAGAGGCAGAGCTAGGGGCTGTAGCAGGCCGGCAGGTCTTTGTCTGGAGGATTTAGAAACTTGACACACAGCACAGGCATTGACGAAGTTGGTTACATCCGAAGAGAGGTCTGGCCACCAAAACTGGTTAGTTGTCAGTTCGGTGGTGGACAAGATTCCTGAGTGCCCAGCGTTGGGACTGTCGTGTATCAGATGAAGCAGGCGGTCACAGAGGGGTTCCGGTACATAAACTTGGCTGGGAAGACACTCTGGTGGAGAGAGCAGCTTGGGCCTCAGTGATTTTTTTGCATGATGTCCCACTGAACTGGAACGATGATAATGGATGAGGCGATGATGGTCTTTGGTTGGTCTCAGTTGGTTGGACTAAGTGGTTTTATCAAACTGGCGAGAGAGAGCATCGGCCTTGACATTCTTGGAGCCTGGGCAGTAAGTGATCTGGAACTCAAAGCGGGAGAAGAAGAGAGACCAACGAGCCTGTCTAAAGTGGAGTCTCTTTGCCGTTCACAGGTACTCCAAATTTCTATGGTCGGTGAGTACGAGAAACAGCTTTGTGGCTATCTCCAGCCAATGGTCTTGAGTGCCAACAACTCTCGGTCACCCACATCATAGTTCCATTCTGCCTAGGTGAGTTTCCGTGAGTGAGGGGGGGGTGTGCCCTGGTGTTTATCATGACTGTTCCCGGTTCGCCGCCAGAGCAATAACTTTGCCTCTTAGTGCAATACAAAGGCTCTACAAAAGATATATCTTAACTTAAGGTATACAATGGGGCGAATTCCAAACTGCTTTTTTTGCTCCCTTCAAGGGCACTTCGGGAAGATGACGCCATTTGTAGGGACATTCTAAACGAAAGTCAGCAACTGATTATATACTGTATATTATAGACTTTTTACGATGCAGTTGTAAAATAAAGTTGGGATTCATTTTGACTTTACACACAAACAATTAGGGTGATTAAATTAGTCTTTATTTTAATGTGATACTAAATATTTTTGGCAGTAATAGAAATATGAACTATGAGACTGTAGTGTAAGCTTAAGCATGTTTAGTTTGAAAATGTAATAGTAAATAAAACACAGTGAGACAATATTTAGATAAAATAATATTAATGAGAAGTAATATTACTCGACCTGAGGGCATGGAGTCATGAAGAATAAGGTAAAATGGCTGGACTGAAAAATGTAAAAAAGAAAAAATATATTGAAAAAACAGTTAATGCACAGTTAGGCCTATACCTTAACATAACTTTTCGCTGCCCTGTGACTTATTTCATAAAACAGCTATGTTTTGAACTAATTAGACTAACAGCGCAGTCAAATATTAAATTATAAGCATGTTTCATCTTACCTCTCTCTCTGTCAACGTTAGAACTGAGGGATTGCACTGGAAATTCCTGCTTTCCTTCTCACACCCTTTGATTTGATTGGTCCCTTTTACAAGACCGACCTGAGGAGTGAGCGTGATTTCACCAAGTACAAGACGTTTCTCCTGGATCAACATACCTTGTTGTTTACACTTGGCATTAACGTGTGGTTTACATTCACAGATCTGATCATCAGCATATCACAGTGTTCCACCAATAAAAAATATGCAATACCCTGACTTTCACTGACTAAAAAGCTGAATTTCCATAATCTATAATAAAAACTAAAACGGGACGCTGTTTTGCTGAGCACTGAGCAGACAAAAAACAGCCACAAAATCCAACCAATAGCAAAATGTATTTATTACATGTTTAAAACAATAATATCCTGTATTTAACCAGGGGCCTGTTTCAGAAAGGAGGTTAAGTGAAAACTCAAAGTATGTTAACCCTGAGATAAGAGAAACTCTGGGTTTTCCGTTTCAAAAAGGCAGGTTTGTCAAACTCAGGAAGTAGAGTAATTCAAACCTGTCTCTGAAAGAGAGGTAACTTTTACTCAGAGTCAGTTACCGTGGTATTAATTCGAAGAGAATTACATTTACGTCGGGTAAGGATTTTCAGACCCAGAGTGGATCTTTTTGTCTTTTCCCTTGTAACGGTGGTATTGAGTCACGATTGAGTCAACAGGATCCGTTAGAATGTGCCAGTTATCGACCTATCAGCTTAATAACTACAGATACAAAACTCTCCACTAAAACCACAGACCACACCACAGTCAATTCTACCCTAATACTCACTATATTGCTGTCTTCATTTGATGTTTCACTCTGTTGCTGTAAATAAACCCATTGTTTATACTTACCTCCTTATCAGTGTCCGCTTCTTAACACGTACATCTAGGAGACATCTAGGAGACATCTATTTGATGTCTGCATTTAGAGACGTATTATTTAGGTTGTTTGCTCATCTGCAAGTATCCTTTTAGATGTCAAATATAAGTCTATTAGCTGTTTTAAGATGTTTATGATTTAGAAAGACATCTGCCAGACGTTTGTAGACAGCAGATGTTTTCCTGATCAAGAGGTCTTTAACAGACATCTTGCAAATGCACGTGTGCTATCTGGGAAGAGGTTGCCAAAACATAAAAACCAGCTTCTTTTCATTTTAAAATATTTCTTGTTATAATGTACAGATTCAAATCAGTAATCAATAATTAATTATTATTTTACCACTCTGCGCACACAGGGCGGAGTGGGACACTAAAATTCACCCCCCTTTAAGATTGTAACAACTGGCTGTTGTTCGTTAAAACGTGGGCGAACTGGAGCTAAACAGTTCTTTAAAACTTGTCATTACTTGCTTTCCAGCAGGGTGCTAGTATCCACACACGCCTTTACTGGAGCTCGTAACATACAGTCTTGACCCAATCACCGCACATCACTGACAGACTCATTAAGCAGGTGCACAGCCAAACCAACCCAGCAGAAAGCAGCACTAACTTTTTCACATTATCTAACTACTCCGTTCCAGGCAATATCAACAAGTCTCTCTCCTACAAATCTCTCTCCATAACGGTAACAGTTACACTTTTTTATAACAGGGCTGCAAATGAACCAAACTAACTTGAACATAAACATAAACACACATAATATCATTAATATAAAAACCCAACTGTCTTGCCTAAATGACACAAAAATAAGTAAACTCTAAAGAAATACCCATAATGCACCCAGCACTCATTTATTTTAAATAGACTTGACCTGCAATCGGTTCATTAGATAAAGGCATTCCCCATTCCCAAGATGCTTTGCTCTATTCTGCATTAGATAAATAGATATATAGATTATAGATACTATATTCCCAAGGGGAATTCAAGAACAAACAAACAAATCAAATTGATGATTGTTCTGCAGGATAAACGAATCTGCAAAGATACAGAGCGTGAGCAACTGATATAAATATTGGTTGGACATTCAGTGGAAGGAGTTTGTGGGAGAATTTTTTCTCTTTTTGCGTAGAATTGAGTAATGTCAATAATTCTAATAAGCTCAGGCTGGTCGTGTTTGCCTCGTGGCCGCTTAATTTGTGCTCCGCTGTGTGAATCCTTAGTCCAGCTCTCCCGATTGCCACTCCGCCCCTGCATGTAAACGATATTTTTTGTTGTATTTTCCTGTCAAAATAACGGATTTCATTTGGAATTCTTCAGCTTTCAAAAACTGCCGGTTTTATATTGTTATTAGTAGTAGAATTCGAAGTAGTTTTGTTATCTTATAATTTTTGCCGTTTTTTTTACAGAAACATTAAATGATAAACAAGCACCACCACCAGTTAGTATCATTAATTTAACATTTAATATTGGGAGCATCCAAGTTTGCCATTTGATTATTA
>JAUYWG010000057.1:6198031-6233462 GCA_034779775.1 Enteromius afrohamiltoni | reverse complement strand
CACTGCGAACTGTGGTCTGAAATACACACAACCACACAGAGCCTCAATACCTGTCATCTTCATAAAGAGAACGCTGTATATACTACTAGGTGAGGCAGATGTGATGGTGTTTATTACCTGAAACCGAATGTGTTTGAGCAGGTTGAAGTGCTCAGCGTATAGTCTGTAGTACCGCACGATCAAAGAGTTGTGCATGAAGTTGGGGAAATGATCCGGAGCAGGGAAATCACTGTAGCACATCATCTCTTTAGAGGTGTTCACTGTGAGAGAACGATAAATGCTGCATCGATCTGCCTCAGGTTTTTCCTGTGAATAAGCAGGGGATACGGTCAACCACTTTAAAGTTCAGATTAGCATTGTAAAGTTTTGTATAAAGATAAAGTATGTAATATTGTTTATTGTCTATTCTCTACCTTATTCTATCATAATATGCAACAAAAACAACTAGTAAGCCATCTGAAGGATTATTGTCCCCAAAAATGTAAACTTATTGAATAGTGTGAGTTTAGAAGCAGGACTATCTGGTTTTTGACCATTTGGCGAGAGTGTTAAAGACAATACTACTAGGTGGTGAAAAAAAAATTACATCACTTGTTAAATTTACACTGTACTTTAATTCTGAGCAAAAGTGACAGTAAAGACAGTTATAATAATAATAATAAATAACTTTTTTTCTATCAAATAATCATGAAAAAATCTTACCATGGTTTCCACAAAAATATATAGCTGCTGGAAATTCAGCTTTTTCTTCACAGTAAATTATATTTTAATATATTAGAAAACTTTAATTTGAAATTGTCATAACATTTCACAACATTACTATTTTTTTACTGTATCTAATACTAAGCATACGAGTCTTCTTTCAAAAACATTATCTACCCTAAATCTTTAAATGTTATTGTATTAAAATGGCAGTGTGTATATTATTATGGCACAGGCTTCTGGCACCTGATCTTGTGTTGCTTAGAATACCATGTGCGGAAAGTTATTATCGTTATATCAGTCATTTTCTAATTCATTCTGGTTCCATGGATGGCACAGAAATGACACCGTTATTGTTCAGCTCTTGTTTCAACCTTAAACTTCCAGAGTCCTCCGATATCATCAGTGCTCTCGAAACACACAGGCTCCAGCCCTTCATCCAAGCAGCATTTGATGGAGGTCAGTCCAGAGCTGCCTGCTCCAATCACAGCTACACGCTTAGCCATGAGTCTGCATACAGGAGACACAGAACAACCACTTGAAGAAAACATATGGTGATAACACACAGGTGTATGTGCACCTTTGATGAGATATTCCAGGAATCATTGCATTGATGAGCAGCATTTATTCATTAATCAAACACACACACCCACACACACACATGTGGTTTATGTGCACTCTAGGTGTAATAGTGTTTCTACTGTACAGACTGTATGTGGTATTGTCCTACACTGACCCTACACCTAAACCTACCCCTTACAGCAAACTCTGTGCACTTTTAGATTTTCAAAAAATATGTTTTATAAGCCTGGGGACACTGAAAATGTCCTCATAAAGCACCTTCATATTGTAATACCCATGTCATTATACATAAACCACATGCACATGCAGGACAGACACCAGTCTAAACAAATGCTTCAAGCTTGACACACAAATATAAATCTTACCTTTAAACTGAAGATGGTATCAAGCCCTCAGTGTTCAAAAATGCCAAAATGAGGTTTTTCTGTTCCAAATACTAAGAGCAGCTTTGCCTGGCAACCGTCTTATTGAAAGCAGCCTGTTTTGTAAGCAATAGAGCATTTCTGAAGTCTCAAAGAAGAGGGTGGTCTCAGCTGCCACCAGTTTAAGGAGGATCAAACCGGAATGAAATATTAAGGGGAGAAGCAGCATAGGTGAAGCGTTAAGAGTGTTCAAACATTACCACAGACATGCACTTTGTGCATTGCCATAAATCTTATCAGAAAACCAAGGGTGTGTTTTAGCAATAGTGTTTAATGATAATACAATCATTTTATTTGCAAAGGCCTTCTATATTAAATTAACATTAAAAATGCATGTTTTGTCTTTGGGCAGTAACGACACATATGTGTGTGTTTGTTTATAAGCTGAACATAAGTCCATGAAGAATAAGGTGAAAGGGCTTTAGAGGGCGGGGTCATGTCTCGAGGTTAACCCTTTACTTCAGTCATATGACACAAATCAGTGTTTAACGTTAAATATCAGACGCATTCAGATATTATTCGCATTACTAAATGAGACTATAAACCCAGATCACATCTACCCTAGCTGAAAACCTGAAAGTTGATAATTAGTTCATAATTAATTCACTCTCATGTGTGATTTAGTGTCTTTTGATGTAAACAAAACTTGAAAACTATACAAGTATTTGACTAATGTTTCCTGAGAATTAGGACTAGCAGTGTAATCCTCATCCTTTCCAGCAGAGGTCATCACAGTTTGCAGAACATTTGGTTTACCCACAAGTATAAGTATTTGTTTATTACGCAACTGTGCACATTGCAACAGGGGTTACATTAATATTGTTAAAGATAAATGCAGTAATAGATGTATTATAAATGTGTTAGAGAATTAATTTTTTGTACAAGATACTATTGATTCTAAAAGTACATTTTATTTTCTTACACAAAAAATATATTATATTCATGTAAAGAAATGAGCTTTTTATTAAAGAAATGAAACAGTATTATACTACCTTTGCACAATATCAGAAACAGAAAAGCTAAAAAGATAAATGAAGCAGTATGTTAGTTTAATTTGGTTAATTAAATGTTTTTTTCCTTCCCTGGGACAGATTTTATTCATCTTTTTTTTGTATTCTCTGTTAATTAATAATGTGTTATTTTACAATTTCAATTTTCTACTACTGTTGTTAGGGGTATAGGCTTGTATTTATATGTAAATAATTGCATAATTAAAAAAAAAAAACCATCTAGTGGTGATCATGTGAAGCTACAGGTTAAACTCTTTTTATAAGTAATCAGTCCTTTCCTCCTGTACTCAAGTGTACACCAAACTTATAATCATCTTTCCCATTGAAGCAGGGGGTGATATGTAATTTTCCAATAAATCAGTTTTCTCTGTTCACCCTTTAGGATTTGTTCTCTGAATAAATGATTCATGACAGATACGTTTCTCGGTTGATAACATCTAATGCTACGGTTATCAAATTCTACCTCATTTAAAAGTTGTTATAATTTAATGTGCTGCTTATTAAAGGGGCCTATGATGTGATTTCAAGTTTTCCTTTCTCTTTGGAGTGTTACAAGCTCTTGGTGCATAAAGAAGATCTGTAAAGTTTCAAAGACTGAAGAGATGTTCTTTATTAAAGTTATGACTCGACCACACCCCCCTAAAACGACTCGTTTAAACACACCTCCACATTTCTCCGGCACAGAGTGGGTTTATTTCCAAATGTTTCCTCAAAGAAAGGAGGCGGAGCTATTATTCTGTCTGTAGTGTTGCTGCGGGCGCCATGTTCTGGAGACGCTGTGTGTCATTGTGAAAGTGCTTCCAAAAGAGGACACGACTAGAAATCAGTGTTAAGTTGTTGCCTCTGAAAACTTTTACAGAGAGCCAAGAAAGCCTGCACTTTTGCAGTTTAATTCATCAAGCATGGGACCTGTCAAAAAATGATGTATGCACCAAAAATACGGGCAGGAAATGAATATTTAGGTACAAGCTTGAACAAAGGAAGAGTCAAGCGTTTATACTAAAACATGACACAAATTCATGCTTAAATGGTTTTCCTTATATGTCCTTTTATCCTGTTCCCACTACATAACAGAACCAGATTATGCAGTTTGTTATTTGTTCTATTTCTTTCCGTAACGATTAACCTACCTCCATATAGAAAAACTTACAGCAATATAACATATGTGGCAAGCAGTAAATATCTTACTGCTGAGCTTCTTATCTTCCGAGTCAGAGCTTACTGTAAAACAGATAACATTTCTACTTCAGTGTCAAAGATTAACTTACAAGATCAGATGTTCAACCAGAAAATACGACACAAAACCACAATGTCTTGATTTTTATTTAGAAAATACAATCACATTATGATGAATGTAGAGTATATTTTACATCACAAATAGAATCAACAGTCATAGCAGGCACCACAATAAGCTTATGAATATCTCATGTACATCTGACTTCGGTGAAGGTAAATTGTCTCTTTTTAGTGCAGATCACAGAGCGATCGAATGTCAGATTGTGAAATAGCTGGTGAAGCTGACTGTACACCTAAAACCACGGGAATTAAATAAAAATGTCTCCTAAAGAAAAGAAAAAAACCCCAAACAACACCTAGCAAACAACCATCACCAAAACAGCACAAAATTATTGCAATTTAAAAACAACATTATTGGTTGCCATCTGTCAATTGTGATATTACACAAATGATCAAACGACTGCACTTCAAACAATTGCACAGTTATTGCGAAGGAAAAATGTGCATATGGCTCTCTTGAAACAGTCAGCATGTGTACAACCTTTACCAGAAATATGTTACTGTGCATTCTTTTGTGAGAGAAGAAATAAGTCAGATCAAAGAAAGAAGAAAAAAATCTCTAGATTTTGGGGTGGATTTGTCGAAACATCTTTGATGCCACAGCACTTTAAAGGAGGAAGACCTATGAGTGTATAAAGCTTTCAAGTATTCCACCAGTCTATAAAACAAAAAGTTGAACAGAATGTGAATAAACTCTCATGCAGACATACACATGCTAAAAAATACAAAACAAAAACACACACACACACACGGAAATTACAGATTTAACATCTGCCTGATATGGAGCGAGAGAAAAAAAGTGGAATGAGAACGAAAAACAAAAAAAAATACACATTTACAGTATTTATTTACAGTATTTTTCACATTCAGATCTACCAACCGGTGGAATGTAACTATATGTCTAAACATATGTAGACAAGTAGAAATAGAACAATGGTTTTGGCGATTACACACATTTCTGTGAGGACAAACGGTTGCTGTAATCTCTGTAACGTCAGTGCTTGTGTGACTTTAAAACTATGCTCAGTGGAACTAAAGGAACAGCCAAACCTGGTTTTACATGAAGTAGTAGTAGTAGTAGAATGACAAATTTATTTGCAACTGTCAAAATTGGAATAAAGTCCATGGGGAAAAACCTAAAACTGAAAAGTTAAATTACTTAATAACACAAAAGGTTATCAGTGCTTTGATAACAGCATGTTTTTGTTTCCAAGATGTAGATGGTTTATTACAAACGCAGTTTACTCTTCACAAGATATAACTGATGGACCGGAGTCGACTGTTTAGACTCAGTCTGACGGCACCCATTCACTGCAGAGGATCTATTGGTGAACAAGTGAAGTCAAAATTTCTTAATATTTTGGATGGCCAAGAATTGTGTAATTGGCCAAACTAAGCTATTCATTTAAGCACCATGTAAATACTGAGGTACATAAATGATAACCACTCAGTACAACGACATATTAAAGAGCCACGATTAGCAATATTACCACAGTACTTCTTAGTCCAGTCGGAGCGTGACAACTCAGCAGAACTTTAGTTAAAATTATAACCAGCATTGTGCAATGTACACCTGCTTAATGCTACCAAATGGTCATTATGCCAGGTTCTCCTGCAATATATGGCAAACAATTTGCAGCATACTGTAATTTATGGCTCTGTAATTACATCTGTGGCTTTAACCCAATTAAAAACCAGCAAATTTGACCATAGCAAAATACAGCAAACTTTTAACGACCAATAAGACTGCGTTGAAAAGTGCAATAAAATTGAACAGTGGTTAACACGGTCACAATAAAAGCACAGACAAAGAACAGCTCCACTCTTTTAAGACGAACACAGAACAGAGCTTTAAAACCCACACAAAAGACTTTTTTAGAGGATGGATATCAGTGTAACGAAGAACTCTATGCAAGCCTTCAGAGATTACAGAAATACTCCCCTGTGAATGTCTATTTAGGACGCTGCATACCCTAAAGGTATTAGATCTGCACTGAAATTCACCTCAATGTTTCAAATCCTCTTCCCTCGTTTAATTAAATATTCATTAGAGAAAAGCTTTTCATTTTAATTAGAGATCAGACTGGATTTTAATTAAAATGGCAGCAAAATCTTCAAGATGTTGCCTAGTGTTTCAGAGGTTTTATTCTGTAAACAAGAACACTGATGTTAGGAGCTAGAGGTCATCCTTCTGGAATAAGGACCAATCCTCCGAAGTGCAGAACAGGATGGCAGCTGATTCATTAAGACTGGAATAATCTATCAGAGAATTGGCAGAAGTAGAGAAATAACTGCAAGTGATGAAAAACAAGTGAAGTGCGTCCTCCAACGTAAACTCATTTATCCGTTCAGTCTGATCTAACGTGAGCATGGGAAGGTTTTTTTAATTACTGGCAGATGATGTGAGATTTTACATTCAAGAAAACGTGGTAAACTCACATAAAGCAACTTGACAAATTGTGGAATTATTACCAGCATGCTGGCCGCAACCTTAGCTTCTCATTGAAGCTGTCCAATTGTGCTTTGCAACATGACTGGAGACAACCAGAGCATCTCCACCAAATTATATTGCCAGTAGCCCATGACGAAACCGAACGCGACGTCCGTCACGTGATGACGTCCAAGGAGAACTCTAGAAAACCCAACAAAAGTGGCCCAGAGGAGGACAAGAACGCGGAGCGGGGCCGCCAGCACCAGATGGGCCATTAGAAAGCGGGCGCACATTGCAGCACGCGTGGCATGGCCTGATGGGAAGGAATAGCCATCCACAGAGAACGTGGCAAACATGTCCATGCGGTTATGGGCAGGACGTCGCCGCCGTACTACAGCTTTCATCACACCGACCAGGATCAGGTCCAGAACCAAGGCTGAAAAATAAATTAAGCCAGAAGAACTTGTATTAAGGCTTAATACTGAAGGGGTAGCTGAACCAAAAATTGTATTATTCTGAAACCAGTGTACATGACTTTCTTCTTTCACACAAATTTCCTTTCTCTGTGGAGTGTTATGAGCTGTTAGCGCAGAGATTGAAGATACAAAGATTAAAGTTTCAAAACCAGAGATATTCTTTAGAAAAATTATTAGACACGTCCACACCCCCCTAAAACGACTCGATTAAACACGCCTCCACTGATCTCCGTCACAGAGTGGGTTTATCTTCAAACACCGCCCAAATGTTTCCTCAAAGAAAGAAGAGCTATTATTCTGTCTGTAGTGTTGCTGCGGGCGCCATGTTCTGGAGACGCTGTGTGTCGTTGTGAAAGTGCTTCCAAAAGAGGACACGACTAGAAATCAGTGTTAAGTTGTGTTCTTATTAAAAGAAGCTGCTTGCTATTCAAACTTGAGTTTTTGAGAGCTTGTTGTTTGTCGTTTTTCCAATCACAAATTTTTACTCAAGAGAAAGTCTAAAAGGCGACGTCCACACAGCAGTAGAATATGGTTATCAGTCCTGTATTTGGGATTGACAACCATATTTTCTTTACAGGTGTGAGTCAGGAAATTTCTCGTTCACACAGCAGCGTACAGTTGTGTTTAGAATTCTTTATGAACGTGCAATGGGAGTCAAGCCCCTACTCCTTACCAGTAACCATAGCAACAGTGACCGAAGTAATATCAAATATGTTCATTAAACTGAAGGTTTTATCATTTTCTGACACAAAAAGTGTGCAAAGAGTAGTGTGTTCTTTCATCAAATCTTCATTAACAGCAGCTTTTACATTTGGGTGTGAAGCAGAGCATTTGAATTTACAGAATGCAGTTGTCACACCCGTAATTAACCAAACTGTGGAGAATGCAACCGTCTGACAGACTCAAATACAGGTTTGACAACTGTATTCAGCGGCCGTGTGAGCCAGAACACTTTTAATATAACTCCAATTGTATTCATCTGAAAAAAAAAAAAAAAAAGTCATATACACCAAGAATGGCTTGAGGGTGAGTAAATCATGGGGTAATTTTTTTATTTTGGGGTGAACTGTCCCTTTAAGGCTAGTTCAGACTGCATCAAGAGATACAGACCGAGCCAAAAGACATTAGATTTCAAGCAGAAAAACCAATGCAGATCAACGGTTACAGACATCGAATGAAGTAATGCTGGAATGAAGTTTGTTGCTGTTTATCTCGCTCTGTCATAGATTGTGATTTGTGAAATTTCTGAAATTTTACAAAACTGAGATGTATACATCATAAGAAAGAAAGAAATAAGCTTTCTATTGATACATGGTTTGTTAGGATAGGACAATATTTGGCCGAGATACACCTATTTGAACATCTGGAGACGGAGGGTGCAAAAAAATCTGAGCAAATCACCTTTAAAGTTGTCCAAATGAATATCTTATCAATGCATTTTACTAATCAAAAAAGACATTTTGATACGTTTACAGCAGGAATTTTGCAAAAAAATCTTCATGGAACATGATCTTTACTTAATTTCCTAATGATTTTTGGTATAAAAAACCCCCCAAAACAATCATTTTGACCCATGCAATGTATTTTTGGATATTGCTACAAATAAACCCCAGCAACTTAAGACTGGTTTTGGGCTCCACGGTCACATTTGGCCTGTATAGGACAGCTTAAAATGTTTTGTATCCATGTCACATACATTGGCATCTTTATTAAGCCCATCCAATAGCTGCTTTGACCAATCCTCAAAGAATAGTTGGGTAAGCAATGTTGTTAAGCTAAGGAGATGCATCAAGGCCAAAAAGCATTACATGAACCTCCAACACTAACACCATATATATCAATATATATATATATATATAAAATCCTGCTTACAGCTGCTCATGAACCTGTGAAAAAAAACGGATTATGGTTGATGGGAACCAATTCACAAATCAAGGGCAACTACATCTAGTCACACAGAAGACATTTTTCCATAGAATATGATTGACCACAGCTGCCTCTCAACACAAGGCATTGTGATTACCAGGATGAATTAAGTTAAACTGGGCAAAGACGTTGTAACAAATCACCTCTGGAAACAGACCAGGCCTGTATTTCATTAACAGGCCCTCCTGTTCAAAGTCATTTAAAAAAACGTCAACATTATTGACTGAGATGTCAAAGTAACAGGGTGTCAATGGAACGACACAGCTGCTGAAGTGGGATTGGGGAGTGAGTGATTATCGCTTCAGTTTTCCTCTCGGAATCTGGAAATGGTCCAGATATAATAAAAGGAAAATCAGATCATTAGCACTGGGTTCCCAATGAAAAGTTTTTCCTTTGACAGTTTCAGAGAATTAATTATAAAGTAGGTTTAAATTACTTGAAGTGCCTTTCATGTTTTGTTCTAAAAAAAATGATATGCCTCAGGGGTGAACTCAGAAGCTGGTCTTTTTTAAATTAAACCCAAGAGACTATGGCAAAATATCATGCAAACAGTATTCAGTTACAATGCAACACTATGATGCAAGGAAGTGCAGCAAGAATAAACGTTGCCCACGTTTAGCCACAAGAGCCTCTCTGCAAAATTGTATTTGTTTTTAACCTCTGTCACCACTACATACACCCTTTAACTTTCCCATGATAAGCACAATATCACAGTAAAGGACTGTTTAATAAAAAAATCCACTTAAAGGAATGAAATGTATCCATTCAACACCTTCCAAAAATACCACTTAGATTTTACAGCATAAAAAACACACAGAAGAATAAATAAAGGCATCACATTTATACTTTTTAACACTAGGAACTTTTTCCCCATATTGACAAACACTGTAAGAGCAGCATTGCATGTCTGAGTGGTGTCTATATAGCCAGGGATTTTAATGCGGGGTGCAATGGGGCCTGTGTAGAAATCAGTTTTACAAAAAAAAACAAAAAAAACAAAAACAAAACATATATATATAATTATTACTTTTAGAATATAAATATAAAAGAATATATGTTTTATTATTGAAATAAAACGCATATTAAAATAAAGCAAAACAAAATGACTAATTTTTTTAATGAATACATTTAAATAAAATATATAAATCCATTAAAATACATTTTAACGTTAATGACTAAATAAATAAAAACTATTGATTACATAACTGATAAAAGAAAAAAATGCTTCTTGGTTTAATGAACACATTTACAGTATAGTGCCATTTTCTACTAATTCGAACGTAATCAAAACTAAAGGTTTCACTAATGATATTTTACAATTATTTATTATAGGCTACTAATTTTACGGCCTTTCACATTTTAGTATGGTGCCTCGCATGAAGATGATGGTATGGCATCTAAGCTTTATTACTGAGCAGCAGTTAAAGCGCGTTACCCATGAGCAGGTTCAGCATGACCTCCTGACCGGCGGCGCTGTCGCTCTTGTACAGGCAGTAGGCGGCACCGACCAGCCACGGGATCCCGTGCCCGGAGATCTCGACGAGCTTCATGAGCGGCCGCACGCTGCCCCAGGACGCGTCCTCGCAGGCGCACACGCCGAGGCTCTTCGAGAGCCACAGGTCGATGGCCAGCAGAGAGCTGAGCGCGATCCCAACGATGGACGGGTTCAGCTTCATACAGTCTTCCTCCGGTAACTGCTGGCCGCCGGTGGAGGAGGTGGACGAACCCGAGCCGCGTCGCCGGCTGGGGCTCTCGGAGGCTCGGAGCCGGGCCTGGGTGGGATCGGAGCCCTGCCTCTGCAGCAGGTGCGGCGGGGGAGTCCTGCTCAGAGAGATGAACTCATAGCGCCCGTTTCCACCGGCGCACGGAACACTGCCGCTGCGCGCCCCGCTGCTCCGCGCTTTGGGAGAAGGCATTTCACTTCACTACTGCCAAGACAGACTAGCCCGATGTTATTGGAATGTCTTCTGTGTTATAATAAAGCTTTTGAATCTATCTCAAGTCATAGTTTTACAGGTGGCAACAGAGAACTGGTTTAACTACACTACCGCGCAGCGCCATCTTTAAAACGCAGCTCTCTGCGCAATGCACACTGGGGGGAAAATCGTATTCTTCAGCCACGTGACTACATTCCAAAATAAGATAGCAATTACATTAAATAAAAATCAAGCGCTATAACACAAAAGTGGATTTAAAAACAGTAACAAAACGAAACAAAAACGAATAATAGAGTTTAGGAACACTCATTCATGCAGGTGTTATGAATACAGATCACAGCATAATTTGTTTAATATTTATGTTTTAGGGAGTCTTTTGTGCTTTACCTGACATACGATATTAGATTAGATGTAAAAAAAAAACAATGGTGCAACTGTACATATTTATTTTTTGATTAATAAATAGTTGATAAAATAACTACTGAATAAACATTTTTACATCTGCCCGATGCGATACTTTATTAATAAGGCAGAAACAAGAAACACAATATATTTAACAACCACTGTCACAAATTCTTTGTTTAATCTTTAACCTCTGAGAGGTGGCGCGTTTCGTCCAATCAGAAGCATCGCCCCGCCCACCGGAGCCTTCCTGATACATTGTAACCTCCATTCCGAGACCACACGTGCCGACTGCAGCACGAGAGAAAACAGTCATGCCTGGAGTTCTGCTGGGAGACGTGCTGCCTAACTTTGAAGCAGAGACTACAATCGGCCATATAAAATTTCATGAATTCTTGGGCAATTCGTAAGTAGCTAAATTTGCTCTCTTTTTCTTTTTGAGCGACCAGGCCTAATCGGAAACGATCTATCTGCGTTTGTTGTGGTTTGTCACCTATGTGTGATCGTTAGATGGCTGATGTGCAACATAAACTTGACCTGATACCTCAGTAACTTGTGATGTGGCATATAGCAGGTATATTCCATTGCATTGCGTCGAGCGTTTATAAAAGGAACTGAAACCCGTAGTTTTATCTTAAAAACTAAAAATATTCTCATTTACTGCCAGCAGAGTTGTCTGGAAGAAAGGGAGTCTGAAAGACCCTTAATGTTAAGTTTTAGATCTAATTAATCTGCAGTCAGGAAGCTTTAGTCTAAACCCTGGTTTTATTGCATGAAATGCACAAGTATGCACTCGGTTAAATGGCACAAACTATAACTCGTAACTAGTACAAGGGTGAATGTTCTCTTTAAACAAGCTTTAATTTGTGGATAAAATGTTTGGGATGGGGGTGTAAAATGCGCCCAGTCATTATGACCACAAGATGAACAAGCCAGCTTTTGTTGTTTTTTGGCAACAGTGTTTGGAAGTCCCCTGTATTGTGCCAAAATGTCCTTTCATTTGATGTAATAATTTCATGTCTTAAAAGGTTTAGATTTTAAAATGTAAGTCTGTTTTATCTGTGTAGCACAGTACACATGGTTTCAAAGCCACTTTACAAAAACTTCATGGTTCTACTTTAAAACATCAGATTAAAATTGTGCTGTAATGTAGTTGAACATAAACACCAGACCAAAAGTTTTGCTAAGTAGTGCTTGTATGATTTTTTTTTACAGCATGCGATGTAATGGACATCTACAAGCCATGTTTAGTAGAGCTGAAACCTGTTTTAAATTGAAAAATGCAGAGAGGAGAGGTTTTGTTTAGCAGGCTGACCTGGAGAAAAGTTGCCTTCTTAATATTCAGGTTGTGTAACTGTCCTCATTTGTCCTTAACAGAAGGGAGCCTGACCGAGGTCCTCGTTGCAAGCCAAACCTCCTCCACAGTTAATCTAGGAGGTACTTTCCTTGGGAGGCGAAAGCGGAAGATGTTAAAAATTGAAGCGTGTAGCAGATGTTGCGATGAATAAGAGGGTGTTTGGCAACCCTTCATATTGCATTTCGCAACCATTATAAACACACGGGTTTCTCAAACACCGTCACATTTCAAACTTGTCTCGTGAACTTGCTGTGAAAAGGTTTTGAATTTCCTTTCATTGTGGTGATCATGTGGCCCAGCGTTTTGTCAAAACAGCTGTTGGCCCGTGAATAAGAAGTGCTGCTCTGTGCATTTCTACTAAACAATACTGAACATCTTTTGGGCTGAGTGGAGATAACGTTATATTAATCTAGCTAATGAGAGACTCCCAGAGCTTCCCAGATAGATAAAGTTATTGTTTTCAGACGTGCTCAAATTCATGTCTCCAGGGAGGGAATGATTCTCTAGAAAAACATGTGACATGTTTACACAAATGACTAACAGTCTCTACATCCAGATGGTGTTGTAATGTCTCAACCTGGCACTTGCTGTTTTTTACCTAGTGCAAAACAAGCAGGAATCTCTTACCACTTTGATCTAAATCTTTCATTGATCTATTACTATTTTGTCCATTTTTTTTTTCCTTTCTCATATAATTTTCAACCATTCTTTTGATTCCAAATAAAATCCATTCATTATAACTGTGGTACTGTAAATTCAGTCAAAACAGGGCTGTCACATGAAGTCTCAGTACTGCTAACCCCTTTTGTTTTTATTTTTTTATATGTTTAATATTTCTTATAATGTGTTGTTTTTATTTATTTATTTTTAGCCTTTTGTTTTTTATTTATTTTTTAAATACTTTTTCTATTTTCTTCAGGTGTTTTCTTCTAAATCCGGTTTATTTTTCTTACTTTTTTGCACTGTGTCCTTCACTAGATTTACCATTAGTCGTCACGCTCTTCCTCCCATAGACGTTGATTATGGGTCATTCCAGTCATACACAATCTTTTGTCTCTATGATTTTATTTACTAATTTCCTCTAAAATAATCTCACACATGTATAAATAGCTGAAATTATATATATGTATATACAGTAGATCTAATTTATCACCTAAACGGATATAATAGACTAATAAGATGAATTAAAAATATTATTATTTATTTAAATAAAATATTTTTTTTTTTCTTCCTCCTCGGTGCAGGGTAGTAGAAATAAAACCATGAGAAATGATAACCTCAAAATATTTTTTAGTGACGTTATGTACACACAAATTATGTGGAAGCATATTTATTTTTGTGCAGGTGTCTCTAAACTCTTTTTCCTCCATATTTCCTTCCACTCTTAAAAATCCACCCTGTTAGGCTATGTTATGGAGTATGAAAAAAAACATATCTGACATGGTTATAAGCGTTGTGTTCATCTGTAGAAGGTTAGAGAGCTAAGTGTTGATCGCTGAAATAGCTACAGCTAATTTAGCTCAAACCTTTCCACCCTGATAGGTTTATAGACTGTGCGATGTGAAACTAACAGGGTGGAATTCTTGCAGAATACTGAGCTCGGTCACAAGCTTTATTCTGTGGTTGGATTTGAATTTTTATTTATGTACTTCTCTTGACATTTCGAGTGTACCGTTTCACCAGCGGAAATGTGTTTGTACACTTGTGTTGTTGATTCTGTCGGCTCCCTTCTAATTAACTCTTTACAGCAAACGGGGCAAGTTTCTTGGTTTACAGCAAAGTGGTATACACTGTGCTGCCAACAACATTTCTTTCTCTTCTCTTCTCTTCTCTTCCACCATCTTCTGAATTGCTGAAAATTGTGAATTTAGTTTTGTTGGGTTTAGTAAAATGCCACCGTTACACTCACAACCATCTACGACACATTAAATGTGTTTTATCTTCTTCAAATTGACCATTTCAGAGTGGTCTGTTCTGTTCGGGCTAATTCAGAGTTCTGATCAAAGCTATACAGCTTCAGTTTAAGTTACTTTTGGGTTCAATAACTTTTACACTGAATGTCACGTCCAGAGGTATGTAGGCTAAATCGTTTACATCTCTGGTTTACCCCTAAAAAGAGAGAACCTTACAGTAATCTCACAAAACCATGTATTCCATAAGTGTGTAATCATGTGAGCGCAATTTCCAGTGAAAATCTTGAAAATGACACCTTTCTAGTGGTCAGACTTGGGTGTACATTTAGTATGTTATTAAGGACCCCTAATACTGCGAAAAACAGCCGAGAGAAGCCTACTCTTTTAGGGTTAGGTGGTTTTTTTTCCCTCAAGTGCAGCGCATGAGTATATTAGGAAAACGACAAGAGGTAGGACGAATCGAAACGCACTGGTCTTGATCCAGCAGTCTGAGGTGGGGTATGGATCTGCAGATTTATAATCCGATTACTCTTTGTGCTACTTTTTGTTTTTTCCGGGTTTAGGTGGGGTATCTTGTTCTCACACCCACGCGACTTCACTCCAGTATGTACGACTGAGCTCGCCCGTGCTGCCAAGCTTCACGAGGAGTTTAAGAAACGCAACGTGAAGATGATTGCACTGTCCATTGACAGCGTGGAGGACCACCGCAAGTGGAGTGAGGTCTGCAGAATATTACACTTACAGCCCACAGAAGAAATGACATTTGCACTCATGACATTTAAAGATCATATTTGGTCCTATATCTCCTGTAATATTCTTATTGCTTCATTTATGTCCTAACCTACATCCCGTACACTAATGTTGAAAAGTTAAATCATTTTTGTTATATAAATACGATTCATTGGTTTATTCACCAAGGAAGCATGACACTGATCATATGATTTATAATATTTCAAAAGAAAGCTGTTCTTTTCAACCTTCCGTTTTTCAAAGAGTCCTGACTAAAATCACAAAAATATGAATAAATGTGTAATAAATAAGTATTGTTTTTACTTGATTTGCGATCAAATACGTGCAGTTGCTTTAGAGACATCTTTTAAGAGAATCAAAAATCATACCGAACACAAACAGTACTGTACACTACTGAAACTGTACTATAAACGGTTAAGATGTCACATGGGCCTCTTTCTAAACTCTGTTGTGTGTGGCTGTGGTGTTCGGGGATTCTTGTAGTTTAAACCTCTAATCTGTAGCTCTTAGAAACGGACACAGAGGACTTCTCTGATTGGTTGTTACGTTAATCCCGGAGAGGTGCGAGTCTCTCTAAACTCCCTAAAACTCTCACTGAAGAGTTTAACAAGACATCTGGCTTCCCAAGGGTCTGACCTCGGCCAAGCGTTTCATAATAATGCTAGAAAAGGCATGAAGAACCAGTTTGTGAAACTTTTACGGTCAGACGGTTTTAATCTGTACTCTTTTCCTGGATATAAAGGCATACTTTCACACCCACATGTGTCTTTGGCTGAACTCTTGTTTTTAAATTCATGTGAATGTTGCAGACAGCCGGTTCCCACAAGACCATGTGCTTTGTGTGATGTTAGTCACTGGTAAACCACAGCACTCCTTACAATTAAGAGCATTACAGTACTTGCAAACATCTGGGTACATCTTGCATACGAGTAAAGCATAAAAAACCCCAGTATTTTCCGTTGTTTATGGCTTTGAATTTGCAAAAGCGTTTTTATGTTTAGTGTATTTGCTGTTTCTTCTAAGCAAGGCTTCACACTTAACCATGACTGACTGAAATCTGCCAAAACAGTGAAGCTATGGCTTCATAGTTCTGTGTCTGTTGCTGTCTCCAGGACATCATGTCGTTTAACCAAGACAAAGACAAAGCCTGCTGTCCCGTGCCTTTCCCCATCATAGCGGATGACAAGAGGGAGTTATCAGTCTTACTGGGGATGCTGGACCCTGATGAGAGGGATAAAGATGGGATGCCCCTCACTGCCCGCTGTGTGAGTTCCTATCACAAACATGCTTTCATTGTTCTCAACAGGGTTGTTGAAGTTAACCATTTAGTTTGTTCCATGAAATGAACGTTAAATTACTCATTAAAAAAAAAATAGTTTGATTAAATATAAAAATATACAAAATAATTTTGTATAGATGTTGTAAAGCTTATATAAATGCATACAAAAAGAAATATTGAAGTGTATTCATTTAGGGGAAAAAAATATAGTATAATATACAATATTGTAAAATATATAATATAAGTATTTGGTCCTAAATCTTTATTTATTTATTTTTTTTAAAGGGGGGTTTTTAAAGTTACAGAAATTGCATTCTAAAAATATTTTTATTGCTTTATTATATAAATTATTTACAATTAACAATTACTACTGTTCAAAAAGCAATTAATGCTGTTGGAATTGAAAAAAAAAATTCTGAACTGATATAAAATCTAGTCATTTCATTTTTGGCTAGTTGCCATGGTAACACTATTTCCATGTAGCTATGTACTAAAATAACTAACACTAAAACCAACTATGTAGACATTTTTTAAAACTAATAATGATATATAATATATAAATGATATCAAAACATGATAATTAAAATGCTAATATCTTTAAAAATAAACCATATGGTTTTCAAGTCCGGTTTTTCAATTTATTTGCTTATGATAACAGAAGTGCCAGAAGTACATATCAGCTTGTAAATAGTTTCTACATGATGTTAGGAGTCAGAAAGTTCAATGTCTTGGTTTTGCCCAGTGCATGTATAGGTGTTTGTAAAACTATGCTAAATACTACATTTCTGTTGCACGTAATGCTTCCATTGCTTCATGTGCCCGCAGATTTAATCTAGTCTTTGCATCAACTTGTGCATTAGCAGCTTAACAACAACAACAGTTACCAATGCTAGACAACTAGCACGAATCTGCCAAAAGAAGTTGCTTGATGCTGGTATTCACGTTGTTATACGGTCACTGAATGGGATTGGTGTGGAGTTTTTTTTTTTTTTCATACAGCCCCCAATCATAAAACAAACAAAAATGATTTCTTACCATATTTCTTATATTTCAGGTGTTTGTCGTTGGCCCAGATAAGAGGCTGAAGCTGTCCATTCTCTATCCAGCCACTACAGGGCGCAATTTTGATGAGATTCTCCGCGTCATAGACTCTCTGCAGCTGACCGCAACAAAGAAAGTGGCCACCCCTGTGGACTGGAAGGTAAGATACGGCCTATATGGAAGAGTCCCTAAGTTTGTTTATTTAGTGTGATCCAGAAACAAATAGTGAAGTTAAAGTAAATTTTATTTATTTTATTTTTTTCTCTCTCTCTTTTTGTTTAAGCCTGGTCAGGAAGTCATGGTCATCCCTTCTTTGTCAGATGAAGAGGCCAACAAACTTTTCCCAGCAGGCTTTACCCTCAAAGAGGTGCCTTCTGGGAAAAAATACATACGCTACACTAAACCATAACTGATCTTTTGGGGGGGGGGGGGGGGGGGGGTATTGTAGAAATAGCACTTAACTGACATCACGTTTTAATTGATGTGGTGCGTTCTCTGACTACATGACCCATCATCACCTGCTACTATCCAGAGAGAAAACATCAGAATTTAGCATCTTAAGGTCATTACATACAATCCAGTTATTGTATTGTGCCTTAATCTCAATAAATCCACGAGCTTGTTGCAGAGTATTCATTTGGACTGTTTTGGAAATTATGTCTATGAATAATCAATGCTGTTTTGTTTTCTGTATTGGTAATGTCTGAATATGGTATGGAGTATGAGGGGTTCATTGCAAAGGCCATTTAAACACCGGTCTGGTTACGTGACCTAAATAGCTTGAGTAGAGAAGTGAGAATATAGCAGTGTGCTTGGGTGTATTCACAAATACAGGTGATTTAAAAACGAACTTTAACCCCATCAAGAGGTTGAATGAGAAAAAAACAGAATGAACTTTGGTTTGTAATGATGATTAAATCTACAGGGAAAATGCTTCCTGCTTTTAGTGTCTGCTAAATGACTTAACACTACACTGCTTAAAAAAATAAAGGGATCACTTAAACAACGCAATGTAACTCCAGGTCAATCACACTTCTGTGAAATCAAACTGTCCACTTAGGAAGCAACACTGATTGACAATCATGCTGTAGTGTGAATGGAATGGACAACAGGTGGAGATTATGGGCAATTAGCAAGACACCCCTAACAACCACAGACCACTTCTCAGTTCCTGTGCTTTCTGGCTGGTGTTTTAGTCTCTTCTGAATGCTGGTGGTGCTTTCACTCTAGTGCTAGCAATGAGACGGAGTCTACAACCCACAGAAGTGGCTCAGGTAGTGCAGCTCATCCAGGATGGCACAAGAAGGTTTGCTGTGTCTGTCAGCGTAGTGTCCAGGGCATGGAGGCGCTACCAGGAGACGTGGAGGTGGCTGTAGGAGGGACCCAGCAGCAGGACCACTACCTCACAAATGTGTCTGCTCAAACGATCAGAGACCGACTCCATGAGAGTGGTATGAGGGTCCGACGGCATTGATGCTATAGACTGGCCGCCCGTTCCTCAGACCTGAATCCAACGGAGCACGTCTGGTCCATCCACAAACGCCACGTTACACCACAGACTGTCCAGGAGCTGGCGGATGCTTTAGTCCAGGTCTGGAAGGAGATCCCTCAGGAGACAACCCTCCACCTCATCAGGAGCATGCCCAGGTGTTGTAGGGAGGCCATGCACACTACTGAGACTCATTATGACTTGTTTACATCAAAGTTGGATCAGCCTGTAGTGTCTTTTTCCACTTCAATTTTCAGTGTGACTCCAAATCCAGACCTCCATGGGTCAATACATTTGATTTCCGTTAATAACTTTTGTGTGATTTTAGTTGTCAGCACATTCAACTATGTAAAGAACAAAGTATTTAAGAAGAATATTTCATTCATTCAGATCTATGTTGTTATTATAGTGTCTTGGAGTTACATGGTGTTTAAGTGTTCCCTTTATTATATATATATATATATATATATATAGTTTGTGTATTTCTTTTTTTATTTATAGGTTTATAAAAAATCTATGCATTCGTGTGTCTGTGTGTATATACATAATCAGTACACACATTATTTAAACTAATTTATTTGCGTGTGATTGATCTCTTGAGAACACTAAATATAACTAAATTAAAAAACAAATGTGTCGATTTGTTATAATTGAACCAAAACAGTTAGAAGGAATTCATAATTTCAGATATAAGGGTCTGTTTTCAGTACAGGCTGCCAGTGAATTAAAATGTAAAAGCAAAATGCAAATTTTATTTGAAAAAACTAATAGCAGGTAAAGATTTGTGGCACGTTCAGAAATGTTACATGAGGTGATTAATCAGTCTTGTGTAAAATTAACAGTTACATGCTCATATCCTAATGTGACCCTGAGAATAATACTGTAAACAGTAATCTGATATTCCCTCGCACCACATGTAATCTCCAGTAGGTGGCGGTATAAGATCTCTGATCGACTCTCTCAAACGGAAATTCATACAAACTCGACCCAAGGGTCAAATTTTTTCTTTACTTGTTTAAAAAGTTAAACATTAGGATGACAAATTACGTGTTTGCATATTGCTGGTCTTTCAAACAACCCCAAAAAGCTTCAAGGAGCTGTGACGACGAACATCAACGCCGGGTGTCAGTGAGGCATGAAAGCACGCCTTGTTATCATAAGCGTTCTGTTTGTCCATTAAAAGCTGAAAAATGTTCCCACACAGATGTTTAGCGGAGTAAATCATTGACACTCATTCCTAGGTTACCAGCAGGAAGCGCTCTGGTCGGCTTTGGCACTGGGCTCTGAGGAGCAGGTGAGAGCTGTAGTGATGAGAGCGTAGGGACTAGCGTGGGCTTTGGGTTACCACAACTATTCAGCCGACATTACTGCAGCTCGTATAGCAGGGTGAAGGTCATGGAAGCTATGTGCCTCGACAGTGAGGGCCAGATGCTTTTACTTCAGCGTAGAGGACAGATTTCCTCTCTTTCTCTCCCTCCCTCCACAAGAATGTCGTGAAAACAGGCAGGGATTCCCCTCGTTGTCCGTGAAGGACGGTGAAAGGCAGATGGCATGTGTTTGATCACCAAACGCAAGCCGGACGAGCCAGTGAGTGTCTGTTACCCTCTCATTACCCCTCAACTCGTGGTCTTCAGAGACCTTTGTTTTTAAAATAATACTTTTATGAGAAACTAGCCACCTCTAGATGGCAGTAGCAGTTCAGGTTTCTACATATACACATAGTACATATACATGACTTTGGAAACAGCCCTGGGAAGGTGTGCTTTTGGATGATATCAGCATAAATCCAGCATAGTGCAAATACTGTACATTAAAGTAACTTGACGTTACCTGCGATAATAATTTTAATTTTGATGACATAATAATGGCAATATATACACGTCAAAGTTGAGCTACTATAAGAGGAACTGGACTGAGATGTCCGTAAGAAGTGTCCAGCCAGTGTGAATCATCTTTGAGCAATCTTTCAGGAGGTTTGGAGTAATACATCAAGTCGATGTTCGAATAAACTGAGATTATGAGAGCTGTAATAGCTGCTAATGCTGGATATTTGGATGAATCCAAATTTTCTATGTATAAACCGTAATAAAACATGTTTTCATAGTTTGTGTTGTAACTTTATCAGCGCAAAATGATCACAAATTAAAAAGGATTCATGCCACTATTGTCCAAAGGGCGGTGATCAGTCACAGTTTCGTTCTTGGAATCAGTTTTAGGGATTTTTAACTTGGCGTGATAATGAATCAAGTCGGGACCGTCAAGTATGGATTATATGGCCTCGCAATGTCAGTGGCCCCCTGCTGAGAGGCCCTCAGGGGCCCTGAAACCTGGAGATAAGCTACACAAATGAATAAAGGTCCTTGATGCCACAGCAAAACCTTTTTGTCTAAACGGTTTCATAAAGAACATTTAACACCTGAAGAACCTTTCTGTTTCACAAAAGCTTTTTTGTGGCTTTATAAAAAGTGAGAGATGGTTTGGCCTTTGACTGAATTATGTGGAACCAAAAATAGTTCTACAGCGTCGCTTGAAGAAAACGCTAAAGCGCTTTTATTCTTAAGCGTGTATCCCTAGTAAAGTAATATATGAAAAATGTATTTATTTCATACCAAGTGCAGTTCTTATGTATTTACACATTTACTGACAGATGACTCGAGACCAGCTGATATAAAGATTTCAATTAAACCTTGTTTGGAGAATGACTTGTGCACAAAGCATAGTTCTTATTAATAACCATAAAATGTGTTAATGTCACTTTTAATGAGGATTGTGTGATATTGCACTTTAAATGCTAAATATTTAGCTAAAGAATACTTACAATAGTTCCACTTAAACACAAATATAATAAATATGTCTTTAAATGGACTGCCTCTGCACAATTAAAGTGCATTAAGTACAAAATTAGTTGTTTCAATTTTGCAGACTTACATTTAAAAGATTCCTTCGTAAAAAAGGAATACCATAAATATAATACGTTTCTGAATGGTAAATGTTTTTATTCTGTTATTTGGGTGTCTGTAGTGATGAATTATTAGGCCCATATCTGTAAAAGAGTGTGCATTTATATAAGATCTGCAAAACTCACTTCATCAATGTCATGCTTAATTTTAAAAGTTGTTCTTCATGGGTAATAAGCTATGACTGATGGACAGAGTGATCTACGGTGTAAGCTGTGGTCACACTTTATGGACCTAAACGTGGGAGGACAGACATGGTTCGCGTTTGGTGAGCTCTTGCGAGTGGATCTGCGTAATGAACAGTCATTTAACCCGTAGTTGACCTACATTCAAGCATCTAGATGTCGCGATTGACCTCGTGGCTAAATACAAAAGTGATGTGTTTTAAGTTCCATAGGATGATTGAAGTCTAGCGTGACTACAGCGTTCGGGTTACATCTGAATACGATTATGTAATATTTGCAAATAATATTATTATGTTACCTGTGCAGAGAATTTAATTTTGTGTGTGTGTGTGTGTGTGTGTGACCAGCTTTAATACTAATTAAACATTATTAGATCGTACAGTAAATAGAGGTGTGTCTAACTGATTTACTGTTATTTGTAAATCTTGTATAATTTCACTTAGAGACCGCTGTAATGCTGCTTGGCAGTGAATCAATATTAAAACTCTAGATGAGGTATTTAAAATGAAAGTGAAGGAGGGTAATTTTATTTAATAACATTTTAAATAAATTTATCATTCTCCTAAAACTATTCAGTAACACTCTAGAATAAAACTTGATGAGATCTTTCCACTCGATAAACTCTTAATTTGCTGCTTATTAATAGTTAGTAAGGTTGTTTTTCATTTTAGGTATTGGGCAGGAATATGGATGTAGATTAAGGCATTCATATGTGGTTAATTAGCACTAATGAATAATCTGGTAATATTTATGCTTATAAGGTGTAACCGTAAAATTACTGTATTATTATTATTATTATTATTTCTGTATTAATGTTTGTTTTGCTGTCATGCAAAACACCAAGCATTTGTGTTATTGTTATTTTTTAAACACAAAAATAACTCACAGATCTATTGTTTATGTGTTGTCGCTATGTAGGATAATTATTGAAAGCCAGTATTTATACGTTTACATTTTGCCCTCTTTTTATTTTTCACCTCAAAAGGACTTCTTGTGCTGTTGATTGATCTTACCGTGTACCTGGATTATTCCTCTGAACAGGGCATACTCAACCCAGTGCCTCTCTGTGATAGTGATTCACCAGATAACCTTCAGCAATAGCCACCGTGTTAAAGTGGGGATGTGAGGGGTTAAAGAGGGGCTTCTCACGGTCACATGCTCACGCTTCATCTCACGTATGCAGAAGAGCTGAGAAGTCACTTCTACGGATCAAACCCATTTCTCACATAGCAGACCACAATGACGAGTGTCAGAATATTCAGTGACAGACGTTACCTCGTCTTTGTAGCTGAACTCTCACACACACACACACACACACACACACAGGAGAGTCAGACCGACGGTCTCCATAGTATAAATCCTAAGGGGGTGCTACACGCTCCACTCTCCCAGAATAACCACCGTCTAGCCTGTCTGTGTGAGAGACGAGGTGTGTGTGTGTCAGTGGTGCCAGCAGGCCAGACTACGGGCCTAGTGGGACCTGTACTTATGAGAGAGCATCTAGCGGTGATCTGTGAGTAGTAATGCTCTTAAAGCGTGTATGTGTCTCAGTGCTGCGGGACGCCAATCTGACAGGGTGCCAGATGTCAGCTGGTATCACATATCAGTCAACAACAGAGAGTCCGCTCCCTGAAGACCTCGCCGTGCTTTCCACCTACTGTTTATCTGCTTGGAGGTGCTGAACAAAGAACAGGCAATGAAGGTCCGATCTCTCTACAGTGTACTGTCTTCGTTAAATCAGCCTCAGTTTTTGGGATCATGGGGTAATTCGACAGCTTCCAAAATCACTTTTTGCAACAGCTGCAAAAATACTGAGGGTCAGCTGAGATCTTCAATATATTTAATATTTGGTATGCATTTTACTTTTTGCATATTAATGTAAAATATATATATAATTATTATAGTCACCATATCACAGTGAGGAGCTCTGCAGATTGTTAATGACTGTAAATGTCAGTAGGTCACCTAAAATATCAGATAATTCAACCCTCTTATGACGAGCCAAAATTGGTTCAGCCTGTAATGTGATGATTATGAAGTAATAATTCATGATATAAAAAAATATATATATTAAAATAAATGAATGCATTTAAAACCTTTAAAATTAAAACACAAACATTAATCATCACGTCAATATTAATGCATAGCAAGAAAAATAGCCTCTGTAGAGGGAGATATCAGCCATAACTACATTCATGACATGTGACCTCATGACCTCAGAGAGACTTCAGGTTTGGTAGTTTCCAGATCAGTCCAGCGGTAGAAAAAGGCCCCAGGCTGTCAGCTTTGTGCTAATGTGATTATGTTTGGTGGCCTTGATCATTTTCTTCTCCTCCTCTCTGGCTAATCGCTTGCGGCTCATGAGTTTGACCCACGGCTTGGGTTTGAGGTATTACTGGGACACTATGACTGTTATTTGGGTAAATTGTGATGCTCGTATATGTGTTTTCTCCCGCATGCCATATTTCTTAATGCTTATGAATTTCAATACCACCAAAAAATGACTGTAACAAATCACTCCATCCATGGTTTCATTAGCCATATGGTTTCTTCATCCAGCAGCGTTTGAGGTTTATTGCCTTTTCTTTCTGAAGAGACTCTGCTGCTGTTGCTTCACCAGAGACAGATTTTTGGGGGGGGGTTTCTGTAGTTTATAGCTCTATACTGTACTAAAATCATACAGTCACGATGGAAATGAGGTCACTCTTACAGTGTTTGATGGTTTACTGTGTTAGTGTCATTGACAGTGTGAACAGGAAAGGATACTGAAGATGTGCTGTTTAGATGGGTGTCTTAAAAGTCTATTGGTTGACCGATTTGATATTAAAGAAACAGTTCACCCAAAAATGTAAATTCTGTCATGTCAGAACCACCAAGAATGAGTTTCTTTAAGCAGTAGTCAATGTTTCGTGAATTTGGGGGAAAAAAAGTTTGTAAGTACCAACATAAGGGTGAAATAATGACAGAATTGCAATCTGTGCAGTTTTTGTGCAGTTTTAAATGTGACCTATGACCTTATTACGTTGCCTTATTACGTTATCAAGCTCTAACCAAGGCTTAGGACAAAAATATCCTAGACATGTTAAAAGTAGAGGTGAATTTATCTGTCAATCCCACCATTGTGTAAAGCTTTTATTTATTTTACTACTTCAGCAAGGATGAGTACAAGTTATATTTTAGCATTAATAGATATACATAAAAACTATACAAAAACAAAAAAGTTGCAAAGCTATTTTTGACAAAGTTTCTTGAGCAACTTGAGGTGTTTTCAAATAATTTTTGTTTACAAAATATGTATGTGCACTTTTGTATATATATATATTATGTATATATAAATACACGCATGTATGTGTTTAGGACAAATATGTTATTTTTATATATTAAATGTATGTATTTATGTATAATATTAAATAAATGAATATAAATATAGACATGTAAACATTTTAATCTATACTGTATATGTGTGTATGCATGTGAATAAAAAAAAAAAATATATATTAAATATAAAATATCTAAAAAAAGATACATATATGTAAAATTGTTATTATGCTCAATAACAATTATTTTTAACATTATTAAATATTGTTTTGTCATTACATAAAGATAGACTTGGTGGAGAAAGGAGACTTTTTTTCAAAAACATTTAATGGCATTGGAACGGTGATGTATATGAGTTTAGGCTCCGTATTGATTCAGTATTTGCCATAAAAGGAAAACAATGCCCTCATAAAGGTAAGAAATGCCCTGGAAAACACATTTCTGGGGTGAAAAGGGTCATTTCTGGCACTGTTTTGCGGTCTGTATGCCTGTAGATGATTTCTAATCGACTAATTTGAGTTCGGCCTGAGCCAGGTGTCTCCAGTTCTTTACAGCAGACTGACGGTCACCCTGCTCTTCCTCCTTTACTCTCTCTACCTTTACAACACCTCTCATGGCTCATTACTCCCCTTTAAATGCCTTTTCACTCTTTCACAAGCTACGTGACCTTTAAGATGCACGTATGCACCCAATTTGGACTGTTATAGAAATAGCTCATGTCATTTTACACCCTGACAGCTTTGATTCTCATTCACTTAAATGAAAAGAAAAAGGCCAGAACAAACTCCAATATTTCTTCAATTCCTACAAGATTTGCGATGACACGAGGGTGAGTAAATGATCACAGAATTGCCATTTTTGGCAAAATAATCCTTTTAAGGCTAGTGCTTCCCTCATAATTGAAGTGTTCTGGAAATTTCTACGCAAAAGCGACCGGACCTACAGCACGAGAGATTGATCATGTGAGATGTTTGACTTTTCCAGGTACAGTTAGAGAGCTGTGAAGCTGTAGAGAAGCATAAATCATGATAGTGTTTGTGTGGATGTGTTGATGAAACGCACACACACACACACACACACTGTGTGAGGCTCTTTGGCTGTTACTGTCTCTAGCTTATTACTTTTCCAAAATAAATCTTCCGCCCATTGCATATAACCTGAGTAATGAAAGTAGTCATGACAAATTAAAAAATCTTTCTTACCCAGACTGCACACACACACACACCGGCGTCACACACCACCACAACCCATTTCTCAAGCTTAACGCAAACGGCACACTTCTATAATCATGACAAAAAGACCCCTGCCATTAAATGCAAACTTCAAACAGGAACATTAGCGCAGAGACAGACGAGAGTGCCTGGAAAGGATCTTCATTATATACCACGGCTAGGTTTTCTGAACAGAGAAACCCAGCTGATATTTAATGAAAAACACCACAGGTTCCGCACAAAGAGTAATGGGAGGCACTTTAGGGCTGATTAAATACAATCAATTAATAAACTGGCTAAAGCTGCAGTATATAATGTGCTATAAAATAGCAAATCTATAAATCACTGCCACTATATTAACTTTAAGCTGTTATTCTGCCGTATCCTAAACTGCATGCATACAACTTTTTTTTTAATGCTTTATTGGGGGTTTGTGTTATGAGACTAACTTTTTGAAGTGCCTTGAATAATAATATGTTCAATATAAAACTATTTTAGTAACCAGCTGGTCATGTGATGCCCACCTAGTGGCTAACAAATGAACAGAGATTTTTCTGAAGTCTTATCTTCGTGTGACTGAACCAAATTTTAATAGTTCTTCTCAATGTAATTTTTTTTTTTTTTTTTTTTTTTTACAAAAAATTACTCTTAAAAGTCACTCCAAAAAAAAAGACGTATGCATTGACCAAGCACTCATGTCTGTTTGTGCAATTTTTACTATTTTTAACTTGTTTATATACTTTTATAGTATTTATTAAAATTTTAAATTCACTTTTGCTCGTCTATTTTCAGTTTTATTTTTAGGTTTAATTATTCATATTTTATTTTGCCTGTAAAAATGTTTTTAGGTTTAATTTTAGTAATCTACAAAAAATCCTGAATATACCATTAACCATTTAACAGATTTTTACCGTAGCGAAATTATTATTATTATTTTTTTAACAGTTTTGTTACAATTAAAATCACGTTCATTTTTTACAGTGTTTTTATTTCACTTTCTACACATTTTTTTCTCCACTTATTTTTTCTTTTTTTAGGTACTTGCCAAGGCAAAATTATATTTAATTTAAGGAATAAAGGCAGTTTATTTTTAGGTTTAGGTAATTTTTTGCCTGTAATTATTATTATTTTTATTTCAATTTATATTTTAGTAGGCTATTTATTTTACTTTTTTTTTTTTTTTCTCTCCATGTTGTGGTATTTTAGTCTTATTTATATACTTTCTTAAAGTATTTATTAAAATTTTAATTAGCTTTTGCTTTTATATTTTATATTTTTAGGTTGTATAAACTTAGTCATTTTTATTATTTTTTGGCTGCAATTATTTTTCGTTTTATTTTACATTTAGTATTTATTTTTTTATATGATTCGAATGACAATTTTGGACAAAAAATGTTTCTAGCCAATTTCTCAAAATTCCTTCTACTTGAAAATAACCAAGCAATCAACTAACCAAGATTGTTCAGTTCACAGTCTAAAGCAACATTCTATGGTTATTTTTGAATTCGGCAGCATTCTGCGTTCTAAAACACTTTGAGGTTGGAAGTATTCCTCGTCATCTGGAACATGGTATTAAGCCATTCACACAGCACCAACGGTGCAAAGTCAGTATCCAATCAGTTCATTTGGTTGCATATGAAAATGGATGATGTAATAGTGAGCGAGTTTGTATGTTCGTCATTGTGGCCATTTGCCCCAACAATACGTTTTTAAGGTCAGAGAAAATATATGAAGTCACTCCGATGAGTGTGTGTGTACAGGGGGCATGCAAAAGAATTCCCACAAAAATGGGTTGCTATGGTTTCTGTTTGGGGCTTGGATCAGGTTCCTGACCACAGCAGAGCGATTTGGGCAATAAAACACAGGGTACTAATGAAAACAGCATGGTCCTCCTGGCACTGTGTGTGCATGTGTGCTCGAGGAAGAGAGATGGCTGGAAAAAGCCTGAGAATGAAGAGGCTGAGACAGAACACAGAGTACTCACAAGCGTTTTTATTTGCACCCATTTGCAGGCATGCACACGTGTGTGTTTGTGTGTGTTGTTCCCTGGCCACTGTCCATAAAGTCACATGACATGGCAGTGTTTGGTGCGGTTTTAGTAGGAGGAGAGGCAAGCACATGTTTTACTTTATTAGTTGTTTATGTCCTCGGAGTGATTTTGGGCAGACTCGCGGGGAGCAATCAATTATTGTCGAGATCATAAAGCCAACAGTGATAAAAGAAATGCGCACATTTCACAGAAAGAGAGGGTGTGGTGTTTCCAGTGAAGTTGTGAGGAATTCTTTTGCTAGATTATTCAGGAAAATGCAGAGGAAAGCAACATTTCTATCACTTTGACATGAGATTGAGCTGTGGAAACGTGATGTTGGACTTACAAGTTCACATAATACTAAATGAGGGAAAAATTTGTCATTTTTATAATACAAGTGCTGGAAAAGCTACTTACAATGCCAAGCTAAAAGCTACCTAAAGCAGAGTAGTTGTTATTTGAGGGATTTGCAGACTACAGTAAAATGTAGCTATTTACATTGAAACTAAACACATGTGATAATTTCATCAGGCCCATATTTGTCCCGGCACAAATCAATGAGTGTGACCACAGTGTTATATTAGTGTTATTAAAAAACATACATGCATATAAATATTTTATGCACATTTTCAGTTTAATATTTTTGGTTTTTTTTCTACTAATTAAATTTTTAGTAAGTTGCAAAGGCACTTTTTTAAATTTTAAGTTGCTTTTCAGTATGGATTTTAGTTTTATTTTATTTAACTAATGAAAACAATTGTAACACTTAACAGTAAGGTTCAGTTAGTTACTGTTATTTAATGCATTATCAAATACCTAACAGTGAGCAGTACATCTGTATAAGTAACCATTATTTTACTTATTCATTTGTAAGTTTTGTGAATAATAGCTAATAAAAATACAAATAGTCACTATTAGTTAATTACTCAGTATGTGATTGGAATTTATAACTTTTCATTTTAATTATGCATTAGTAAACTTTGGAATCGACATAAAGTAAGAATAATTAGAAGCATTTTTTACTGTTCAAAGTGTTACCCAGTTTTTCATAATTGTAAAGTTTTACTATGACTCAACAGCAATGGTCAAAAATAGTATTTAACTTAAGTTAGTAGCATTGCTTCTTTTATGTAGTCACTGAGCAACACTGATTACAACACAGCATTTACAGTAAATAAATTGTTGCGGTTGGCATCAGGTTTGGCAGTAACAGATCGTCGTAACTGATTCTTGATTTTCTGTCAGCAAACCTAAAACTTAAACACTCACCTTGTTCAGTAATTAGCCTAACTAGTGTTATAAATCATTGAATCACTACATGACTAATTTACTGGACTCTAGCAGGGGTCTCCAAGTATGTGTTTATGTGGAATATAGGCTTTAATTGCCACAGATTTGGCTTATTCGCATGTGTATAAGTGTATATTTTTATAAGAAGGTTAGTGCAATTATAGCAGAGCAACCAGTGTATGAGTGTGAGATATTTCTCTTTACCTTGAGTGAAATCCCAAGGGCAACATCTGCTTCAGACCACTGAAATTCAGGAGTTGACCATGAAACCCACTTAAGTGTTTATTTAGATTGAACTGCTTATTTGTAAAACTTCTAGCCATTTTTTTAGGCAAACAAAGCTTTTGTCCTTTCCAATTCTCTTTTCCCATCGGAAACACACATGACTCACAGTGTCTGGGGAAGGTTTTATCTGAGCAGGAATGTCTCGCTCCATCACGACGAAAACCAACACATCAGATTTTTGCCCAATACCAGTCTCACACTTAAAGGTGAAGGTCAAGGGTTCAGGTGATTTAGGGCTCACACACAAAACTTTTCCACCAGCCAATATCATGGGGGAAAAAAAAAATAAAACAAAGACAGGCTAAATGTCACCCCTGGTTGCTGGCAAATTCATATCTTTTCTGCTTCTATTTTTAAAGTCGTTGTTTGATTGGTTGGTTAGTGTGGAGGCAAAGAATAAAGTGTGCTGGCTTGTGTTGATCAGGCTGGGACTGAGTAAGAGCTTTGCCAAA
Source organism: Enteromius afrohamiltoni (assembly GCA_034779775.1). NCBI lineage: Eukaryota > Metazoa > Chordata > Actinopteri > Cypriniformes > Cyprinidae > Enteromius > Enteromius afrohamiltoni. The sequence continues at coordinate 6,202,722 of JAUYWG010000057.1, read as the reverse complement.
AACCTTTCCCACCGTCCCCACAGCATTCCCAACAATGCCAGGATTTTAGAAAGGGGAGGAATGGAAGAACAGAGAATGAAAGAGATACAAAAAAAGAACACCATGGAGCACAAACATCTGAGAGCACAAATCAAAACTCCCCCGAATGAAGATGCACTTACAAAATGTGAAGAAACATTTTTCAGTCAGAAAATTGTTGGTAAATTGAAGTAAACTTGAATACTTAGCTCCGTACTTTTCAGCAACACTGTTTTTACGTCCCTTACTGCACATTTCATTGCAGTTCGGAAGAGAAATGTCCACTGAGTGGCGCTAAAACACAGGTTCAATATGTGAACCCCTGGCACATTTTATTATGTTGATATTGGTACGTATCGTGTCGGTTCAGAATTGAAATATCCAGTTACACTGGATTGAACCGGAGCTCCTCGTCTCTCAAGTACATCTCTGTACTGTGAGCTACTGAACAAACCTACCGTCTATGAAAACACATAGATATACGAAGCTAAATATGTGTGATGACAACCTTCAAAAGTGCCAGTTTTTAAATATCTCAGCATATTAATATTGTTTTGCAGTCACAACATGATATTCTTGTGTGAAAATTACGCTTTATAAATCGAAACTCTATACACAAAAATCTGTGTAAAAAGAAATAAAAGGTGTCAGACTTTCTTTAGTGTTCACTTCTTTTGAAAACTGCAGTGAAATGTACTTATTGGTATGTAAAAGTGCCCCGGGTATGTTTTTACCATAAGACCTTTTCGATTAATTTAAAAACCCTCCAAACTTTTTAGTAGTGTAAAACATATTTATTTCAAGTTGGTTATTTCCAGTTTTAAATTAGACTTTAAATCCCAGATTGTCAATGCTGTCTTCCCGCCGTATAGATGTCAGGGTCCTGAACCCCTGCGATGGGCCCAAAGGGTGGAAGAGCTTTGGGTTAAAAATGCACAAGAATGCTAATCACAAACATACTGTAGGCTGAGAAGAGAACATGAGCAACTACATGCTTTTCTGAAGCCGTACCAAGAAGTACGCTGCTATGCTTTTATTTAGTGCTATTCATAAATGGGTACATCAGAAAATACAGCTCAGTTCTCAGAATACAAAATATATATGTGTACGTGCACATTCACACACACACACACACACACACACACACACATACATACACACATACATACACATTTGGAAGGCAAAGTAATGACTTGTAATGGAAGTCTGTAATTGCAATGATTGCTGAATAACTGGTGGGGCTCATTAATGCACACAAACCTCAGCTGGGGATCTCTACCACGTGTGTGTGTGTGTGTGTGTACGCGCACATGCATTTAAAGGGAGCTACTGTTATAAAACGGTGTTTTAACAGACTTATTAAACAACAATACTTAATGAACTTGGAAACATCATGATGTTCCTGTCTCAGATTGTTAGCGTGAAATCAGCATTTTCCAGTATTTTGTGTAGGTTTCAGCTGAGGGTCTCCCCAGACTAAACTCTAGCTATTTGAGCAGATTGGACAACACATGCGAGTTGTGTAAGTTGTGTCTTCCACAGTTGAAATTGAAATTGTAAGTAAAAAGACATACTGGACGCTGCTATTCGTTAACATTGAGAACTATTTTTTTATCGTTATCATGCTTGGTGTGAACGGGGGTGTAGTGTATATCAAACTAAAACATTTTAGTAAGTATCTTTCTATGAAGGAAGTATGAACACATTTTTTTTGGGTGTTGTGTGATGAGCAAAGCCCAACGCACATAAACACTGCCTCATTTTTACCGTGTGTGGGTTCACTACATTAATCATGCTCAATAATAGACATGAAAATCCTCTTAACGTGCCATTCTACACCAGACTTACAACAAACACACACACACACACACACACACACACACACACTCTCTCCTTAAAGTCAATCTGGAGTCTATTGTACTTGCAGGGGAGTAAATGAACATTTTCAATCCTCTCATTTTCACAATAATAGCGTGCCACGTTATTTTTAGCTTGTTTTTGACAACTCCGGGCCACTTCAGGCCATGTGCCACTTGGATCTGACACACTTAGCAACTGTCACCTTAGCACAAGGGTACCCCGCTAAAATCTTTGGGGGTTTTGGTGTGTGTGTATGCCACTGACACTCATATGGACTTGTTGGAAAGGTGGAGAACACATGGTAGGATTTCCCCCCGTGTCTGTCACATCTAAATTTAGGGGTTTGAACCTTTGAGGGTGATTCCCAGCATACCAGAAACTTAATTCGCATCACATGCACCTTGCGTGTAAATCATCTCCCAAGTCCTGTACCGAATTTCAGTCTGACCTACTGTGGTATGTTTAAAGGGTGCATTTCCAGCTTTGAGCTGATTATTGTCGTCATGCCTCGATGACATCAGCACCATGTGTTCCCCCACTGAGCTGGTTTTGGGGGATTTTTTTTTACAAAGCTGGTGGCACATGCCACACATGCCGTAATCCTATTAACAAACCCTCACATTTACACCGTCTGGATTAGAATCAGGGCAAATTTGTGTAGTCTGGCTTTTCATCCAAAGACAATAATAGAACTTGGCTTTGCTTTTCATCAAGTGGCATTACGGAGTTAAAATTAGGATTTGTGCGTTAGAGTACTAATTATTCCAGGAATATACAGTATGTGACCTTTCAGATTGAATCAGTGTGACCCAGAAATAGTTTTTTGAGATTTATGCACCGAATAAACAAGGCTTTCTAATGATGAAGGTTTGTTTTTTGAGAGAGGTCTCTTATGCTCACCTTGCTGCATTTATTTGATCAAGAAGTAGTATCAAGAAGTTTGATCATTAGTAGTACTTATACTAAAGGCTGTAGTCAAGTCCAGTTTTGTCAAGTTCAAGACTAGACTAGTCGAGTCCGAGTCAAGACAGAGTCCAAAGAGGTTCAAGTCCAAGTCAAGTCCAAGTCTAAAATTTTTGAGTCCAAGTCAAGGCCGAGTTCAAATAAGAGAAAAAAGGATCCTCTTCAAGACCACATACTTAACTGTTAATAATGAATATGATCAGAGATACAACGTATTTCCTATTCTAAGAAAATGTGCATTTTTGTTTGTATTGATCAAAAAGCAGAGGTCTCCAAATTAGATCCTAAAGGTCCCACACTTTTTTTTTTAATTGTTTCATTTTTATGGTCACATTTCATACCCATAGATGTAAATTAATTCAATTTAAATTCAATTTATAACATTTAAAAAAGAAGTGAAGCTTGATATTGAGCACACATTGCCCTCTAAGAAACAAATAGCTGTGCAAGCTTGTGTGCATTCTTCAATGTTTTCTTATGAAATTGTCCATCTTCCCCATCAAAAATGAAATTGTTTTCATGGAGAGACGTGGTTGCTTAGCAACGGCAGATGCCACGGGAGCGTAAGCATACTGTAGAGCGCAGGCTAGTACAGTTCTTTGCAAAGCGTGACGCCTACCGTTTTCCATGCATTTTTAGGTCGCGACATGTGACTGTGGAGAAAAAAGCATATTGATGGACTCGGCCAAGACCAACGAGAACATTTGGCGAGTCCAATGGCCAAGTCTCGAGCACTACAGCCCTGCTTATACTTATTTTGTTTCAGAAAATTGACAAAGCAACAATTTCTATTTTCATTCCATTCTATTTACAGCATTTTATTGTGTTTCACCAAAAATGGTGACTTCTGACTCAAGACAATAAAAGCATGTTTCATATCAACTGCAGACATTTTGAAGAACAAGAAAAACAAGAAATAAAGCCCTGTTACCAAACGCTGGAACATTCTCCATCAAAAATAAATAAATAAAAGATATGTATTTTATTATGTATTTTATTTTAATTAAGGCAATGCCGGGACATGGCATTTATAGCCATCTGCCATGCTAAAAATGTTGGGATTCAGCTGGATGCTGCCTGCCATTATAATAATTTACACATAGCCTACTCTTTTGTTCTAGCTTAAACACACACACACACACATAGACTCATCTGCACAAGGCATATGCTGGTCCTTCAGCATTGCCTATATTTAAAAGGCCACTGGGACTCTCTAGTTCTCCAGTCCTCTATTAACGTGGCCTATTGAGATTAGAGCGACCGTTGCCATTAATACCTGCATGTTTAGAGCTGCCAGTAACAGCAGGTCCCTCATTATCCAGACACACTCATTAGAGTCACTCACCCTACAGAGTGGCCTTTGTGCTGAGTATATAAGTGCTGCTGAGAGGCCATAATAACTCCTCACCTAAGATCGAGAAAAAAATTAAGAAATAAAGAAACAAGATTTAAACCATTTCATTTTAGGAAATGTAATGTGTTTATGTGATTTAAAGTGCATTAAACATTATTTTCCACATACTGTACATTATTGTTTCTCCTCTAAGCCCCGCCTCCTGAAACGGCTCGATTCGTACAAAGCTCATCGTTCTAAAAAGCGAGGTGTGCTCTGATTGGCCAGCTATCTAGTGCACTGTGATTGGCCGAATAGCATCAAGCATCTGATGGAAATATTCCGGCCCTTACCATAACGTGATGCTGCGACATAATTACTGATGATCATGACTTAGTTCTGTGGTGTTGCATCACGCCTTGTAAACATGACAGCATGTGTGCATTCGTGATCGGAGAAACAACCCTTCACCGTTTGAATAGTAAGCAGCAGCTTCTTTTAATAAGAAAAGCTCAGT
>JAUYWG010000057.1:6160616-6192158 GCA_034779775.1 Enteromius afrohamiltoni | reverse complement strand
TAAAATTTGATTCATAAAATGCAATAAAGTTGTATTTGTTAGCATTAATTAAAAATATTACTTTACATAAACTAATGAAAAACACTTTTAAAGCATGTATTATTCTTAGTTAATTTAAGTTAGTTAATTATTTTAACAGTCTTAGTTATTTTGAACTTTTACCAATACATTACTAAGATTAAAATTGTATCTGCTAATATCATGTAAATGAACCTAAGTTACCATGGACTAATATTTTTTATTACTGTAGTAATTCAGTTGTAACTAATGTCACCAAAGGCCTTTTTATTAACTAATGTTATATACTTTAACAACTGTACACTGATGTTTACTAACGGGACTTTGTAAAGTGTTACCAGTTCATAAAATTAAAACAAGCTCATATGTTTAAGGTGTGTCCAAATTTGCATTCTTCTCAACTATACAATAAATATAAAACGGTACAGTACATTTTCACTGTAGTCACACAGAATTCATAAAACTGTAAATGTCTGGTGACTTACCACTTCAGACAACCTAACCTAAACCTAAAGCCCACATCAAGAATGGACACCTTACTAAACAAGGCATAGCATTAACATAACAAATGCACCATGTCCAAATTTCCTTGCTTTATTGAATTTGCTTTATTAATGCACAATGAAGTAAGTCTCTCATTTAAATCAAGTACCAACTCAGACAGCAACACAACTTTTTAGAGCAGACTTTGCGAATGCCTCTCTGCCGTCTGGGTGTCTGTCGAGGTAGGCAGCACAAAACAGAGCAAAAATCTCTCTCCTTCCCACACCCTCCTACATCTCCACCCAAAGAGTGTCCATCAGTCAATGATGTCTGTGTTTTGTCCACAGCACTCAGACTGATTTTGTTCTCATCACTTCTCTTTGATGTGAAATCCTGTGTGGTTTAAACTCCTTCACCTAGTAGATTCTCCCTTATTTGTCTTTCTCTCATTCGTTTTCATTCACAGCTTAATCACCCACGTACAGTGTATCCCATAATTCCAAGCAGTTATTGTCCATAAGCTAAGCTAATCTGCCTGGCGTCTGTGTTGTTTTGTGGAGGTGTGGGAGTACAGGCTCTCAGGGTGTGGAGGTGTGTTTTAGGGTGGGACTTATGCAGACTGTTCCTGCGAGGAAAAGATCGTTCGACACAGACTCACTGGAAAAACCTGCCTCTACCTACATTTTAAAATTTCAAAACTACAAAAATGTATCGATACATGCATTTCACTGCGGTTTCCGTGTGATATAAACACTAGTGGCAATACAACTATTTTTGTTCCTTTCACACTAATTTTTATAGAGGCTGTATCTTGCACAATACTATGCTATGAACTCAAATGACCTCATATGAATGGCTTTTCCATGTGGTAAACTTGCTCGATAGCACACCTGGTACAGCACTGCACTTGTCGTGTGAAATGCAATTCAGTGCAGTTTCCATATGATCTGAATACTAGTGGCAAGAAAACAGAAACTACTTGAAGCAACTACTTGAATCACAATTACTCACGGAGTACAGAGGTATACTTGAGAGACAAGAAGCTCCAGCTTGAATCCTGTTGTTGCATCAACAAGTGCCTTTTAATATCAGTTTTGCATTTGTTAACATTATCAGGTAGGTTTAAGATTGATTCCAACATGACAGAACATTAACAGTCACAGTCCAAGGATATTAAATGTAATAAAAACACAGCAGTATGTACCTATATTAACATAATTAAATGTCCCAGGGGTTCACGTATTGAATCTGTGTTGTAACATCACTCTGTGGACATTTCTCTTTAAAACTGCGGCGATACATGCAGTAAGGTGCATAAAAACAGTGTTGCGCAAAAAGGGCACAAAGGTACGGACTTTTATGAGACCAGGTTGAAATTTTCAGAGTTTCTTGCACAATACTACACAGTATCATGCTAAAATGTATTGCTTTTCTACATGGTAAACTTGCTCAGTAGCACACCTGGTACAGCACTGCACTCTTCATGTGAGAAGCTCAGTTAGGAGTTCTATAAATGTAAGTAATGACAAAATTATTGAAAGATTTGTAGAATCAAGCTAGAATGCTATGGTTGCTTCAGAAATTCTGGTTTTCATCTCACATTTGAAAAATATCCAAACTGTTCAAAACGTACAACGACCAACAAAGTAAAATGTTGTCTTGATCACATTCATTTGATTTGGTTGAAACTAAATGTCCGCTCACATTTAGTTTCATCCAAATCAAATGAACACATTGTACACATAATTTTGAATGTACTATCATTTTGGAAAACTGCCACCATAGGCATGTTGAGACTGGGCTGAGATGGTAATAGAGCCTGAAAGCTGCTGCTATCAGCCGCTAATGGAGCCTGAGACAACTCGGCCTGGCTAATGCTCACAGTATCTGCAATCTCTTAAGGTAGACAGGGTCAAGGACGCACATTTTTCATCACAACCAATTACACCCTTTCTTCACTCCTCCCTATTCTCTGTCTGTCCCGACGCGCTTCACATTCAAGTGGTTGGGAATTCCTTTTACAAGAAACAGAGCAGCATTTGATCTGTATGGCCTCAACAGACACTCTTATTGTGCCTTAAATAGAGCAGAAATCGAGAAAAGATCTTAAAAATCCCCACCAGTGTGAACTCGGATCTGAAGTGAGGGGTCGCCATTCATCGGATGACTTGGCAACCGCGATAGAGCGACAATCTTGACCTTCTTGTTTTTCTGGAATTCCAAACATTCGGCAGCCTTCTCTTTCTGTCTCCGTTTTCTCAATCTGCTTTTTGTTTCTATTTCTCCTTCCATCTCTTTCTCTGAGAGTCATGTGCGGGCATTTCAGGGGAGCCTTCAATTAGCCTTCGACCCGTGACCTTTGGCCTGTAATTATAAAAACAGAGAGAAGAGCTACGGTGCTCAGCTGGAGGTTTGTATGAACACGCAGATGTGTGGATAGAGGGGGAAAGGTGTGGGGGAGGGAGTGTGTGATTGTATTTCACTTTGATGACTCAGCTAAGTGTGAAAACCACAGCAAGTCACAGGCCTTAAAACACATTTACCATTTCTATCATTGCTGCAGACTGCGTAAGGGTCCTGATCGTTTTGCTGACAGAATCAAACCTACTTATTCAAGACGTCAAGAAACGACAACTTCTGCACAAATAGAATAAAATAGTTTATGTATTTGTTTTTATTTATGAAATCGGGCCGTTTTCAGAATGCCTGCTGTACAACGGCTGTACTGTGTTTTTTAAAAGTATAATTTATAAAATTGTCATCGTTTAATAACCTGTGTGACTTTTTTGTGAAACACAAAAGAGGATATTTCGAAAAATGTTTTAAAACTATTTTGTCTTTACAATGAAATTAGGTTTGTTTAGTTTTTTGTTAAATCACTTAAAAGCATACATTTTGTTTTGGACTTTCATTTTTAACAAAACAAAACAAAAAATTGAATCACAACAAAATGTCACCAGAAACAAACAAACAAACAAACATTTTGTGTTATGTTGGACTTCCATTTTCATCAAAACTTAACAAATGAACAGCAAAAATCTTTAGACTTTAATTTAAACAAAACCATACAAAACCAATTTTTTTTTTTTTACAAATTTTATTTCAAAACAAAACAAAAAACATCTTTTATGTTACGTTGGACTTTCATTTTCATCAAAACAAATCAAATTAAAACAAATAAACAACAACAAAACACATTTTTGGACTTTCATTTTAAACAAAATAATACAAAAAACAAACAAACAAACATCTTTTATGTTTCTTAGAAGAAAAAGAGTCATACAGGTTTGGAACAAATTATTATATTGTTATTATTAATAATATATTTTCAAAAATTATATTAGGTGAGAAATATGAACCTTTTCTTTATTAATAAAGTTTAATGATGAGAAATAATCTTTGCTGGGGGCAAAAGACACTTGTCTGAAGATGTTCAGCAGATTTTGAGTTTCAGTCATGCTTGGGTTATCACTTTTTACAGAGTACCACAACAAATTAGAAATCAGTTTAACACTTGAGGCAGGACAAATAATAGCATTCATTGTATTTGAATTAAACTACAATAAATTTGAACTCTGCACACCCATTTCATGAAATCAGTAAGACGGTCATATAAAAACTAGAATGACAGAAATGTTCAGATGGAATGTGAAGGGAAAATAGATTCAACCCTAGGTTACATTGCTGCATTGCTCCGTGGCTCCGATGCAACAGTTACTCATCCTTCTAGGTTTTTCCATGTATTCATCAACCACAGCTGTCACTAATACATTTCCATCTAGATGTGTTTTTTTCTGTGAGGTGGAGTGTACTAAATTTTTGCGTTCCTCTCAGTATGACCCCCTCTATGGCGCCGATGTGATGAGTCGCCCTCACCCACGGACAGCGATTCACTGCTCAAGACGCTCTTACTCATAGCCCCCTGAATCAAACAGCAGATTCGGACGGTACTGTGTGGGTGTGGGCCGCTCTACTGCAGCTGCATGAGCTGGGGATGTTAGCGAAGTGTCTATGAACTCAACCCAGGAGACAGCAAAGGGCTTTCACTGAACCAGTGTGTCCCAAGGGATCAAAAACACCCTACGCATTCAAAACACAACAATTCATGTCATGATTGGTCTTGAGTCAGGCTTCCAGGGTCTTAAATTTAAAGGTGAAGTCTGTCATTTTTTTTTTATTTTTTATATGCACCATTTATTATGCAGAGACAAATATAAGCAACAAATTAGGATGATTTCCCCCAAAAGTAAATACTCCGTGATTTAAACATTGATGATATGAGTTTGGGGTCTAAACTAAACACTAAACATGCTTGAACCTTTTTTCATGTGTTTTTTGTTGTTGTATTTTTAGTATTATTTCATAAAATGTAAATCCATTGGATCGCATACATTTCATTCCTTCAAAATTAATCAAATTAACCTTTTAAAATATAGTTAAGAGATTCATTTCATTTTTGATATTTTTCAATGTCAATAATTGAGGAGGATATAAAAATAATTCACTGAGCAGCACTGAGAGTTTCTTTAAATAAATTATTTCTTGAAATGTAATCAGTTTATGCATTCACCAACAACAAAGTTCCACACAATTACCATGTGCTTCAGTATTACCTGAACATCTTTTATATTTCATTTATATTCTATGTCTGTTTTATCTTTATATTATCTTTATATATATATAATATATTTGATCCCTCTTAAATGCATTTAAAAGGTTTCACTTGTTATATTAAAAGTTACAGGCAAACATAATTCATGTTTTAATATCTTTCATACCTTTTTTTCTGGAGTGTACCCTTATACTACCAACCAAAATGATCTCTGTACACTGGTCAGTATTTTTGTAATGCTATACGCTCTCTGGATTCTTATTTTTGAACTTCCTGTATCGCTTCCCACAGCTCTGAAAAGATGTAAACCTACAGTTCTTTATTCCTTGTTCACCCCTAAAACATTTGCACTGCTAAGAGCTGCTACCTGATTATAATGTTATTCCCAAATAAACTCATCCACCACTTCACAAGGGAACACAAACCCTGAACAGTGCTGTGCTTATGCACTCTTAATTTGAGTTAATTATTGTTTGATTTCACTGAGCCAGTCAGTGCGTCTGTAAGTAGGAACAAATGTAGTTCGCCCTCTGGTAGCGCGAGAAAACAAACAGCCACGAGCTGATCAAATAAGCAGCATGAACAGATTGATTACAGGCGGTGGATGACGGTCATCAGGGCAGAACTAAACCAAACACACATCCTGCAGTTCACATGGCTCAAAAATGCCAGTATGAGGCACATTTACCGACTGCAAGTTTTCAGCTCAGACGTTTACTGCCACTTCTTAATGACTTGAGAATTCAGAATAATACAACCAAATGTGTTTCCAGCTTAGTTTAACAAAGCTTTAAACATGCCATTGTAGCCAAATGTATGGGAGCCCGTTTCTGCCATGAAATGATAACTTTACTCTGTTTTTGCACAGCCTAAATCAAAATTGGACATACATGTAAAATACCTGTGAGAAAAAACAAAACAAAATGCACAGTGCCCTATTTTTTAGTTTTCTCGAAGACTGTCATTGGTTGAACAAAATAATAGTCCCGCCCATTACTATGGCTGGGGATCTATTTTTTTTTGGTACCAACGAATTACCTCTAGGTGGACAATTTCAATACCTGAAGGGGTTAATCTCATCAACGTCAGTGAGCCAATAAGAGTGCAGCACTAGGCAGTGTGTTTGACCAGAAGTGTGTGAAATAGTTTTATGTTATTTATATCATTTACACAACTGCATGTCATTTCTGTTTCTACGTTAAGTTGCGCTCTCTGTATCACGCACGGCACAGTTCTGCCACACACACACACACACATGCCGCACAAACAAGTGAGCACACTCCTGCTTTCAACGGTATTTGTCAATATTTAACCGCAAAAAAGATTCTCTGTGTTAAGGGGTTAGGAGCAGTTGTGGCCTAATGGATAGACGACCATACATTAAAGGATTGAAGTTTTGTCTGCTAGCATACTGACCTGCGCGTCATGCTTCCGCTGATATTAACGTCTTGCGTCTCACTAAATGAGGACATAAATACAGTAGGCCACATCTCCAGAACTGCTCCGAGGGTTACTTCAAGAGCGTTTGACTGTTTTATTTGAGTAAATCTATCGTCATATCATGTACACACAGTACTGTAAAGGTATTCATGGCACGCTGTCAAAATAAAAGTTGGGTTTGGACATGGCAGCAGAAATATATGACTATTGTTCAGTAGAATGCACATAAGAAGCTACTACAAAAATGATTAAAACAGTACTTCTTCAGTGTTTTAAACTGTAATATGAAATCCCCTTTATTTTCCAACAATAAAATGAAATCTTCATTCATTAAAAGACACATTTTTATGGCTTAAAGAAATTTTAATACACAAACTTTTCAGAGGGGACAAAATAATAATGCACTAGTGTAAAGGTAGCATAACAGATGTGTAAACGTACATGCAGTGGCTCAGGAGATGAGGTTTTGAGTCTGTATAAATGTCAACAGGCTTTTTTTTTATTTATTACAACTAATTTAATAAAATTGGTATCGCACTCAAGGTATCGTATCGGTATTGACATTTTTTTAACGATACCCAGCCCTACCCATAGCTTATTGGCATAACTTAAGCTTGGGTCCTTTAATGGGTAATAACAATATTTTTCCTTTGTTAGATTAGTTTTGGACAATATTTACAGTGATTCCTCTTTAGCTAGGAGGGGGTCTTTGGCGAAGGTCTGTAAAACTAAAAGCAGCACCCATCAACACCTCTCACCCAGAGCAACCACAAAGCATGTCGTCTTTTCTCTCCCATGACATATTTTCCTCTTGGTTTTTCTTAATAGCACATCACAATATACCTCTACCATTGCGCCTCTATAAAAAGCTGAGACTGTTATACCAAAAAAGAGCTTATTGTTTCTTGCAAATCCCTTCATATATTACTCTGCAGACCTTCTGCCAACTTCTGATCCATTCACTGGAGTTCTGTCTCTATTTTAGGATTATTGTGACACAATAGCCTCACCCTCTCTCACTGAATTCACATCTTTTCATAAGTTAACCTTCAACTTTTTCTGTTTCTTTGCCTTTAGCTCACCGCTTTATAAAGTGTTGCAGAAGCTGGTTTTAAATAAGAGCTTACCAAGCTAATCTGAATAAGTTAAATTACAGTTTTAAAACGATAGGCTTTAATCCTGAAAACCCTGCCTGTTTTTTTCCCAAGCTTATTGGTTTTCTTTAGTTACTAGTAAAAACATTAATGAATTTGAAAACCACAAATAAATAAATACATTTGTTTTGTAACTAAATGAAAGTTCATTTTTACTATTGTAGAGCCTTCTGTTCTACAGACAGACAGCCCTAAAACAGTTTTGGTCAAAGTTGTGCTGAATCCAAATGCAATATTTCAGTGAATACTTTACAGACATGACTCTGATAACATAAGAACATTTGCAAACGCTGATGGATAAGCCTTCCTGCAGATCTTGCAAAACTCTTATGACACAATGCCATGACAAATCAAGTGTCAGTTCAGTGTATACATTCCTAAAGATTTATATGAAGTTGAGCGTGTGAAACTTCTGCATACATAGAAAAAAAACAGTTCTGCATTTGTTATGCTACACTGCTGTAAACATCTACACTACGATGAATATGACGGGGAAGTTGAATTAAAGGGATAGTTCAAATTAAGATTTAGAGAGCTTTCTGACCTTGAATAGACAGCAGCACAACTATATAATTAAAATCTACCTGGTCTCGTGGCATAAATGTAATTCGGTTCACTTTTTAGCAAGACACAAAAAACCTACCAATAAGTACATATCACTGCAGTTTCCAAAAGAAATGAACATTAGAGGCAGTAAAAGACATCTTTTATTCCTTTTCACACAAGTTTCGATTAATAAAGCGTAATGTTCATGCAATTACTTCTTAAAATCACGTTATGACATCAAAACAGTATTAATATGCTGGGAGATTTGAAAACTGATGCTTTTAAATGTTAACATCAAACATATCCAGCTTCATATATCTGTGTTTTCATAGACGGTAGGTTTGTTCAGTAGCTCACAGAGTACAGAAAGACTTGAGAGACGAGGAGATCCGATTCAATCCAGTGTAACTACGCTTCAACAAAATGACACGACTGTATCAACAAATGTGTTTTCTATCAGGTTTAGGGTTGGATTTTGGGTAAAGCATATTTCCAACATGACAGAGCATTAACTTTAAGCAATAACCAATGAATATTTAAATTCTGAACCGACACGATACGTACCTATATCAACATAATAAAATGTGCCAGGGGTTCACATATTGAACCTGTGTTTTAGCGCTACTCAATGGACATTTCTCTTTAAAACTGTGGCGAAACATACAGTAAGGGATGTAAAAAACCAGTGCTGCACAAAAAGTGCACAGAGATACGTATTTTTACGTGACCAGATTGGTTAAAATAGCCCATGTGACATCAGTGGCACAAAAAGTAGCATTACTTTTAATATCACATGGACTATTTTATTGTTGTCTTTATTACGTTTCTGTGCATTGAACATGTCAGTTGCAGGGTCAGAAAGCTCTTTTAGCCAATGGCTCTCCAACACTAGCTCCTATAGTGTCTTCCTGTCTCTTTTGTTGCTGTAATTACGATTGCTTCAGTCAGGCCGGTTTATGGAGAAAATGAAGGGTTTACAGCTCCGATAGATCGAATGGAATGTCTGTGACAGTTTTTGCCCTTGAGCACTTCTAAAATATCCCAGATACAATGAGGTTGATTCGCACTCGCTAAACGCCCCATCTTCTGTGTGCGCGTTACTCCCACACTGCACCATGATTTATCTCGCCGTGCTAAATCATCAAGTGCAGATGCAGAGACCAATTCTGATTGCCAAAATGTCTTTGTTGAATATTTTCACCAATTACTGAAATGTCACGGAGTAGGAAGTTTTCAAAGGCGACCACAATTTGGTGTTTAAAATCACGGTTGTAGGCAGTTTAAGTTTTGATTGTGGAATAGTGAAATGTCAGGGTTCTGCACAACTTCTCTCACAGCCCCCGAGTATGTGACTCATACCACCTTATCAAGTTTGCGGTGAGGTGGGATGTTAGGTTCTGACATAGAAACTGTGTTTTTTACCAGGAAATTCAGCCCCACTTTAATAACAAAGAAAGATGCATAAGCAGAAAAGGAGGGAAACTCAACAAATGCATCCCTTGTGCTCGCTCGCACGCTTAGCGTCTCCACCCAGACTCAAGGTCAAACAATACCCAGTTCAGCATTTACTCTCTCGTGGCAGGGCGTTCACTCCCTTTGAGTGTGTGAAGACAGAGACAGAAACAGACATATTTCAAATAGTTAAAAAAAAAGAGGGGTGGAGATGTAAAGAACAACCAAATTGATCTTAAGCACAAGATGTACAGTTGCATAATAATAAAATATGCTCTCAAAAGAACAAAACCAGATCCGCCAGTCTCAGAGAGGTGTGTCCTGTCAGAACACGAGGCAGTTATCTGTTACTCTGGCACCGTTGCAGGTCATTAAAGTCTATTTGTTAAAGGGTAATACAGATCCTCCCACAGAAGTATTGCTATGGTAGAGTGTGTATATCATTCACGTTTCAAGCTGTTCTCTGCCTGTTAGAACTCAAATATGAACCTTCTGTTTGTTTACAAGCCTTCTGTGATGTTTAGATTCTGTTTGGTTAATAAACTGATTGCCAGCACATACCAAAGTTTATTACCCTTTCGAAGCACACTACACACAGGTGTACTTTTACAGCTCTTTATGTTATAAGGGATAGCTCACCTAAAAAAAAAAAAACCCTCTGCAGACCACTGTTTTTATTTGTACAACATTGCGCCACTGAATAAAAAATATGAGAAATGTTATTGCAACTTTTTTATCTCACAATTCTGACTTTTTTCCTTAGAATTGAGTAAAACAAATTTGGTTATAAAGGATATAAGGTTGCAATTGCAAGAAAAAAAGTCTAAACTCGGTGATATAAATATTAGATTTCAGAATTTATAACTCAATATAACTCTAATTGTGAGTTTATATCATGCAGTTCAGACTTTAAATGATTTAAACTGCAAGAACAAATTCTGAATTGTACAATATAAACTAACTGGGCCCCAAACAAAACTGGTTCCCATTAACTTCCACTGTTAAAAACAAAAACACTTTTTTTATGAAGCTTTTATTTATTTTTTTGGCATGTTTAGATAAAATCATGTATGTAAAGTGAGTTGTACTGACTGCAGAGCACCTTTTTTAAATCAGTGAATGAAAGTCAATGGGGACCAAAACACTAATGGACTTCACAGACCTTTATTATATATATATATATATATATATATACACAAATTATTTTCAACATTTTGAAACACAATTTTAAAACTCTTTGTATTAAAGGCTGTGAGATGCAGGACGGCGGCACTGATGTTTGTTTGGAAGAATATAGCCGGTCTTTGTGAGAGTGGATGAATGTAGCATATCGCTTCTTAATGGCCATCACAGCATAGAGACAGTGAGGCAGGCTTTCTGACAAGAGGGACAGCATATCTTAATCAAAGACACCGCTGGGGTCACGTATCTCAGTCGCCCGGTGCGTGTGCAGGGATATGTCATATCCTTATCTCTCTCAGAGAGTGTGTTCAGGTGTTAAGGAGGTGACAAGCTGACCTTAGACAATGATATGTCTGCTGCTAATGAGGTGTTTCAGAGAAGACGGACCAAACTAAGATGGTGTGGACACAGCTGAAGTGCTTTCACTTAAAGTCAAACGCTTTAGCTCTGATCCACAACCCAGAGGGTAGATGTAGAAGTTGTGAGTGGCTGTGAATTCTGTTCTAAAATATATTATATAATAAATGGTTTTGAGCTAAAGTACAGCAAAAACAGTACGATTCTGAAATATTTGTAGTATTATGATTTCTGTTTGAATATAATTTCAAAAGTAAATTATTCCTGTAATTTCAGAACTACATTTTTAGCATCATCACTTTATGCTGCTCAAAAACATTTTTTATTATGGTTAAAACAGGTGATTAGTTGATCAATTTAAAGCATCTTTGCTAAATAAAAGAATTAATTTCTGCCCTCCCTAACTTATTTTAGTTTAAAATATTATTATTATTATTATTATTATTAATAATAAAAATGTTTCTTGAACAGCAAATCAACATATTTGAATGATTTATGAAGGATCATTTGACACTAAAAGACTGGAGTAATGATGCTATAAATTTCACTTTGATCAAATTGCATTTTAAAATATATATAAATAGAAAGCGGTTATTTTAAATAGTATTTTGTTTTACAATATTACAGTTTTTGCCATATTTAGGATCAAATAAATTCAGGCTTGGTGATAATTCTCTACACTGGGTAAAAATGTTCACATGACACAACGGTCATTGTTTTGTTAGGCTTTAAAGTCTATTTTTCTCTCTAATAGCCGAGCGGGTCATGTGTTCAGCGTGCTTTCCAGCGCAGGTGTGTGACATTAGCTAAGGGTATAATTTGGCCAAGCTGTTATTATTGGAGAGCTTTTATGATAGATCTGACCCAGATACCTGTGTCTCCATTTCCCGTCCTTATCACCCTTCTGAGACGTCTGTGAGAATAATGAACTAATCCGGCCCGTATCGCCGCCTATAAGCACAGATGCACATGTGGTTGCATTTTACAGATTAAACATGGCACTTGAACCTGTGATTTATCAGGAGCGCTGCCCTGCCCGAGACAGAGCGAGACAGCACTATACCTCTTTAAAATAGCAAACACGGCCTGAGAAAGTCAGCGAAGTGCACCGTTATATAAGCCAGTAATAAATGATAAATAGAGGGTTCGTTTTGTGCATCAGAAGCCTGTGGTTTTTGCTTGCTGAGTGTACACATTGTTCAATTTTATAGGCAGGTCGAAAAGACCCAACTGTACCATACCATGGCCCAACTGCCAGACTAGACTTCAAATCTGCTGATCTGACTTGTTTTCTGTATTATCAGGCGCTGGTGATTGTGGGTACCAGTGGATACTGTGGTGAGCGGTTTTGAAACCATGTCAGATCAAAACTCCAGGCCGTGTCTCTTTATGTTTTGACTGGCCGTCACTGATCAAATATTTTCACTGGAGATTACAGCTGTCCATCAAAATCCTCGGCCTCTTCTCCCACGAGCAGGGGAACGCGAGGGGAAAAAGTAAATCCCATCTGTAATGTGCTTCTCTGAGATTTAATATCCAGATGGGGTGTGTTTGTGGCATAAAATCACAAGCGTCAGCTTTTTAATTCGACCGGTATGCGGACAGACGCGTGCACTAGTTCAAATCTATGGAGTCAGCAAAATTACTCAACAAAATATTTGTGGTGCAGACAATAGCTCTGGTCTAAAAACCTGCCTCGCTGTTTACATAAGGTGCTGCTTTCACACAGAAACGTTCAATCTGCGCTGTTTTTAAGTCTGTGTTTCGGGTGGCCGTATTTGGCCGTTGCGTCAGGCCTCTTTGTTTTGCACCAAGTTTATAGTTTGGCTTTGAATAAGTAATTCCTGGCCGTTCTTGAATGCAAGTACGTGTTCAGAGTAGTGTTGTCACGATACCAACATTTCTGTGTTCAGTAGCAATACCAGTGAAAATCCACGGAAAATCTCGGTACCAAAGCAAAACACAAAAGCATTCTAATAAAAACAAAAAAAAACTACTTTCATTAATAAAATGTATGAAATCAATGCCATTTTGTACTACTAAAATTTCAGAAGTATGGAAAACAGTAAAACTGAATTTGTCTTAATTAATTAAAATTTTTGGTAAATATATATATTTTTTTGGCCTATAGTGTATATTTCAATCCCAAACAGATTTCAATGTGGCTACATGTCCAACTGAATTTGACCCATTTTTAATGTCTGAAAACCAAATGTAGATGTGTGCTCAAATACCAGATTGTCAGATTGTCTATAAATAACAGAAGGAAAAAAAAAAAGCGCAGCTATAATTTTCCGAAATCTTCCACAATCAACAGTGAAACGCTTAATCCAGGTGCTCCAGGCCAAACGAGAGGATTAATAAGAAATGCTTTGATTCAAAACTACTGTAAAGAACCCAATTCGATCCAGCTGAGATTCTCGGCCCTCGCTCCAGTTCTGGAGCCCTTACTGTCAGATCACATTCGTACTGGGCCATGGAGAACAAACATCGCTTTCGGTTTCCACTCTCCCCCTCCCTTTCATTCATCTATTTCCTCTTTCATTCAAACTTTCTCCTCGCTGAGCCACATGGTCCAGGATCGCTTTCACGGGGCTAAATCCAATCAGGAAAATCAACAGCTTTTCCATCACATGGCCTTAATGGGAAAATGGCTGGATTTCCAAGGTGCCTGATGGGCTTGTTTTGTTAAGAAAGGAGGGGTTGTTCTGAGAGGAGAGTAGGATTAACTCCTCCGAACCAGAGGAAGTAAGAGAGTGGGTCGCTGATAGTCCTTCCCACATTCGAAACAAATGTGAAAAGCTGGCAGCTGTGAGAGGTGTTATGGGTAAAGGTTACATCCTCCTGCTAATGGGATTTCACATGCACACTTCCTCTCACACACGCATGGAGTGTATGTATATTATTCACCCCCACGCACGTGGAAAGTGAGGTTTGACAATGTCGTCCTCTCTGTCCCAGTGCAGTCTGGGAGAACATGCACACTGCGAGTGTCCAGTAATGATGCATTTCTTGAAGTGATCTTCATATTCTCTCGACTGTGTGCAACTGGCGTGCACCGCTGCATGAGTATGGCTTTCTCCCCCGTGTGAATGAGCAGACCCCGCTGTGCATCAACCACAAAAAAGTGCTAGAGAACGACCAAAATCGAAAGAGAAAAGCCATTGAATGCGTAAATGTCATATATGAAGAGCACACTGTGGTATTGAGGAGCGTGTCTTTCCCAACGCACTGTTCACACAAAAACACACCATCTGCATTTTGCTCTGTGGTTTCGCGTGCAACACCTTTTTTCTTTTGTTTTTCTAGTTGCTAGAGCTTTTTCATAGTGTTTTTTTACCTCTTGAATTTGCACATTTCTGTGCATATCCTTTTAAGAATGCAGTTACATAAAATCATATATTTAAAACCGTTTTATTATTTATTTATTTACAGTCATTAGAAAAAAAGGTTCTAATTGGTTCTACCCCCATCAAACATGTTTAATAGTGGTAGTTAATGCAAAACATGTCCATGGATTTTTTTCTAAATCAACATCAAGTTAATATGTAAATGAACATAATTGTCAAATATAACATTAAAACATGAATGAGAGTAAAAATTACTTGACTGCATTTTTTTTGGCAATAATATGTTTCGAATGTGTTTGATCATGTGACTTAGTTAGTTAGGTCTTACATGACCTAAAAATCTTATGGCTAATGCATGCTACACTTTCAAAACAGAGATGTGTCTCAAACACAGCTTATAGCTGAACAATACATACCAACTAATTAATAATAACTCTTAATAAAATAAACATGACTTTATAGGCTCTATAACAGGTGCATTGTTTCTGAATTAACTACACTGAATAAAATAATTCTGTTAAATGGACTTTAAATAGAAGATATTTCATGTAAATACACAGACAACATGGAAAACCAGTTCGTAGCTTGCATTAAAATAACAATTGATCAATGCCAATACATGTATATTCATTTATGCCAATGCAATGTATTGTCATGAAACAACTGTCTGTCACAAGTACTCAGTTTATACCAGAGAAAATACCAGTTTCCGTCTGATTCAGAATGAGTTCATCCTCTCGGCAGTAGCTGTAGTAGACAGATGAAAACAGAATTAGCATTTAGCATACGCTAACATTTTGTTTTCCAAGAAACAAGCGAAGCATTACTCATAAGATATTGTATGAGTGGTGCTGAAAACACTCAGGTTAGGTCTTTTAAGATGTTCAAATTACTACCATTTGGTAGGCTTCCCAAAACCCCTCTCTGTTTGGATACTAAATATAATATTAACAGTATTCAGCGAGATCCAGTGGCTTAGTATGTCTGTGCCAAAGTAATAAAACAGTAACAGTCAAAGAGGCTTGGATGCTTAGACACGACTTAGAAGTCTGAGCTTGGCAAGTGTTGTTTATTCAATCAATAATGCAAGTTCCCGTTAGGCAGAAAGAAAAGGTCATTGAAGAACCAAACCCTTGAGGGCTCCATCTCCAAACCTTGTCTAGGTTAACAGCCACAAAGCCACATGTGGGGGATAGAGAACAACTAGGCCATTTCTCAAGATAAAGACAGATCGCAAGACTTCGAGAGCGGAGTACGGGGGGGAAAAACATGAACGACGAACTTACAGAAAGAGAAACAATAGCGCCGGCGCATGTAGGAAGAAAAAGCCACAACAGAGAAGATATCGACCACCCCATGGTGGTGGGACAAAAGATCACGGCATGTGACAACAGCAACATTTTACTGGGAATCCCTCACAACCTCCTACACAACAACCGCCATGGCCACAAGAGTGGGGCGAGACTGAGCAGAAGCCCTCCATCTGGAACATAGGGCGGTAAAGTTTAGAGAGGTCAACCCCAAATGCCAGTCCTATCCAGTAAGCTTTCAGTAGAGAGACGCTAATAAGTGTGAAACGCTGGTGCAACCCTTCTTCAAAGAGTCTGTGTTTTTGGCTGTACTTTCCTGCGAAGGGAAGACACCTGGCTGAACTTCACTGATAGCACATCAGCACATCATTCCAGCGCAGTGTGAAAGCTTTGTTATGATCAGGAACCCTCTCCATGGATTTCCCCGCTGCTATTTCATAAACAGGAACAGTGGGGAAACTTGACTGCCTTTCATTTATTTGTTTCTTAGGTTCTTATTTATTTATTAATTTGTGAGAAACAACACAAATGTTAATATTAATATTACATGTTAATATTTTATTTATGTGGATGTTAACAATATGTTAGTGTTTCCACTACATACCAATTTATTTAAGGCCTGTACACTTATTTTCCTATATAACTTTTGTTTAATTATATTTATTTTTATTAAACAAACAAACAAGCAAGGAAAGGAAATACTGACGCTCTGGTTATATGACACTCTTACATGTAAATTAAAGTCATGTTTGAAAGTAATTCATATAGTGTTGGCAGGAAACAGAAAACCAGAAATCAGAATATCTGCTGAGGTTTTCAACTTCCTTGACATATTGTTTCATTTTAGCCTGAATTAGATTTAATTAGATCAGAGGAATATCTATAAACTGTTTGTTTTAGTATGATCATTACCTATATAAATGATTTTTAAAAAATAGCTATATAATAATAATAATAATAAAAGCATTTCTCTAGGGAAATGTTATATCGCAAGAAATATCGTTTTCGCATATGACATATTTTCTCAATATCGTGCAGCCCTAGCGTAGTCACACAGGATTAAACCAGAGCTCCTCGCCTGTACTATACTCATGCCATTTATAAAAACACACAGATATGAAGCTGGGTATGTGTGATGATAACGTTCAAAAGCATCAGTTTTCAAATCTCCCAGCATATTAATACTGTTTTGAAGTCATAACATTATATTCTTCAAGTAATTGTGTGAAAATTACACTTTATTAATCCAAATTCTGAAAATGTGTGTGAAAAGGAATAAAAGGTGTCAGAGTTGTACTGCCTCTAGTGTTTATTTCATTTGGAAACTGCAGTGATATGAACTTATTGGTATGTATTTCATGTCTCATGGAAAAGTGCACCAAGGTTACGTTTCAGCGTTTACACCATGAGACACGGCAGGGGTTTTGTTTGTGAAGATAACGTAGAGTCTTGACGATTAGCATCATCAGGGACGCTGGTTTTCGTACTCCTAAAGACCAATGAAACGGATGGTGTCTCCTGCCAGTCTGATATGCATCACAATTGTTTCTACATGTGTCACAATTTATGAACTTTGGCTCATTCCCAATGTGCATACTACTCACCCTAAATTAGATTTTAGTTATTTTTAGTATAGGGCAGATATTCCCTGCTCTCTCTCCTCGTTTCAGTCCTTTGACCTAGTTTCTGTTTCCCCTTCATTATTTTATTTGGTTCAGGTGTGTTTTATTAATTAGTCTCATTTGTTTTGTGCATTTAAGTTCCAGTCCAGTTTGTGTTTGTTTGGTCTGTACAACAAAACTGTTTAAGGTAACTGGTATTATAGAATCATCTTATGCAAGTTGTTTTAAACCTATGTATTGGCTTTAAACCAACATTCTTCTTGTTATTAATATTATCAAAACTGATTTTCAAAATAAAGTTTAATTCAGCTACAAACTGAAAATAAAGTTTTGGTTACACTTGGGTACATTTGCTTGTGTAAGTTTACTTATTAAGCTTTACCCCAACAAGCCACAACCTCTGGTGAAGGAAGTCCAGAGGAGTTCAGTCAGTACTTACTCTGCTCTGAGTCCGACTGCGGGGCAGGAGGAAGAGGTTCGCCTTGGAATCGGGGAACCTTAAAGAGGCACAGCAGCAAGCCAACACCACCAGTCTTCCCACTACCTGCTTGTCTGATTTCAGACACGAGAAGACACAGCCTCTTGGCGGAGGTCATAGAACCTGGCGAAGGTGTTTGGTGTCGCCCTGCCCGCAGCTCTACAGATATCTGCTAATGAAGCACCGTGCACCAACCGGGATCTCGGGGGATTAACCCGACGCGCACCTCTAAGGAACCTAACAATGAGTTGGTGCTTACCTAAGCATTCACCACCCACTGCATCATGGTATGCTGCTATGGCAGCGATATATACCTTAATATATAAATGGGACAGTCTGCGCTCCAACTTTTCCTGCAGAAAGAAAAGCACAACTGCAATTGGACATCTCTGTGGGTCCTCGTGGCATGAGGAACACCAGTCGACGAACAGACCCCATCTCTGAGCATAGGCCTGCCTTGTTGAGGGGCCCTAGACTGAGAGATGGTGTTAATCACGGCTGCTATAAGGCCGGAGAGGTCTGCTGCGTCCCGTCCAGGAACAGTCGTGCGAGTTCCAGAGATCGGGCCACGGGTGCTAGATCGTGCGCATCCCCTGAGAGAGGAGGTCTCTCCTCAAGGGGATTTTGCAAGGAGGGACTGCCGCGAAGATCAGATGGACTACCTGGGGGTGGAGTCGCCATTCTCCAGGGTGGGTGGATTGAAGTATCCCTGGAGCATCAACGGCACGCAGCGATTTCAGCTGCGTCTGACTCCACAGGAGCAGATGGCGGGCCAGTTGTGTCACATGGCAGGAGCGTAGACCACCTTGATGGTTGGTGTATGCTACGGCTGCAGTGTTGTCCGTCCAGACCAGCATGCTGTGGGGCAGCATCAGTCGAAAGCGACGCAGGGCCAGAAACATGGCTAACAACTCAAGGCAAATGATATGCCACAACAGTCAAGCCTCTCCAGGGGCCCGAGGCTGGTTACCCGTTGCATGCAGCACCCCAACCCTGGAGAGTGCCGTAGCACCAGGTCCCAGAAGTGATTCGACTGAAAGGGTAATGTATTTTACTCTTTCAGCCAAAAGCTTTTAGGTGCAATAATTTCATTGCTTTTTTTTTGCACCTTGTTTGTTGTATTGATGTTAATAATAGACATATAATTAATCTATGCATTTATAAAATAAATAAATAAATCACAATAAATGTTTCCTGTAAGGCGTAGGTTTAGGTGCAGGGGAATACAATATACAGTACAGTAGAAAATACGTTACGCCCAAATGTCTCCACAAGGATAGCAAACCAGACGTGTGTGTGTGTGTGTCATGGACAGGCTGAAGAGGGTTATCTGAAACGGATCTGTAACCTCTGCAAACTGATCTGAGCTTTGCTACACTACACCTGTGGTCTGGATGCAGTCATATTGGGTTTAAACACACATGCACAGACACACACACACACACACACACACAATCTATTAGAAGCACATTCTGTACACTGGCATACAAGGGACATGATGTGAGGCTAAAATCTCTTTATGGTGAATGAGTCTGGATATGACTGGATAAATAGACAGGATAAACAAAAGAGGGAGCATTAATCGTTAATGTTATTGATTCACCTGTAACTGCTCAAACACTCATTACGTACACAAAGAGTACATTAGGTTCTAATGATTTATTTATTTTCTCATGTACTCATGTTCCTCATGCTTGATTACACAGTATAACTAGTTTTGCAAATACGCATAATTACACTTTTGAACAATTAAATGGCCTTTAAAACGGTCAGTTAAACTGTAATAGATATATCATACTAAATTGTACAAATGTTTATATGAAGCTATGATGACTTACTACAACTAAATCTATTTTTTAAAGAAAACTGTTTGTATTTTTAGAATTAAAAGCAAACTAAATTATATTAGGGCTCTTCAGGAATAAGTTAAATAAATGAGAACATCCTGAAATTTTCCAGCTGAGGTCAATAACAGGTTGAAGGTGCGCCAGAAAACAGTTCTTTCGATAGAAACCTTCAAATGTATAATGTCACAGAGGATTCTGGGAACATCTATTTACATTTTTCTCCTTGAAAGAAATGTCCCATTAGATTTACTACAGTTAGCTTATAAGGGATTAACACAGTTGTCCTGTCACATTTTTACAGCATTTTACTGTAAAACATGAACTTTTTTATACCATCTTGTTGAGTTGTGTAGTTCCCCCTTTTTTTCAGAAATCAAGCTTAAATGCAAAAAAGTCTGTCCACTACTCCATTAACTGTCAAAAGGATGCAGACACAGATTGTACATTGCACTTACGACTTGCCAGACCTGTACAATGTACCGTCGCTGACAGTCTCAGGT
The DNA here is from genome assembly GCA_034779775.1 of Enteromius afrohamiltoni. Taxonomy (NCBI): domain Eukaryota; kingdom Metazoa; phylum Chordata; class Actinopteri; order Cypriniformes; family Cyprinidae; genus Enteromius; species Enteromius afrohamiltoni. The sequence goes on along the minus strand of JAUYWG010000057.1, from coordinate 6,171,807 downwards.
TAAGCTTTTAGTGTTGTGTAGAGGTCAACTGCTGAGTGGTGAAGGAGAGAAAGAGGGGGAGAAAGAACGAACGAGGTCAGGTCAAATGCTAATTTACCACATGGCTCAGTTGAACAAAAAAACAGGAATGAACACCAAGTAACCAAGACTTCATGTCCAAATCTCTCGCTTACACACACACACACACACACAGAGTGCGGGCTGAGATTACAACCTTGAAATAGAAAATGGCATCTCCATCTCACATTTCACTCTGGCCTGTCACACACACACAAACACACACACTCGAAGCACTGCCAAATATCCAGAGCGAGAGGGGGTTGAGTACAGCACTCTGATCTTATGATGGAGAAGATGTGAGACAAAAGCAGACCTTTCTAAAGAACCCCTTCATAAATAAACATCTACATTCTGCAAAAGGAGTGTGTTCACTCATGTGTGAAGTGTGTGTGTGTGTGAGGTTGTCTGTGCTGTGAAATGCTCTTGGGCCATTTTCAGTCTGATACTCTGCATGTCCACTGACCTGTGACTGTTCATTTCAAGATTTCTCTCCTAGAACTTGGTCTTTCTTTGTTGTTTCTTCTCCTCTGGTGGGAGAAGTGGGCTGCCTACCTGAAAAACTTGACTCTGGATGAACTGATACGAATAAAAAAAGAAATATTAGATAATTGCCAGCCTAGAAGTCAGGGAAATCATATAGACATCATCACTGCATTAAAATTAATTTACAAACAGATTTTTTATTAAATAGGATAAGTGTTAATAAGTGTTTACTGTATTGTTTCAAATCAAATGGAAATAATGCTTTTACTGTCATTCAGTAAAATTCACATTTATGTAAAAATTAATAACTTACACTTTCTGACCTGAAAAACAAATCAGTATCAGTTGTGTAACGTTATAGTGAAACATACGTGCAGTAATGTTGGAAAGTTTGACTCATTTCTACAAACCAGCTCTTTTGAAAAGTTTTCAATGAACTGCTTCTTAAAAGCAATTCAGCATTTCATATGCGTTCCATGCATTCCCAGATGTCACATGACATTTTCCATGCTTTAAACATTTGTTAATTAATGTTTGCTTCTATATAACTCTTCATCATGATTAAGTTAAAGTAATATATTTATTTATTGTATTTTATGGGTTCCAGTTCAGTTTTTACACCCATGCACTCTAATTGTGATTAATGAGGTTGAACCATGCTTTTTTTCAAAGCATTCTGAACATACGGCTATAACGAGACATGATTATGTCTCTTAAATTACATCTTTTTGATGATTAAGTACCTTCTACAAAGAAGGACATTAAAATATATTTTATAAAATATAAAAATATATTATATATTTATAAATATATTTTTGTCATAAATACACTTCATAAATACACTTGTCATAAAGGGGCAGTCAGCATTTACTCATCCTCATGATGTTTCAAACCTGTATGACTGTCTTTCCTCAGTGGAACAACACAGGTTTGAAATAATATATATATTCTTTTTGTATAAACAATGAAAGTCAATTGATTTCACTGTATTAAAAACACGTTTAGGACGACACAACAAAATACACAACCTGAGACCATAATATGAGGGTTTTTTCAGCCATTATTCACAAGTCATTAACCAACATAGCATATGCATTTACAGTGAGCTATACTCAGTGTTCAGCTTGAGTGATGCTCATTCTGTTTTTTTCCCCCAAACCGTTGAAATCAGATTATTGAGTAATTGTATTCAAATCAAGGAGCGCTGCAATCAGATCAGTAATCGATTATTGAAAAACCACCAATTCATTACATGCCGTAGTGCTTCTTTGCACACAAGGACTAGGAATGCACATTGTTTTAGGTGGGACAGGAAGACAGTCCTAACATGACCCTTTCCTGGGATCCATCCAGAGGTAACACGAGGACAAGGAACACACAAGCCTTTGCACAAACGCAGTTCAGCGAAACTATATTAAGCACGGCACGATCCTCACATTGAGGTGTGTGGCATGCAAAAAAGAAGACAGGCCAAGAAAAAGGGCAGCCTAAACTGGTCTGCTCTCACCAGCAGACAGACTCTCGCTCGCAGGCTGGTATTACATATACGGATGTGCACAACACTCAACGGGTCTTAAACGGTCTCTTTGGCTTCCCAAGAGACCCTCCAAACGGCATCCTGCAGCATCACGGAGGCTTTTAGCCTGCCTCTGATTAAGCAGCACAGCAGAAATTAATTCTGCCGGGCTGAAGGCTGACATCATGGCACACGGGCACGCTGCCAACTGCTTACATCTGCAACAATCGGGTCAGTGGCCCACCCATTACACATACAGTCTTACGCTCATTGTATTAACAGCATCTAATCTTATCCCACAACCCCCTGATAGCGAAACCCCATCCATATGCCTGTAAACAAAACCCTTCCCTTCATCTCCGATCCTGTCGCTATGTCACAGAATAATTTTTGTCAAACAAGAAGAATGATGTGAAATCTCCAAAGTCCCTGAAGTCCAGGGCCAAACTTTGAAGAATCTAAACAAAGGGCCCAATGCAAGCTGAGAGTAACCTGACCGCTGCTTGACCAAAGCCCTTAGCATCTCGCTAGGCTCTGATCAATGAGTGCTCATAAATCTGGCTTGGTAGTGAGTCACATAATGATTTTATCTCCTCTGTATTCCCCTCTTCAGCGCCTCACCCCTGACCTTTTCCCTGAGGCAATCTTAAGAGGATAATTTCTCACAGCATAAGCTTGAAAGGCTTTGATGAGTCGACTTGGTTTTCAGTTGTAAACAATATTATATTAGGGAGTTCAAGGGACTGAGGAAGAAATTTACAGCTTAGCTCCATCATGTAGCGCTCAACGTGAAGGCTGTTTTTAAACAGTACGATGCTTTGTTTTGGCCAAAATCGAAGGCAGAAATGCACGCTTGAATCATAGATCAAGAACATCCCAGAATGCACTGTGACAAGCTCAGTAAATTAGATGAGAAGGAGTAAAAGAAGTTCATTTCTTTTCAAACCTCGCCTTGAGGTTTTGAATACAAAAATGTGTTCTCTGTGATTGACCCTGAAATCATAAACATCTTAAAGATCAATTTCTTCATCTATATTTAACATCTGACAGGAGACGTATTGCAGAAGGGAAATTCTCCATGATTTATGTGTGCAATAAGAGAGGTATTTTGAGTCCCTTGCAAAAATAATCCAGGTTTTACTACAAATAATAGATAGTTATAATTATCAAACCTTGCTAACTACAAATTAACCATAGTTTTGCTATAATAACCATGCTATTTTGTAGTCAAACTGTGGTTATACAAATAAAAATTAATATATCATAGTAGGAACTACAATAAAGACACGGTTAATTGTTCTTAAGCGGCATTGTGTCGTTAGCATTTTAGCAGTTCGCTAACATGATTTTTTTATTGAAAAAATAAACATCTTCAACTGTTCAGATTTCAAGGTCTAGTTTAAGGGATTTGGTGGTTTCAGTTGGTCTTTTAGACTGGCCCAGGTAGTCTTTTTTGGTTATCCTGTTGAAACCCTGCTAAACAAAACTGCTTAAACCAGCCTAAGCTGGTTTGCTAGCTTAGCTGGGATACCAGCCTGGTCTTAGCTGGTTTAAGCTCGTCAGCAGGCTTGTTTTAGAGGGGTTTTGGCTGGAAGACCAGCTGAAATGACCTGGAACTTTCAGCTTAGACCAGCTCAGACCAGCCAACCAGCCTAGGCTGGTTTTAGCTGATTCTTTTTAGCAGGGAAAAATCAGCATATGCTGGTTAGGTACATTTTGAAGCCAGGAGGCTGGTTTAAGCTGGTCGTTTACTGGTTTATGCTGGTCCTTTGTCCTAAGATCATCTTAAACCGTCATCCCAGCATCAAAATTTTGTATTTCTTGTGCGTGTATTACGAGTTTGCGTTTTATCAAGGAGCTTTCACATCAGCCACTTTCATTGCTGCTAACTATGCTAGCTCTGACACGTCAAAGTTAACGTGTACTGCACTCCTGGTTTCACGACCATCCTGACCCTCAGCGTCTCCTCCTCTGTTGTTGACCTTTGACCCCCCTCAGCCACAGCTGAACTCACTCTGAATCGGTGCATGGCCAGGTCACAGTAATGGAGTGAAGGTTTGAAGCTGGGTGAAAGCCGTATTGTCTGCGAGAGGAAGGATGGCATTAGAGATGGTGTGATCTGGAAAGAGTGGGAGACAACATGGCACATAATTGGCCAAAAGAATGTGCTCCGCTGGCTCACATCCAGGAACATACCGACGAGGGAATGTCCGTGGGGAGGAATCCTTTCAGAGCCAATGTGAAACACAAGCTTTTAAAAAGAGGACTAAAGCTGGATTAACCAAAGTAATGTCAAAGCAACCTCTGGCTTAGAAGCACAAATATACAGTGACTATTAGAGAGGTGTTGGGGACTTTGTGAAGTCTGTAGAGGAAGAGTGCCAGAGTGAAGAACACAGTCAGTTTCATATTAGGTGCACACACTAGGTGCAAAGTTACTCTTCGTCAACAATTTGTTCAAAAGGAACCATTAAAATAAAGTGTTACCGAAGTCTTAAAGGTACAGCAGCACATATTTTCCACCATGTCTGAACCTAAGCAGACTTAGGTTTAAAGGGGTCATATGATGTTGCTAAAAAGTACATTATTTTGTGTATTTGGTGATTGACTAGCTATCTTGTGCACTGTGATTGGCTGAATACCTCAAGTGAATTTCCTCAGTGGAAATCTTCCGCCCCTTACCATAACGTGATGCTGCGTCCGGCGCTTTGACACCAGAACAATAAAACACATTACAAACCAGTGGAGACATAATTACTGATGATCATCACTTTTTTTTTAGGGGGGTGTGGACAAGTCAAAAATTTTTTTAATGGCCTGAATCCAATTCACTTTCATTGTATTAAAAAGCGTACCATTGCATTCTTCAGAATTTATTATGTTGTGTTCCACAGAAGAAATAAGTCACACAGGTTTGGAGGGACGTGTCGTTAAACGAATGAACCCTTCTCTTGAAGAACTCTTCTTTCTTTCTCTCACATAGACCTTGGCTGTAATTCCGGCCCTACTCATGTTAATCTTAGATAAACAAAATAAATAGTTTCATGCTTTTTTGTCAGAGTTGTGATAGTCGCCGTACGGGTGTTAACCACCAGCAAAAATAGATTGTCGCAACATCTTTTCACACGGGTAAGACAAACTGGAAGAGAATCAGACAACAGAGGAGAGAGAGGTCGTTGCTGTGACAATACACAACAGAGCAGACATAACAAAACAACAAGTTTATTTTTCTCTCAGATGGAGTCTGTTGTTGCTGACCCACAGATTGTCCCTCTGCTCCCGACTGGAGGAAGGACTCACCACAGGAGGGAGAAAGATAGTGGGAGGAAAAACATGGGAAAAGGGATTGAGAGAATCAACAATCACAAGTCATGAGGGTCAATTCTATGCTAATTTTATGGTGGTTTTGCATCCTCCTTAAGGCATGAAAGCAGAATTGTCATGTTTGGGGCAAACTAGTTCAGCAAATGGTAATTTGAAATTAATTACGGTAACACTTTATTTTACCGTTACACCTATTAGTTGCATATTAGCCATTTACGAGAGCTAATTTAGCAAATTTTATTACCTTATCCTACATGGTCTTACTCTATATACCTAATCCTAACAAATAACTAAACTCAACAACTACCACACTAACTATTAATAAGCAGAAAATTAAGAATTTATCAATGGAAATGTCATAGTTAATAGTTAACAAGTGTAAGTGAAATGTTGAAGGAAGTTTGTAACCAGGCTGTTTTGGTCACCATTGACTTGAACTGTTCCTTTAAGGAATTTATAGATATAAATGCACACAAAAATGTTCACCCCCAAACTATCACTACCTACCTATATCACAGCACAATGTTTATTACCACATTCCGCAATCAGTAAGACACTTTTAACGTCACTAACCTTTGAGTTTACCTTTAACCCGACCGCACTGTTTTCCCTGAGGGGCTTTTTCGCCTGGGATCAGAGGAGTAATGGTACCTCACTAGATTCCATGCCACACACACACACACCTCCTCCAAGAGACTATGCTTTGAGGGCGAGCCAGATTCAGCTGTCCAAAGATGATGGACTGAAATGCACATATGTACCCTTTGACCTCTGACCTTCACGTGGGTGAGAAGGGGCTTCTAAGTTTGTGTGTTTAAAAGGTGCACACCCATCTGACACATTTGTCTTATTGAGAAGTTTCCACATACTTTTCCCATCTAACCTTCAAACCCCACGAGAAAGGGGTAAAATGTGTGTGTTTGTAATGTGATCTCACTCGTGACCTGAAATAGCAGTTCAAAGGCCTGGACATTGTTCTGTGATAATCCACAATAACAGTCTGTCGGTTTTCAAACTTTTCACATCAACTTCATTAGTAACACTAGCTAGGGCAAGAATCACTATTACTGAACTTTCAGAAATAAAAGAGACAAAAGCTGTCACAGGGGTGGTACCTTTACAAAAAGTATACTTTCATACCTATCAGGTCCAAATATGTACACTTTTAGTACTAATATGTACCTTTAAGGGGCAGTCATGGCTTAATGGATAGGGAGTCTGACTTGTAACCCAAAGTTGTGGGTTTGAGTCCCAGGTCTGGCAGGGATTGTAGGTGGAGGGAGTGACTAACCAGCAGTACAAAGTGTCCCTTTTGATAAAGTACTGCCCTAGTGACAGCTTTTCTACCTTTATTTCTGATAGTGTGTTGCCTATATTTAGGTTTTTAATGCATCTGTTAAAAGTGTCAAGCACTACTGTGCAACTCGTCCTGAACAGCTTGCACTTCAGAAATGAATGATGCATCTTATCTTACAGCTTGTCGAGGAGAGATGTGCTACAGCTTTTCTAAACGGTTTCACAAGCTTGGTTTTCAACCAGCTATGAATGGTAATAATGTCGGTAGTATACTGTATGTAAACATCATGTTGTCCCAGATCTAGCGGTTTATTTGTCTTGATTATTTTTTTGATGATATAATGAGCTTATTTTTAATGCAAGAGCAGGAATGGAGGCTTTCAATGTCATACACCACAATAAAAAACACACACTCTGGTGTGCTTCTTGATAATGCAAGCTGGTATTTGTTCTTGTATTACTTTCATTTATTTTTATGAGCATAAACACCCAATTTATTGTAGTGCAAATATATTTAGCATTTACTGCACTTTGTTGTTCTTCCAGTCATTTAACGAAAGTGCTATGTCTTGCACATACATACTTCCTCATTGCTAAATAAAATCCCCTCTCATGCATGGTCAAGATCAAGCCCAGTGCGTTATGGGTATTGAAGTTTCCCTGCCTTGTTGGAAACAACAACAGCAGCAATTATAATAATAATAATAAAAACACTAGATCTACACTAAAGGAACCATATGTAAGAATGTCTGAGGTGGACTCTTTGGCCCAGTTACCACCAACCTTTAAAAATTACAGCAACTCTGGCAACACCCTAGAAATCAACCTGGCAAACACATACTGTAGCAACATATTAAAGACATTAAGAACAATTTAGTAGACCGTCGTAGGGGTGGATTTGGTTACAAATTGCTGTTCTTGAGACAATTTTAAGTCTTTGTCATGGTGGTGAAAAAAAAAACACATTTTAAATGCAAATAAAATAGTGATAAAATGACTGATACACCTTGCTTTTGTCTGGCAAACTTTAGCAGCCTAGGCTCTGTGCAGTATCATATTAAAAGTGCAAAAGTATTTGTATTTTGTTAAGCTATTCAGCTGACTGCACACAATTCCTTTAATTCTTTTATTAGCTTCTTTTATTAGTCTTTTTATATAATTAAATATCTAAAGTAGTACACAGAAATAAACCTCCAGGACATTAAAATGAATAAAATGCTATATGCAATTTTACAAAATCTAATCAGCAGCTAAATCTCATTGTAATATATTGCACTACAAGGTCTATGCCAACTTCTAGCCTCATAGCAACTCACGTTTTTACATTGTGAAAGCTGTTTTGGACAATGTGCCAAATGCATGTGAAGTTTTGTTAAAGAACACTTTCCGCCACATGTACCGTATGTTTTCACCATATGTGGCACACAATGAGTTCAGGCAGTTACTCAAGAGAGGCCTGAGGCGCAGATAGTTAACTAACAAGCTCTTCTGTCCCGGGAGGATACGCTCTCAGAGAATGGGCAGGTTAGATTGACCTCACTTACAAACAGGGTTTTACTAACGGGAACACCAGGGCTCCAGTTAGTACATGGTAATACTCCCTAATGTTTGTTATAACAGTGTTCATGCTGTTTAACCTGTGTTTAGGCCAGTGCTTTGGTTCATTTGCGGAGAAGCGTAATCCAATGTAAAGCAGCGGAGAGTCAAATAAAATACATCTAATTTTGTCTCTTCTCACTCAGAGTTAATGTGCTGTTTCAACAGTGTGCTCCTTCACCCCCGTCAGAGCTAAAACCCATGTATTCATACAACTGTGTGCGATCAATCTGATGGATTGCTTACCGAAATCACTGTGAGTCACTTCTGGACACATATTCTCTATCTATTAAGTGGGACTTTATATGGTGGCCAAAACACACACACACACACTCTTCCAAAACCTAGTGAACTCCCTTCGTATTCAGAATTTTAAGGCCTTATATTGCACTCTTGACATAAAAGCGGTTTTAAAAGGTATAAGTAACTTCACTGTTAATGCCATTTCTGCCACATTTAAAGCAGAATCATATTCTCCCCAAAGCCTTTCAAAGGAAAGTATTAGGATTAGAATGCTGAAATTGATCCCCCCAGAATTTATGAATCCATGGCTGTACAAACCATGTTCTGGTGGATACCCCGTGGTAGAATTAGCCTTGAAAAGACAGCTGTCTATATAAGCGGTAAGCAGTGAGGAGGCTCCCTTGATTTTGGAAATGCTACAGACCAACAGCGACACACACACACACACACACACATTTCTCTGTAGCTATAGTTGGTCTTTAGTGATGAAAAGTGCTCATGTGTGGGAGGTGGAGGATAAGATTTATCCTTTTGTTTTCCATGTGAATAAGTAGGCCAGACCTCTGACAGACACATCCACATACCCCATTACCCTCAGGCTGACAGGGCAAAGCTAATAAATATCAGATCATTGGAGAGAGAGAGAGAGAGCGTATGTGTAAACCCCTCCTGAGGGCAGCGCTCTTAATGTCTGGACTGCCGTAGGGATTCCAACTAAACAGTCAGTCGCCCAGTCTGTTTGTCTTACAAATATGCTTTGGCACGAACGCCGCCACTTTAACGTGTGACAGATAAATCCAACAGAAACATTGAAAAACAGCGGGGGCCAGATCTCAGTTCAAGCCGTCGGCTGTTGGAACACGACGCGCTTCGCTAAAACAGGCCACATTAATATTTCTGTTTACGAATTAAGAACTTTGTGTTCCAATTTGGCTAACATCCTTACATCGATAAAAAGTCATCAGGATTCTTTTCCAAACGAAATCTATTTTTATTTGGAAATAGTGTGTTTACAGATGAAGCATATTTCATAAGTACTGAATGTGACCTTTTCAAGGAGTTCTGGCCCTTATCACGACCAACGATGACTCGTCATCTTATCAGCTTCTTTACAGCACTTCATTATTTATTTCATTACAATGATAAACATTAAGTATAATAACACTCTGTGATAAATAAGGATACATATATGTATGTTTTGATATTGTTAAAATACTGTGGAACTGTGAGATGAACAAAAACGTTGTCTCTAATGTCACCATTAAGAGAAATTGTCATAAACAGCAAGATTTAAAGTCACATGATTATTTCTAAAGAGATTTCTAAATTGTGAAATAAAGTGGCATTGTGAGATGAGAGATACAGTCTTGGTGGCATGAGTGGCAAAGTGGCATGTACAGTGCGAGAAATCAGTTGTGATATAAAACCACATCGCAAGATATAGGGTCACAAAGTGATTTCGCCTTGCAAGATACTGTATAAAGTTTTATCTTGAGATTTGATGTCATGTCAAGAGTTAGAAAGTGGCGTGCATGAGAAATAAAACCCCAAATGCAAGCTATAAAAGTCATTTCGTATGTTGCAATAAGAAAAAAGCAGAAAAAAATGTGAGACTACATGACAACGTTGCATTTATGCAATATAAAGTTGCAATTACCTAAAACTGGCTTCCCTATTTGCATACATTTTTTTTTTGTAATTATGTAAATGCATTTTCCTGCTTTAGGTATGAATCTAACAAAACAATATTTGATATTTTTACTGTAATGCAAGACAAAAATACTGATGCTATTTGGCCTTTACAGTGAAACAAGGTAAAAAATATAATGAAGACAGAATTTTTGCTTCGCTTCTTTTGTTTTAAATTGAAGAGCAATAATTTACAGCTGCGAGGCAGGATCTGTGACATGCATGAAAGAGAAATGAACAGAGACAGTGGAGACTGCATGATCAGTCAACTGTGAAAAAGAAACTATTCAGATTTGCATCACACTTGAATAGACAGATAAACATGAGATATGAGTATTGCTGTGAGAGGGGAAATCTCCAGGACGAGGGGAAATATGATAGACTGCACGTTCCTAACCCTCTGTCTTCTTTCATGTCTAAGGCAGGCGTGATGAATTTAAATATGCCACCCCGAGATATCTGTTGCTCACACTTCAGTTTCACACCCAAGCAAATGCATAGATGCAGAAAGACTGCAAAGCCCCCAATGTTTTGCTCTAATTGTTTCAGACAGCTGCTGGGACTTATGGGCTCCATTGAGTGTCACTGAATTACTAACCAAAGTTTTTCAATCAATCTAACAGTAAACACACAGGAAAGACCTGCCTTCACCAACAAGGGGAATTTATTTCAATGACAGTGTTCACAGAAGCATGACTATCATCATCAGTTGAATCAAACAGTAGAAGGCTTGGCTGAAACATACTGCATTCATTAATTAAAAGAGAAATCGAGGTATTGCTCTGTCTTGGATTTTTCTTAATTTAATTTTTGAGACTTTTTTTGGAAAGTTTTCAGACCCCCTTAAATTTTTCACTCTTTGTTATATTGCAGCCATTTGTTAAAATCAGTTTAAAAGTTCATTTTCCCCTCATTAATGTACACACAGCACCCCATATTGACAGAAAACACAGAATTGTTGACATTTTTGCAGATTTATTAAAAA
>JAUYWG010000057.1:6144911-6160516 GCA_034779775.1 Enteromius afrohamiltoni | reverse complement strand
GACCAAAACCTTCTCCAGAGTGCTCAGGACCTCAGACTGGGCCGAAGATTTACCTTCCAACAAGACAATGACCCTAAACACACAGCTAAAATAACCAAGAAGTGGCTTCACAACTACTTAAAGAAAAAGAAAAAAAGAAGGTGTAAATGGGTTTTCATAATATGGAAGGCTTTTTGTGGCAATGAATAAGATAAAAAAAAAGTTTCACGTGATAGAAACTAGCAAATCTAACTACAGTATGAGACTTTGTCTAAGATGTAGGAGACTTCTGTAAGATCACTTATTTGAGGAGAAAATAAAGAGAGCGGATCTCACACTCCATTCAATGTAGTAGAAACAATAGCGACATTAAAATATTGTATTTGTAATTTTCCTTTCCTGAAGTGCAGATGTAAGATATTCACAACAGAACTGCAATTTTGTGTATATCAGAAAGACTTGGCAATCTCTTATCAGCATCTATCCCCTCAGTAAACCAAGCAGCCTTCAGGAAAAGATAACAAGCCAGAGTCAACCACAAAACACAATAACATCCCACGAGAGAGAGAGAGAGAGAGAGAGAACGTACAGATCACAGCCACAGGAGAAACAGAAACCAACACAAGATGCACATACTGTACTGTAAGCACCTGCACACACATGTACACTTCATTAACAAATTACAGCACCACATACTGATCATTTCATCTAAGCATTCTTAAGACCAGACAAATGTTTATTATCCAAATTCTAACAAACACCATATATCGATAGACGATGGAAAAATACACTGGTTATTGACAGGCTTAACAAAAGTTCCTAATAAAATTACCTTTTGGGTTTTGAATAGACTTGTAGGCAAGGTTCATCTATTCCTGTATATCACATACGGTAAACTTACCTCCAATAATTTCTTACCCTTTCAAAGGGCAAAAACAGTTTGAAGGGATTGTATATGGAAAGTTTAAAGTAGGTGTACGTTCACATGTGGCGAGCCACTCTTACATAAGTCAGTCAGTTCTGCACATGTGTGGAAACTCCGATATTTGTGACAGGATTTCAAACTCCAAGCTAAATTTCCTGAGGCTCAGCAGTGCTGAAGAATAGAGCATCACGGTGTGAGCGGATTCTGTTACCCACAACAGTCTTGGCAAGAGAAGAAGAAAATCATCCACCCCAATTTGGCAGCTTATACTCGACTAGTGTAGCTTTCCATAGACAGCGCTGCCAATTTCCTTTACATCAATATGCATCTGAGAAGAATTCAAGATGATGTCTGAACTTAAGGACTTGGATTGGCAGCCTCTGGGCTAGAGAGATCATTTCTGTTCAATTGGATAGATTTGAATTAGGTGCTAAAAATATTTCTTTCTTAAGCTTCTTAGGTTGATCCAGAATGAAAGTTTCTCCATTATTTTTCCTTTTAATCTGGTTAATTTTGAAGATGGAATATTATATTTTGCAAGTAGAAAAGTAAACGTACAGAGCTGATAGATAAAAATGGAATCTACACACTGTGCCAAATTATTAGGCAAGCTCAAATACTGGTCATATTGTTTTCCAAGAACATTTTACCAATCCCAAACCACATCAACCTTAACTATTACTGATTTTGTATTTAATCACATATATATGATTCGGGTTTATATTCGGGTTTGCCAAATTATTAGGCAAGTTTTCTTTCTCCAGATAAAATGAACCAAATTAGAGATTGAAGTCTAATATGAACATATTAGCATTTCTAACATGAAAAAATTATTATTTTTTTAGAAAGTTTTAAATATTTTTAGCAAGTTCAGGAATGACCATTGGATCAGTAGAGTTCAGAAGAAAAGACAAGTTAACTGCAAAGGAATTAACAATTCATGTAAAGAAATAGGTGAGAAACCATCAGGAGCTGTTTAGTCTCCAGCTCCATCATTTTTCAGTGTTTTGGTTCTCAGAGACTTTGCTTGAGTACTAAATCCTAAAAAAAATTGTGAAATCCATTTTTCATAGGCTTTATGTACAGATCAGTTGTGAGTGACTCTTGAAAACAGCATCACATCCTCTGTTTTAAGAATTGATCTTCCAGAATCTAGCAGTAAGCTTTAGGAGCTCATACTAGTCCATCTCTGCAAGACAAACATTTCAGGATCAAAAGGAAATTTATTACTGAGTTATTTAAAGCTCTTTTAATCATGTTTTCATTAGTGTCATGTGTACTTAGCATTGCCACCAAAGAAAAAAAGAAAATTAAACTTTTAACTCTGTTACACTATTATCAGCACTGTTACTCTACCTTGGTAACAGAGTTTGACGGTAACAGACACCAAATGTACTCGCAATTATAGAATCACCCATCTATATATATAAATATAGAGAGAGAAAGAGAGAGAGAGAGTATACAATATATATATATATATACTGTTCTTGCATTTATTTGTAATTAAACATTTAATTAATATTTATAATACATCTAATTTCATACTAGCTAGACAAAAATACTAACTAGGATCCTTATACAATTAAAGGATCAGAAATGTTCCAATGAGATTGTTAAAATAGTCCATGTGACATCAAGGGTTCAACCGTAATTTTTATGAAGCTACAAGAATACTTTTTGTGTGCAAAGTGTGCCACCCTAAAGCATCATTTTGGAGAGTATTTTGTGTTATTTTTGTTTTCTTTGCACACAAAAAGTACTTTTGTAGCTTTGTAAAATTACAACTGAACAAAAAGAACAACTGATATCACATTATTTTATCGATGGAGGGTCAGGCCCTGTTTACACTCTAATTACGTGCATTTTCGTCTTAAAACAAACTCTTGCTAGGGTTACGCCTAGCGTTTACACTACTCCAGCATTTGCTGCAGACCCCATTTCGGTTTGAAAACAGACTTCGGAAAACGATGTCGTGGTTGCCCACATTCTCTCTGCGTATCCTTGACGACCGTGTAAACAATAACATCATGCTCTAACATCATGCTCTCATTATTTATTCCATCTTCCGAGCGTGCAGATGCTTCCGTAATCTAAATAATAGGGAGTCTACATACGCATCCTGCATCTTTGGTTGTACGCGCATGAATGGTCATGTCACATGCGTTTTAGGTAGTGTAGTGTAAACAGTGATAATTTCTGAAGCGCTGTGGAAACGAGGATAGTTTTATTCACACTAACACACTAGTGTAACCGGGGACCTAAGAGAGCTCTTTGAATGCATCAAAAATATCTGGTCTGAAAATTGGGTGGCATATTTCATTTGTATTATGAAGTTCTTACTGGTTTGGAACAAGCAATTAATAACATAGTTTTCGTTTTTGGGGGAACTATCCCTTTAATATTTAGTAACGCATTGAGAACGTTTTAATCAAGATGACATCATTTTCATTTGGTTAAAAATATAGTTGACATTCTCCTGCCATTTTTTGTTTCACCCAGTTTTCTCATGACATAGCGTCTACATCCTGATACATTGGTTTTACGTTACCTTAGGCATTCTAATGAGGTTGAACATTGAGTAATGAGGCCCAGTGCAGATCCAAATGGATTCCTACACTCTCAAATAACTTTCATTTTAAGTGGGCAGCAACAATCATCCATCACAATGCTTTTGTCCACGTACTTGAAGAAAGTCATGGTAGTTTAGTTACATTCTCACAATTAATCGGGCCTTTATACATCATGTGATTTCAGCACAAGCTTGCGATTTTCAACATCCCAATCTAATGCCATAACAATAACCCAACACCCCTGACAAGCACAGGTCTGCGAGTGCAAAGATTTGTTTGGTTTAATAAATCTCGTGTTTTTCTTGGGTCAAGGCTGAATTGCACTGGGATCACATCATGTAGAAGCACACAGGGACACCCTGACATGGATGCTGTACTGAGTATAATTCACATAACATGTGCGAATACGAGCTCAGATCTGCACTTGAGACAACATGTCCGCTGTTTTCCTTCATTAGTGATGAATTACGCAGCACAGGCTGATCCCGCGTTCCTCCTCGACCATAAAATTCACTTTAATTGTGGATTAACTACATTCAGACGCTGAACACAGCTGTTCGTCCTGTAGCCAGGAACACGAGAGGACCAAAGTGGTCACAGGTCTGACACAAACATTATCAGAGGTCAATGCATGTGGAAAGCGAAGAGGTCTCGGAAGTCCTCTGTGAACTTCATACGGGTAAATATACTTCATTAAAGACCTTATCCTTGTGTAATGTTGTGAAAGGAGCCAAGCCCACGAAAGTTTCTACCACCAGCCCTGTGGTACAATGGCACTGGTTTCCGATGGATATAAAACATAAGTTTCCAGAATAAAGAGAGAAAAAGGAGGGGTCTGTTCAATGGGATAAATTTGGGTGGGGTGTTCAAGCAGCGGTGTGAAGTTCTTTTGAGCTTCAGTCCTGTGCACATTTCCATAACAGGAAAGGCCAGTCTGGCTGGCCCAAGAGGCTGCGTTTCATTTAGCCAGCCTGAGAACTCTCCGCTCCTCTGCTTCTCGTCTCATGATGACTGCGCACTCATTTAAACTCTGGCTTTCTATGGATGCTCATTATTGAGGTTCTTTGTATAATCATGGATAGGCCTACACACACACACATTACAAAAGGCACTCCAGTCCACCAAACACAATGTGCAACAGTTTTTATTTTGACAGGTTTTTTCTTTTGGTAAAAGACAACTTTTACATTTAGTCAATATTTCATTAGATCATGTGAATTCATTTGAATTATTTTACTCTCTGTCTGGAATCACATGAAGAAACAGAACAAACTGAGACCTACTAAATCCAGAAAAACTCCAAGATGAAGAAAAAAACCTACCTGGAAAGCTCCAGTACTGTTCAGAGTTTCAGACGCTCGTGTAAAAACGCTGTAAAATGAGGATGCTTTCTAAAAATAGATTTCATTTATCAATTAACTTCCATTAACTAAATCAAATAAGTATTTGGTAAAACAGATTCTGTTCACAGTTTCTCATTTCATGAACATTTTAATTGTTTTATTTGTGCCTCATGCCATGTAGAAAACAAAAAACACAACTAGTAACTTGAACAAAAAATAAATAAATCCTGGCATTTCACGATCAAAGGTCTGACAACAATGTACGTAAAATGAGCTAAATAAAAATCCACACACACTAAACCCATATTAATTCATTGAAAGCTCAAACGGGTCAGTACTCGTTTATTTATTGGACAATATTCTGTGTACTTTCCACAACATTGAAAACATGGTTAAGGCATTGTAACTTGCAGAGTTCTTACAATTTTGATGAAAAACTGCAAACGAGTCAGTCATCTTGTGTGCACTACACCAGCCCAGATATCACTGCACACAACACTGGGTGATATATTGCCAAGCACTCCTAGGAGCACTATATTTAAATCAAATAAAGCATCTTATTTTACTGCAACGTGGGCACATTTGATGCCAAACTGTTTTCCTGCCTTTGAGGAGGGCAAATAAAGACCGTTCATGTATATTTTTCATGTACGCCCACAGAAAATGAGTGTCTTTTTCCCACTGGCTAAGCACTTACAGAAGCTGACGCTTTATTAAGGCTTGAGCTGCTGTTGTGTTTGGCAGAGGATCATGATCTTTTGAAGTAGAGTCTGGACCAAGCCAAACAACAATGCTGCAACAGCTTCTGGGTTTCCTCAGCAAAACGGCCCATTAAACAGACCCTTGATGATGGTAAAACGGTTTCCTGGATTTCTCAAAACACAGAGCAAAGGAAAGACGAGCGAGGACTGGAAAAACTGTAAGATGACAGTGCAAAAATGAGGAAAAGAAGGCAAGATCTTCTAAAGATTATTTCTGAAAACACTGTAAAAACTGAGGTGCTTGTGTTTGAATGGCTTTCCTGAGACGTACACATTTAAGTTTATTTACTTCAAATAGTTTAGTCATTTTAAGCTTAATAAACCATGCATTTAAACTTTACATCGGTTTAATGTTGTTTAATATTATGTGCTTAATCTCGTGTATATCTACATGAATAAAAATAAATAATATATATGTATGTAACTAAATCTAAATACTAATCAAATTAAATGGAATCAAAATTCTAAATAATAAAGAAAAATAAAAAAATCTACATGCTGTGCTTGTTGAGTTAATTATTCATTGTTTTATTATAATTAAAAAGCTAAGAGGTGTATTAAATCCCTGTTTGTAAACCATTACAAAGCTCAACAACATTGCTTATGTTTTAAAAATGTATTATCTTGTTTTGTTTTGTTTTTTGTTATTCTCTTTGTTATACGAAATTATTATTTTGTGTATGTGTGTTTCTCTGTGTGTGTGTGTGTGTGTGTGTGTGTTGAAGAGCCTTGTCTTATTGCTTTCATCAAGGTGTCAAGGTGCAATGTAGCATCACAAATGAAGCAATGACAAGCACATTGTTTGAGTTCCTGTTTTAGTAACCAAAAAATATCTGAAACAACAAAGAAAGGATTAAAAATGGAGATATACAGAGCTGCTGGCTCTGACGGCACCCGCATACGCAGTTCAGCGGAGGTTCAACTGTGCGCGCACACACACACACACACACACACACGTTTGTCTTGTTCTATCAGGTGAATGATATTTTCCATTCTATTTTCAAACCGACCCCTATCCCTAAAACCTACCCATCACAGAATTTTTTTTACATTTGTTTCTGTGAAAAGTGAGGACATTCCATTGGCGGAATGGTTTTTATACAGTAAAAACTGTATACTGTCTTTCACCAGCCAAATATAATAATACACCAAGTGTTTTAAAAAGACATGGGGTAATGCCCTGAAAAGTCACCTTCTCCTTGTAATACCTATGTACCAGTTATTACACAAATATACGTCCTCATTTGTCACAAAAACGTGCGTACAAACACACTGTAACCCCTGTCCTTGAGGACGAGCGCAGCATGTTTCTCACTGTGCAGAACTGAAACTCTTAGAACTTCGTACACAAACAGAAGATGGGCTGAAGACAGAAAAGCAAGTCTTATGACAAGCTGTCACATGAGCAGCCATCTCCAGCACAACATAACAGCCAAATCATCATTAGGAGGTGTAGGAGAATGCATTTCAGTCACTAAGCTTTTTATATGAAACGGTATAAATTACTGAGGCAGATGGGCACTGCGCCCTTAAACTCATTAACAACGCCAGAGGTGACAAACAAGGTCAAGTGACCTTGGTATAATAATTAGACACAACTTATAAAATGACAGAATGCAAAATAGTCTCAACTGCTTTTTTTTTTCAAGAAACTGTTAATAACCAAAGTTCCCTTTTTCTAAAGGAAAGCAGACACTGACTAAGATCTATCACACTCGTAGCTCATATGAGTTGTGCACAATATTTAAAACTTTTAAAGCCATGTGATAAAACAGAATTTCCAGTGCTACATGCACTTTTTCAAGCTGTTTGGACTGAAATGTGTGTTGGGAGTGTATGTACACCCTGCAATGATAAAGATCCACCAGTAGTTTTGTTTTAATGTAATAAAAATAGGTTGCCCCTTCTGAAATCAAGCCATTCTCAAATGCATATGGGTGTGGTGTCACACCGACAGAGGCCACTCCCACAATAGTTGATTGACAGCAGCGTGTCACACAGACTGAACTGGTGTCTTACCTCAGACCCGCCCTGAGTGAGCCGTCATCAGACAGAGACGCAGAGACAAGCAAGACTTCTAAGAGATTGAGGTGTTTTGTTGTTGAATGTACTGTAGCAGTAGTCATTTACCCCGACATCTGAGTGACTGAAGACGCGGAGGATTTAAAGCCCGGCCAGAAATGAATAATTAATAACTAATTTTCTACCTGTATTCGGTCTACACCTACCCCCTCCAAGAATGAAAAAAATAGTCACTATTGTTGTACAGTGTAAAAATGACGCTGTATTGATGTGCTCATGCCCATAGCGTCCTTCTAGCCTTTACCTTTTGTTGGTTCCTTTGTGTTGGTTCATTTACAAGTGCAGTGTTTTCAGTGTGCAACTAAATAAAAAAAATAGTTTAAATACAAAAAATCTAAACCAAAATAAAAGTGCATTTAAATAAAACTATAATTACACATTTGTAACTATGAAGTTGCAGGACATATTTTAAAACATTAACTTTAAGCATTATATGAAATCACAAGTTATAATTCAAAATATAATCAAGTACTTACATGTGCTTTAGTATGGTAGTCAACACAACATGATCACTTCTCTAAAGCAAAATTCTGTTTTTAATCAACAAAAAATTAATCAAAACATGTTTGAGAACAAAGACTTTTTTTAAAAGACTTTTTAAATATTATTTTCACTGCAAGTGCACATTAAACACAAATTTCAATGAAGCACACATCTTTTCAAATGAGGAAAGTCAGTATGGATCAAAACAAGGATGAAGAAATAATAACAGTTTTTTTTTCGTTTGTGGGTGAACTGTTCCTTTAAGACGTGTGACCTGTGTGTTCACTGAACTGCTCTCTTTGCAAACACTGCATGGTAACACACCCAAGGTTTGTCCATTATAATGCATAATTAATAAATGACCTCTTTTGTCGACCCATTATTTAGGCTTGAAATTACGGCGATGTGGCTCTGGGTATGCTCCGTATAGCTTCAGTTGTCTGGGCATGTGAGGGTGGGGAAGGAATTCTGGGAAACAAAAAGCATTCTAGATTGTTTAGAGGGTGTGACTATTACAAGATGACTGAGTTGCAATTAATGCATTGTGTAGAGTTGGGAAACTTATCAATTGTAAATATTTGGACATATTCTTAAATCACTAAATTAAAAAACTAAACGAATCTAACTAGAACGGCCATTTCATTGTTATACATCAATAACTGAAACACCCTGTAATAAACATGTACAGTCTAGTCATGAATAGGGTATCGTGAACACAGTACATGTAGGTGAATTACAAAGAGCTCATATATGAAGTTCATTTAGGACAGGCTTCTTTGATTGAACTCCATTCAAAATCTATGGAAGTGTAATAACCAAAAGTGCACTTCATCTTCCCTCTGCTTAGGATGCACAAATTAGACAAGTGGCCTGGTCAGAGACTCTCTCTCTCTCTCTCTCTCTCTCTCTCACTCACTGTGCAGTGTAATTAATTTAATTGGTTGGCCTTGTGCCAGTCAGCCAGTGATTTGTGTCTTAGCCCAGACAGACAACCTAGCCAAAGACCCCCCGGTAAAGGCGGGACAGGTGCCCACTCCAATGCCTGTCTGGGACGGCCTATTTGATTGGAATGCTGTTTGAAGTCCCTCGAGAGATTTCTAGAACATTATAATATATGTAGTGTGTGGTCATGTGTTGTAGGTCCGTCCCAGGTGGAGTATAGTCTTGTAGCCAAAAATAAATAAAAGATAAGAATATCCGTGCTGTTCTTAATGCCGTATTTAAATTGACTATGTACTAAAATACTACTAAAATGGTGATTTGGATTTGAAGCAGCAGTCACCCTCAAGCCATCCTGGGTGTATATTGACCTTTTTCAGGGGAAACAATTGGAGTTATATAAAAAACATGTAAAACAACTGTGTGGCGCACTTTTTTATGATGGATGGAGGAGCTTATTTACTGCCTTTACAACCCTTCATTGGTCTTGGACATATAATATATAATAAACAGTCAAAGACCTAGGATGGCTTAAGGGTGAGTAAATCATGGGGTAATTTTCCTTTTTTGGGTAAACTATGCCTTTAAGTCTCTCACCAAGGCTGCATTTGTTTGATCATGAATTCAGCAATAACAGTAATATTGTGAAATAATATTAAATAAAAAATAATTTATAAATAAAGTTTAGGTAACTAGTGAGTTATGTCAATAAGTTGTAGTTCAATTTGATAACGTGTACAGTCTTCATATCCAAGAAGCTAACTTTGCTTTTACAGTTACAGAATATGGATTTCTTTGAAATTCAATTGATTTTAATCATACTTTCATACATTCTAAAGCAATTCTATACCCTACTTGCTTCCTCAATTCAATTCCCCTGGCTTTCCAAATTCCATTCGGAGTGCCACACAAGCCTGTTCTCCACTATCCTGCCAAATAAAGGCAAAAAGGCCAATAAATACCACAAAAAGTCTTAAATGCATACTTGCCATTTTGTGTCAAGTATGTGACAGACCAGAGGGAGCGATTGTAAATTAATACCCACCGTGGCCATTTCTGCAGCTGAACGTTTCCTGTAAAGGCCGAGAGAAGTGGAAACGGGGAATAACGGGAATAATACAGAGATGAACTGCTCAGAGCCAGCAGGGGAGCGGGACAGAAAGACAAGCGAAGGAGGGGGAAAGAGACAGAGCAAAAGAAAACGGGGCAAAGAAGGCGGTAGACACTGACAGTAAAGGAGAGAAGAGGAAGCAGACGTAATTCTACTTTAGCTCTTCGATTCCTGGCAGATGCTGACTGTGGCCCCTCGATGACTCACAGCAGGTTGATCACACCACTTTTACAGCAGATCCAGGATCAGTTGTAAGGCCCTGCGAACAGAGTGATGACTGAATGAGTCACAGCCTGATGATCTCAGCTGATCAGGGCACTGCAGGTATCAGATTATTTCTGCTGTTCATCGTCTTACCTTCATCCAATTACACACACAAACTGGAACTACATACATTAACAGATAACAATAAGCTTATTGAGATATAGAGGCTGCTGCTGTGTTTATTTTAAACTATGAACCTACAGTAAATGTACTTTATTAGAATCACTCTTCTGATATATGTGAATATGGTAATATTGTAGAAGTATGTATACATTATTAGAATTCCCCTTCAGATATACATGACTGTGGTGATACTATATGTGTTATGACTGTTAGTCCACATGTGTTTTCTGGAACAACGGTTTGACTGTGATCTTGGAATTTACACAATTCAGTGTCAAATATCGGTGCAGTACAGATGATCATGAGCTAGATAGGACTTCAAATACACTGTAAAAAAAATTGTAATTAAAACTGTAAAATGCTGTAAATACGGTACAGACAAAAAAATGTTAATAGGTTAACAGTAAGTTACCGTACTATATACAGGGGAAAAAAACATGTAAAACAACACATTTAATAACCAGACATTTAATATAATTTTACAAAAATGTTGGTAATTGTACATTTTGTTTTTGAAATAAGTATATAATTTACAGTCAAAAACTGTAAACTGATATTCCCAGAATTTCCTGCATTACACTCAGCATTTGAACGTATTTTGCTTAAATATGTTTTTTTAATAGTTTTTGTTATCAGTTATGAACATTTGGGCTTTATGTTACATCTTCCGTTGTTTAATGAATGATTGTTGTGTTACCATGATGGTGTTTTGTATTTGTATGAATGACTCTGTGCCCCTTCTACATATTAGTATATACTTCTGCTTTGATTCTTCATGTGGCTTTCTCTTTTACCAATTGCATTATTATTGTGGTTGTCAGTATTTTAAAAAAGTAAAAAAAAGAGATCTTAATAGCAGTGAGCGTTGTTCAATGAACAGGTTTACTTGTTTGTAAATTACAGTTTTTGTAATTTACAGTAAATTTACTGTAAATACTGTCAAATTTATTTTTTTTTTGCCATAAATGTTTTAGTAAACACTACAGAATGGTTTCTTACAGTGATATGTACGTCTTTGTGTTTTGGAGCTAGCATACAACACTGGGCCATTTCTAGTCCAAGTGATGAATCTGACTTTGTAAAAACGTTTATTGGTATGCATCGCTAATTCATTTAATTTTAAGATTGATTATTTATTCTGAGTGTCTATTTACACTATACGTACACAAATAGCCCTCATTTTTGGCAAAGGCTATTTACAGTAACTCCACCCACCAATGTGTGATTTAAAAGTTACAATTTTCATAAGACGGCTGTCATACAACAGCTGGTAAAACACATAGCATAAAACAGTATTTTTGAGGCAATCAACCTTTTTGCAATTATTATTGTTATGTGTGGGTACCATAGTTCTTTTGTGAATTTTTACTAATTAAATCATTTTAACAGCAATCAATGCGCTTGGAATTTTTGCATGAGGGTAAAAGAGTTCCCCGTCACAGATTCTGCACTAGGTTCAAGCAGGTCAAGTGGGTTCACCATGCTGGCAAACAGACCAATATATGAATTCCAAAATGTGATAAACAGCATTCAGAAAAAAAAAAAAAATGCCAAAATCAGCATATTGAAAATTCTATTATTTTACACTAAATGTGATATTAATTTTGTTGTGTATTTTCAATGGATTTATTGCATATTGGGGGAAAAGTCTGTATTGGAATTTTTTATGTTATTATAACCTAAAGATGCTATGTGAAAGTTTTCCCTTTCTTGGTAAAAAAAACAAAACACATTTTTGCTAAAATTTATTTGAAAAGGATTTATAGCGTTTTGAGACCAAACTCTTTAAATGATCTTTAAGGGGAAAAAAAGAAAAGAAAAAGTATTCATGGAAGTCCACACTTAAATATAGCCATGATTAAATCATGAGCAAATCACATAAAAACATATAAATTATACTATATGAATATATACAAATGAGTGTATATTGTCTTAGCACTTAGCATTTTAATATTTTTATCGCCGGATTTAACTGGCTTACAAGTGGTTAGTGAATCTGTCACTAAAAGGTTTTCCTCACAGCCTTTACACTTAAGTTTCAAGTAAGCGGTTTGAAGGTATTTCGGACCTTGTTTCTTGCACTCGTATGTGGGTGTATATGAAAAGTGTCAGGGGTCAGTTGAGTGCCAGGCTCCTCTGTCTCTGCAGGGTGCTTTACTTTACTCTCGACTTTGCCGGCACCCCGAACACAGGTTTTACATACTGGTAAGAGACAGGGACTTCCCTCTCTATCTCTGACACATACACCCCCTACACACACAAACACAGCCTGCTGAAAACACAGATAGCTTTTATTGCTTACATTTGCCTTTATACTGTTTATATAATGGAAGATAATATCATTGTTTGTCGGAATCTGACCAGAAGTACAAACATTCAGTGCTGCGTATATGCAAACAAGCGCACGACACCTTCTGCCTGTAGTGTCTGAAAGACTGAGAAAGCAACAGAAAGAGAAAGAAAAAGTGCAAGAAAAAGAAAGTGAAAGAGAATCCTGAAAAAGATTGCGCTAAATGTGTTGATCCAGGATATATTCTAGTACATGTAAACATAGATCATGTTTCATTTTCTTTCTTTATTTATTGTGCACTAACTGCTTCAAAATCTCTATTTATTATATGTAAAAAAAATCTGGAAAAATTGGGAAAACTCTACTTTGAATATATATATTTATATATAGAGAGAGAGACATGCAATATGGAAGACATTACCATACCATCAGTTGTTTTTTTTTCTTCCCAGCAACATTTTTTTCATAAGCTTTTCTTAACATGAAATGAGAAGTAACCGAGGAGCACATCTCTGCCAGGACTATCGAGTGATTCCCGGACATGTGATAAATGTATTATTGATTCTTGACCACGTGGCAAAATCATTAATATCATTTCATGATATTAAGTAGCCCTAACTTGAGGAATCACCCTTTTACAGTAGAGTATTCATGATATTCTGTGAATATCACAAACAGCTTTAACCAGAAACAGCCCACAGCTGGTTTATCGTACATTAAGAGGGAATTTCTAATGTCTGCCCCTGTTTCTCAGTGCAAAGGTGTAAAGTACAAGAGAAAAGCCCCCTGTTCAGCGATCTGAGCCCCTCGCGTACTCCCACACATACAGTGCTCTGTGTGCCTTCCACTTCAACTCCTCACACTGATAAGACTCAGAAAAACACAGAAGTGATCTCTCGATTATTTGACACGCAGACCAGCACAAGTGTAATTCCCGGAGGTAAGAGGATAAGGGGTGTGAGATAAAAAGAGAAACAGAAAGAGAAAAAGATGCATGTTGTTTAACTTCACACAAAATCCCTCCAGTTCCTTTCTCTTTTCCTGATTTTGTCCCTCATCAGAGTGAAACGATGGCAGAGGGAATCAGCACTATAGTCACATGACCATCGGGAGATCCCTTCACAGCCCAGTCATGTGATTGGCTGGAAGCTTCTCCTACAGCCAAAGCTGCTTCCCAGAAACCTGAGATGAGGAAGAAAGTAAAAGAGAAGAGAGAAAGAAAGTAAGAAAGATAGAGAAAAGCCTAATCTGTGTGTGTGTAACTTATCTGACCTTTTTTGACTTTACAGGGTTTATTAAACCCATTGCTAAGGCCTCTTAGTAAGACTTTTTAAGCAAGTAAAATAATTTTAATAATTAATTAATTTTTATACAGTAAACATGAGCATATTCTCCTATATCATTTATGAACCATACAAGCCTGATGTATCAAATATGATACTTAGGACAAAACAGAAATACAAATTTGTTTTTAGATTTTATTTTTAGTGCTCAGCAATTATCACATCCATAATAAAAGTAATATATGTGTGTACACTGTACATATTTATTATGTATATATATAGAGAGAGATATAGATATATTTATGCACACAAGTGCATGTAAGTTTAAGAAAATTATGTTTAACTAAATTATTCATTAATATAATTATAAATTACATGAATATAAATATATGCATGTTATTACATGTACATATTTTCCAAAATATACACTGTATGTCTGTATGTTTATACACATCACACACACATATATTAACAAAACATTTTTTGCCAGCACTATTTATTATTAATTTGTTTATTAAACAGGTTTTACAGGATTAAACAATTTCACTCTGGAAAACCAGAAACAGTCAGCGTTATGAAGCTTAAAAGTGTCCCAGTTATAAAATAACATGGAAAAGGGCAAAACAACCCTACATGCTTACATCTTGAGCCAGGGTTGGGTGAAAGACAGGGACATTTTAAAATGAAATTAGAAACGATAGCATTTAAACTCCTGTTAATAAAGGTTTTGACACCCTCTCCAGCATCACAGATACACACTAACTCCTACACCTCGGGTTTAATGTCACAGAGCGATACAGTAGTAGAGTCTGGATGAGAAAACACTGTGGTAGTTTCAGTGGAGTGGGCGGAAATGCGCTGGTGGTTTTACGTCGCAGAGCCACAGGGTACATTACCATAACACAACCTTAAAACAGCACCTCATTCTATAAAACAGTCACATTAAAGTGCGGGAACGGGGATTATCACTAATAATTTATGTATGGAGTTATGCATAATATCTTATAACTAGGCCTATAATTTACTTTAAAAACTTACTTGTTGACTACAGTATGTGTAATGTCACACAAAGCCACAGGCTTTTACGAAGAGCAGTAACCGTCCTTTGGTTTTTGTAAAATTTCTACAGTCAGGTTTGAGTAAAGACACATTAGAGCTGAAAAACAATTACATATTAATGCATTTGAAAAGAAGACATTATCTGTACGTACGCTGTAAAAAATTACAGTGATTTTAACTGTAAAAAAACTGAAAATGCTACAATGGTACATTCCTGTAAAATTTACAGGAAAAAAATGTAAACTGACATTCCCAGAATTCCCTCTATTGCATTTAAACTTTTTTTAAAAAATAACTCTGTTTACCCTTTCAGTCGAATCACTTCGACGTTACATATGGGAACTCGCCAGAGACACCAAATGCCTTTGAGCTTTATACAAAAGGCCAATGAAT
>JAUYWG010000057.1:6119330-6135271 GCA_034779775.1 Enteromius afrohamiltoni | reverse complement strand
CACAACCTTTAAGATAGGGAGCTTTTCTTATTAAAAGAAGCTGCTGCTTACTATTCAAACGGGAGTTTGGAGCAGTGGAGGGTAGTGCTTGTTGTTTTAATGATTTTCAAATGAGATATATGATATTTATTAATGTTATGCTACTTACAAATAGTACACTAAAAATGCACACTTCTTTTTCACACCCTCCCCCACCTTTACTAGGTCTTTTCCCTAACAAGACTCATTTACAATATGTTCCTGTCTGCAGCCTGTCAGTTACAACTGCTCACACATACAATCATTTTATCTATTTTCTAGTCCTCTGGCAGAATCTCTGAGGGTCAGGACACATCCTCTCGTTTCCTTTCCTTACTATCTGCTCCCTCACCTTTCCCCTTTCCCACAATCCTAAACACCCTTCATCTGCAGGAGCTGAAAAGATTCACACAGATTCAAAAATTGCTTCTATCTTCTTCTGGACCTTAAAGCAACAGTTCCTCAGCCTGTGTGATTATTTACTCACAGTGTTATCGTTGCAAAGCGAACTTCCCCTTTTACTTTTCACTTTTAGATATAGCTATTTGACTATGTGTAAAGCACTAAGCCAGCAATATTTAGTTTGAGAGTGAAATGCAGAACAATAATCGATTTGTTAGCCAAATGATGAATCAAATACCACAAGCACACAAACAAGCGCAAGTGTATGCATTAAGGAAACAAAGAAATGCAGTCATTTATGCAAAAACCACAAGAGAGTGAAGCCTTTGAGCACTTTCAGTTGGCACGCTGCCTGGCTGCAACGTGAAGGAAGGCAGAAGATATGGGTTTCTGTCTTCATCACACTGCCTCTCGCTGACTGCTTGGCATTATGCAGCTGCTTCATGCTATTGACAGTGAGTGATTGAGTGTGTGTGAGAGAGAAACCCTGACATAGGATGAGAGATGAGTGTGAATTATGGTCTGGAATGAGTAGCAGGTATGTTTATTTTAAAAGGGTGGATTACATGCAACGAGTTCACACTAAGCATGCAGGTCCTTTGCACAGTGACAGCTTTATAACCTCATGCACAGGTGTCTCCAGCACAACTAGTGCAAGCTACTACAGTAACTGTCAGCTACTGTAAAAATGCTTCAAACGCTGTTTTAAAGTGCCCCAATTGGGCCATTTCCAGTATTGTGTACGTGAATGTAAGCGATCTGCAAAGTTGTATATACAAAAGTGCACGATAATTAAGTTATCGTCTCTCAAAATAAAGAATTGAGTCTATACAGCCTAAACGAGTCTTTAGCAATTCTAATTCAACTTCTGTGACATCATGGCGTAAGGCAAAAAAATTGTGCATTGTTCACAAATTGCGTTTTTTGTTTTTTTTTTCTAATTTGACCCATATGTGATTTTCTTATGACAGTCTGAACAGCACAAATGCGATTTTTTTTAAATTAGGGCCAGGCCACTTTCATATGTGTTCCTAAATGGGATACATTGATCCAATGTTTAGCAATGCTCCTTAAGTCTGAACGGACATGCGTTTTTTTATGTAATTGAAATGCGAGAGGCGTCACAATACTGTGCTGGAGGAGGCGGCAAGATTAAAAATCACAATGGCAGACAACTTCGTTATTTAAGCTCCAATTGCACATTAACTTAAAAATCACTAAACACACTCTAGCATGAGGAACATTTGATTATTTTCGCAAACAGTGCGCTGCGTCTGATGTCACGTCTTCTTCTGGGCGTTCGGGTCACTTCAGGGCTGTAAACGGTTTACACATGAGACTGATCTCATTTAATGCAAAAACGGATTTCAGCAAAAAATAAAGAAAAGAAATTAAGAGCATTACCATTTAAAGAGACACATTAAAATGTAGAAACAATGCATTTAAATGAATACTTAATAAGTATTGCACAGTAATATATCCATATAACATCCTCACAGGGTGTATGGGCCAATGTCTTATGATGTAATATGAGTCATGACTGTCTGGAAAATGTCAAAGTATCCCTGTGAAGTTGAAATTACTGTGTAGGTTGAAAGAAAAACTGTCAAAATATGTTGAGTTGGCTCTGTCTTATTTTAGTACCAAAAACTGTTTATGTGTTTAGTACTTTGAGACGCTTATAAAAACACATTCAGTGCTCAGAAAGCTAATTTACATATTTAGTGCATTAACCTGTTTTTCTTCACGTCTCACATGAATTTTTTTTTTTTTACATTTTATACGAGCAAGTGGAACTTTTCTCTTGTAAGAGGCCATTGACAAGTTAGCAGGATATATGAAGCGTTTGACGGGAGGAGAGAATATTTTGGGACTATACCTAAGCCCTCTCCTTCACCTCAGACTCAGACGGACCGAAGCACTGGGGTGAAAGAGTCTGGAAATTATGCATTTTGTGACATGCGGACAGAATCTGCTTTGACATTCCTGACAGACATCAACCAGACTTTGCTCTCCTTCACAGGGCTATCATTCAAACTCTCTTTTCATCCGTCCATACGGCTCTCTATTTGATTTAACTCAAAGCATTCTCTGATAAATTTTCCTGTAACCAAAAATGAAAGACCTGCCATCATTTTACTCACCCTCATGCTGTTGTTCCAGGCTTGTATTACTTTTTTTTAATCTGTAAAAAAAAACAAAAGGAGAAATTCTGAAGAATGTTCATGCTGCTCTGACAGTGCAGGAAAGAAAAGTAACAGAAGCTGCATTTTAAAAGTAGCCTATATTACTAATGTGAAACCGTACAATGTGAAAAACAGACTGAAAACTGGGGGGAGGGGGGGTTGGGTTTGTTTCTTATTGGTTATCACTTTTTTGGGAACAAAAATGCTCTAAAACGGCAGCTTTGCCAGACTAACTTTGCACAGGAAGTATGGGCGGGCCCAACTCTGGCTGAAACTCACCTTGTTTGTGATGTCACAGTCTTTCAGTTCTTAAGTTGCCAGTTACACATTCCAATCATAATACAATATAAAAGGACCTATTTTCTTTTTTTTTTGGTCTATATACACTCCGGGCAGCCACGGTATATTATACAAGTACCCCAGAAAACACAACCCAAGGTATAATTTTTCCCACGACAGCATTTGTTAAAATAGCCCGACTGTGCAGGAACACCGTGCCTCTGGCACACCTTTATCACCGCACTGCGAGGACGGCAAGAAGCTGGGGTCAAACGATTCATTTGTGTAAAAAAAAAAATTAACATGTTATTTATTTATTCATTTATTTTATTAATAGTTACCATTGACAGCACTAGTCTAAAAAAAATAGATTGATCAAGTATGGTTTTGTCATTGTTAAAATAAATATTTTTGATTAACATTAAATCTAAATGTAGGCCTAAGGTTTAAACTGAACCATTAATAGAAGTTGAGAAAACGTATAATTAAACATATCAAACTAACACATTTGTCTGCGTTGTTAATATTTGGAAAGATTTTGGTTCAGTGTAACCTTTTCTTTTTTAAGTGTTTTATATTTAGCTGAACTTTGCCTTTTGTTCCTTGGAAGAAAGTCATATGGATTTTCAGTGAACCGGTCATTTCTCAGCTTCTTCCACGAATGCAAAGTAACACAAATGTTAAAAGCATTATTCATTTTTTTTATAGATCCAGAATCATATGCATTTCATTAGCTGTAATATGTAGAGATATTGCATTACTTATGGGGCCGGTTTCCTGGAAAGGGATTAGATTAAGCCAAGACTAGACCTTTGCTAATTTAGTACATTTTTAGACAATTTTTAGAAACATGTCTTACAAAACTGCATTATCTGTGAGCAACAAACAATGACAAAAATGTTATTTAAGATATCTTAGTGCAAGAGTTTTCCAGTTTAGACAGCTCTTAACATTTATTTTAATCTAGGACTAGTCTTAAACCCTGATCGGGAACACATGAAAAAAGATAAAAACACATAAAAACATGGAAATAGAAAATAGCCACATTCAACCCGGCCCAACACATCACATCAAACACAGAAGCAGACATAAACACACACCTCACTAATAGCCGAGGAAAACATTCGCCCCTTCCTCCCTGATGAACTGAGAAAACAACATACACAAACACAGGAGAGACCCGCAGAGGTCCTGTTCAAATTTCCAGAGCCTCAGGACATCCAGCATCAGACTGACACACTATATGTGTGTGTGTGTGTGTGTGTGTGTGTGCAGACTGTAGCGAGGAACACTCCTGCTTTCCGGAGATGCAGCTATTTTCATACCTGACAGTAATAACAAGATTCAACAGGTTGAAGAGTACACCAAGAACCTGGTGAAATATGTGTCTGTGTGCAGTGGATGGACTGAACTTTGCGCACGCACGAGGGGTCAGTGAGTTTAGTGCACCTTTCAATATCATCGCGATGTGTGTACAGCATATATATGAGATGTTCATGTGCAGGCCTGACCCCTAAGATAAATATTTGCCTTTTTTGACAGGCCCAAACAGTGAAGCGGCCCACAGTAAGATCATATCTCCTTGTTTGTGAGAAGATCCTTTTGCTAATTCTGAAAGTGCTGCAGGCTTTAATCAGCATAAGACCTCAGCTGTTATTACAGCAATTTTAGTCTCACTTTACTTACGGTCGCCTCTAAATCCCATCTCTCCTTCCTTAAATCTGTCCCTTCTCTTCATCTCAATCTGCCCTTTCTCTTCTTTAGTTCCTGTTTTCTAACTTCCCTTTTTCTTTTGTCCTGCTCTTTTGCTAAAGGGACTTTTGCCATTTAATAGTTAGTGAAAGTAAGAAAGTGGAGTGAGATTAGTTGTAAATACATGCTATTTTTAAACCAATAAAAAACAAATGTATTTTTTGTTGTTGTCGTTTTGAAAACGAAAAAAAGAAAGGAGAAGAAGAAAAGGTCAAGAAAAACTGGGGGGGGATGGGAATGTCTTAATAAAAGAAATGTTCATTGGTATAATTTATTAAATTAGTTAGTAGTAATAGTAGTAGTTAAAATATATTACCATATTTAGTGACATATTGCAATATTGTTATTAATATTTTTTTAATAAATATTTAAAATGATATTTAAAGTGTATACATGAAGTAGATTTCACGTAACCCCTATCAAATATCAGATTAGCTAGGCTTCAGCACTACTTTTGCTGACTCCAGGTATATCAGTATATCAGTAAAGTAAATACAGAAATATGTAAATGTATAGATAAGTAGATCTATCTTAGCTTGGCAGCGTGTTAATGTAACTCTGTTGTAGTCAAGCTTCACTTGAGCGTTGTTTACTGTGCACTACATGTTTACTGAGATAAACGCTGCGTGTGAGGAGTGTGTTTAGGTGCTGACTACAGGGTGGGCAGCCACTCCTGCTGGAAGTCGCACTGTAATGATGAATCTGTGTAAATCTGCACACCGCCTGACCGGAGACGCACCCAGTCGTCTTTTTTGCATATGATTTGTGACAGGGTGTGTGGATGCACTGTTGGAAAGCCTGTGGAAACGAAGCCACCTCGGGGCTTTAAAAGCAGCGTGTCACTTTACGTACCCACTACAGGATCCCTCCTTCAGCTCTAACATATTCTCTGCTGTGAAAAAGCTTGAGGGTTGTTTGCAGTGTTATATAGCAGATATAGCATGTGTGTGTGAAATAGGCTGTTAAGGTAAGGGTCAGCCTCGGGGAAATTCCCTGCTGAAGTTCTTGTGAAATAGTCGAGATGGGTTATTTATTAGCTACTCTGGAATTTTACAAAGCAACTTCATGGAAGACTAATGACTTGACTCTGTGTGTGTGTGTGTGTGAGGGTGTGAGTGTGTGTGTGTGTGGGGGGGGGTCAAAGCTGCGACTCAGAGCAACACTCTAAACAAACCTGCTTAGTTTCAGTGGACTGCAGGGGAAGGTCATTTTTTACTTCCAGGCAGTGGTGATTGCTTTAAAAGAAGCTCGATTTCCCCTAAAGTGTCATCAGAAGTTACTTTTATCTACATACAGATGATCTAAATACACTGTAGTTTAATGTTTAATTCCACTTTGAATCTGATTGTTATGGCGATAACTCTTTGTGGGAAAATATATGAACACACGGGCCAAAGTTGTGCGTCACTAGGAGTCTATGGCAGATACCTGTACCATTTTAATGGAGCAAAGATTGATGTTCATTAGACAAGAGTATATAAACATGTCATTTATAGTTGCACAGAGATGCCCAGATCTTTACGAGTGTAGTGAGTGTTATTTTTTTATAAGAGAGAAATATTTCAACAGTGTGTTTTCAATCAGTTTGGCCCATTTAGAAGACAGGCTCATCTGTATGTTGCTTTAAATGGGTGGGACTTTGTAACAAAAGGTCAGACATTAAAACTGAGCAATTAAGATAAAAAAGTAACAATTTTCTTTTATTAAAGTTGATTAAATATTATTTGAATATGGCATTCTGTTGCATGCATGTGGCCTTGTAAATTAAAAACCTTTATTTAGAACGGAAGTAAAAAGGGGACTGCAATGCAGCTCTGTCTTGTGGTTAAAAATAGCTGATATAATCTTTTTCTGTCTTGAAACTTGTTATCATTAAGATTCTAATCAGACTCACAAGAAAACAGGTTTCCCCTGTCAAATTAAAAATATAAATGATAAACAGGCAACTGAGACTTATCACACAAATAGGACTTTTCTGAGAAAATACATACACTTATTTTTCTTGCATTTCTGAATCTTCCCTCCGAATTCTGACACCTCGCATTTATTATTCGTTTTTTTTAACAAACAAATATATAATAAATGCACTACTTAGTCTCACAATTCTTTCCTGCAATTGTGAATTTATAGTCTATCTTACAATTCATGAGTGCAGATCTCGCAATTGCACACTTTTGAGGAACTGCCAGAATTTTAGACTTGCAGTTTTTGCATGCCAAATGATATTCCATAGACTTACAGCACCATTTTAGAGCGACATTGTTAAACTGCAAGATTTCCAGTGGAACTGAAAGCGTACATCGAATCTTTGCGCTGGCTGTTTGTTTTCAGAGCAAAATGGAAAACTGTGACATTTGATTCACCGATCTGCTTCCCACTGCAGTGCATATACTCACAAGTTCTTGCCGGTAACCCACCAAAAAAAGCTTGCTTATACTAGATTTGAAACTGATGAGAAGTGATCCGATGCTGTGAATTCAGAAAATTCAGACAGTAAAATATTACTTCATCTTTGACCTGTAATAAACTTTAGCACCTAGCAACATCTTAGCAACAACTGGAACACTTTAATAACACCCTGGCAACCAAACGTGGTTAGTTTTACACATATTTTAATCAGAAAATGTTTACAGTGGGCAATCAAATTACACAGAGTGCATAATTATGCTGAGACTGGTATATTACCAGAAGCACTACGAGTTACACTTCAACTATTAAACCAATAAGCACACACCAAACACACACACACACACACACAGAGTCAGCTTTGTTTAAAGGCATCTGGCCTTTTCTCAGTGAAAATCACAGTCAGAAGAATGAATCTCCCTCTCCCTGACCCACACATATAACCAGGCCGAGCAAACACAACCCCAGTCATATATTCGGCTCTTATCACTGGATTCTGGATCTGCTATCTTAAGTAAACCTCCACATCTACTCTCTATCCTAAACGCACACATCCTAACGGCTGGCTACACCAACAATTAAACAGACCCTCGCAGAAAGCCCCAGAGAAAAAAGACAAAGAGAGAGAGAGAGAGGGGGAAAAAAAGAGAGAGAGAACAGGAACTTCACAATTTTCCTGAAACACAGCCTGGAACACACACACACACACACACACACTCTTTCCGAGGGCCTTCGTTTGGAGCCTGAGAAAACCCAAGTGAAACTGTCTGTTATCTCTCTCTCACGCACACAGGTGTTTTTAAAGGCTCTGAGAATGTAGCTTTGAAGCTAAATACAAGCAAAAGGAGGAACAGATAAGGGAAATATTTCAACACAGTTTCTAGTCTATCTGGTTAGATTCTAGGAATGTGCAAATGAGCTTGTGTGTGTGTGTGTGTGGGGGGGGTGTTTAATTACACATACTTTCAAACAGACATAGTAAATCGCTGCCAAAATACTAAATGCATAAGTGTAATGTGTAGACATAGTTTGTGGATACATTGAAAATTGCAAACGTAATCTGTACAATATACTTTTGTAAAGAAATTAGCATTATTCCGCAAACATGCAATAACCATTTGTGTTTCTCATATTCAGCTGCAGAACTGTTCAACATTGATAATATGAAATGTTTCTTGAGCTGAAAATCAGCATTGAAATGATTTCTGATCTTATCACACCGAAGAGCGGAGTAATCATGCTGGAAGTTTAGTTTGTATCACAGGAATGAATTTAGAACATTTTAGAATATATTCCAATAAAACAGATTAAGATGCATGCAATCAAAGCAGCCTTGGTGCATGTGCACGTTTGAGGTGAAAGAATTAGTGTTTATGAAAATAATAACAGTGTGTGTGCATGTGATCGCATCATTTTGCCTGGAAGAAGCAATAAAAGGGAAAAAACCATACTCTTGTACTTCTGCAAATCAACATGCACCTACAGCAGCGTGTGTGTGTGTGTGTGTGTGGATAGATAGATAGATCATTCTTCTATGCCATCACTGTGAAGAACCTTTGAAACACCTGTATTTTTCAGAGTGTATTTGTCAGATCCCATTCAGATCCAGAAGACAGAGAAGTTTGCTCCCTCCTCTCAACCTTTTGGACGACTCTGACGTGTTGCGTAAAATCAAACCACGAGAGCAGAAGTCTGCAGATACAAAAACACGCACAATCTAAGTGGAAAATCCCACATAAATCTCCAGATTTCATTTCTTGCCTGCACCCACACACACACACACACACACACACGTGATCTGGGAATGAGGTAGAGAGAGAAGAGCTGTTTAATGTCATTCCCTCACATGAAGGATCAATCTCAAACTAATCAAACACCGAGGATGAAAGGGAACGGCACTGTTTGTGTGTGTTCAGGAGTGTGTGTCGATGTGTTCAGTGTAAATATATGGAGCAGAACAACTTACTGATCTTGATCTTTTTTATTTTTTTTTATTTTAAGATAAAAAACATGGTCATTTTTTAAATAAATACCATTAAACTGTTTAACTATAACATTACACCACATTGTGCTATTACTATTATATTAGATATGGTAAATAAACACATTAATAACTTTTAGTAAGGTACACCATGTTACATACTGTTTGGTTACAAGTTACAAATGTGTACTTTTTTAAAGTGATGATGCCCTAGTGACAGCTTTTGAACCTTTTGTACTATAAGGTACTTCACAGAATGACCATGAGTTATCATCACAGAAGTGTCCAAATGAAAGTGTCCATCACCGAATGTTTTCCGAGGGATATTTTCATGGTAATAACATGGTGTGTTTATGTAATTTTGTTAGGGTACGTTGGCTGGGAGATTTGATTGACAGCTGGGTTTCTCATGAACTCTGTCCAGCGTTTAGGATCTTGGAAAACAAAGGCCATGCAGCTGTATAGAGCCGTTTCCTCAGCAAACACCTGCGAGCGGCTGCCGGCTGACAACATCCTTTCGCAGAAAACACGGAGAACAGTCCTCTCCCTCACTTCTCACAATGATGGTTTCCAAACTCGAGCGAGACTCCAAATGAAACAGCCCTTGTTCGGCTCGCAGGGTTGTGCCTTTGTTTATATTTTGAACGTGTCTTAGCAACAGCGCTGTTTTTGCTTACAGATCCCCACCGCCCCTGGGCTGGGCGACCCACAGGCACTTTCTCTGGATCTCTCTCTCTCTCTGTCCGACACATATGCTCCACATTCGCGTAAAGGCAGTACATGAAAAACCTTTGAAGAACGGAAAGAGAAAAAAAGCATGCTAGTGTATTTGGTTGCACGTGCAGGAAAAATGTGACTCTGAAAAAATCAGAGAATGACAGTGGAGAGCGATATATAATGGTATTATGGTTGCAGGGTAAAGGGCTTGCAGTGGTTTATTTGCCAGCCCTGTTGAAAAAAACAGCATGTGCTGGTTAGGTATGTTCTTTACACAGTCTGACATGGCTGTTTGAAACTGAACTGGAAATTAAGTACTGGTTTCGTCTGGCCCCCAACTGAACCTGGTTTCTCCATTTTTTCACAGATGGAGTTTGGATTTCTTGCTGCTGTCACCTCTGGCTTGCTTAGCTGGTGACACTTCATTTCTAAGATCCTATTTAAAATGAGCGAATTTAGATAATTTAGTTAAAAATTGAGTGTTTAATCTTGTCATTGTTCATAACTGACACTCTAGTATGATACAGTTCAGTGCTTTGACACAATCTGTATTGTATAAATAAAGGTCATTGATTGATTCATTGTATGTATGCGTTCAAGCTGGGTTGCTGGTTTGAGCTGGTTTATGCTGGTCCTTTGCTGGTTTATGCTGGTCATGTGATGACAAAGGACCAGCATAAACCAGCTCAACATAAACCAGCACATGACCGGCATAAATCATCAAAGGACCAGCATGTGACCAGAATAAGATAGCAAATGACCAACATAAACCAGCACATAACCAGCATAAACCAGCACACGATCAACATAAACCAGCACACGACCAGCATAAATCAACAAAGGACCAGCATAAACCAGCATGTGAGCAGAACATGACCAGCATAAACCAGCAAATGACCAGCATAAACAAACAATTAACCAGCAAAGGACCAGCTTAAACCAGCATCCCAGCTTCAAAACATACCAAAGCAGCATATGCTATTTTTTTTCAGCAGGGAGATTTCATTCCTTCAGGGTTCACAGAGCTGGCAGAAGTTTGCGAACGAAGCCTCTCTCTCTCTCCTCATTCACACTCATTTCAGAGCCCCTCACTGGGTTCAGCGCAAGTCCAGTGGATTATGAAAACAATAGTGGTACTCATTTTGATGTGGTAGTGCAGTCAGCATGGAGATGTATCCTTGAGTAAGCTGATTGATTTAATAATGAAACGATTGGAGGACAATAAAGCTGTCTGTTCACTTCTCAAACTCTCTTTCTCCTGAGGTCAGCGGATTTTCCAGACCTGCTCCCCATCTGTACTCCAGTGCTGCTCTACTGGTGTGATTTATTTAGTCTCTTTTACCAGTTTTTCAGTTCCAAGGCTTTTAATTTTCCCCTATTCTATTGTATCTTGTTCGCATCTTCTTGCTGTCTTGCATGAACATATGTATAAGTTCGGTCTGGTCTTCTAATCTGAATGGACACAGCTCTCCAAAAGTGCTGATATTTCTTTTGACTGGGGCTCTTTACCAGTTGTATGTTCTGTATGTTTTTATGTGACATATACGGTTGATTTTACTTTATTATCATTTGGAACTCTTATTATTCATAGAGAAATAATAAACAAAATATTTGCCAGCATAGTTCCTAAAACAGAATTTCTCAACCAGGGGTCTGGGGCCCATTAGAGGGTCTTTAGCATATCATTTTAATGCATATATATTAATATAGCCAGTATTTATATATATATATATATATATATATAAACACACACAAAGAAATAAAAAAAACATCTCTATATATTTACTATATAGTGCTTAACAGTATTTTCTTGTTTGGCCAGCTTCATCAGAAAGAATTTAAATAATAAAGCTAAGCTAATAATAAAATATAATGATACCAGTACATTGAAGTATATATTAAGCCAGTATTTACACAAGGTGTGATAATAACAGGAGCAGTCTGTGTGTGGTATCCAATAAAAGAAAGAAAAGAGAATTTGTATTTTCTGTCCATCTTTGCATACTATTTGCATGCACAGAGATGGGCCTGTAAGCAAATGTATACAGCATTAGATACAGGACGAGTCTGTGGTGAGACTGAATAAAACCAGAGGGACCTTTGGAAGCTCTGACAGAAAGGGGAAAAGGGAAAGCGGCGCCCTGCCAAATCTCTCAAAGTACGAGAAACAGTGAAATGTGAACGTACATGTTGATGTTTGACTGAGTGACATGACTTCTAAACACAAACTAGCTACTGTGCTAACAATGTATTATGTCAAGTATCTGCTCGAAACAAAAGAAAAGAAAGCCTGACAAGAGTGCAAACAATCCTTTGAAAGAAAAGCCCTACTGTGAAGAGCTCCGTACAAATAAACATCCAAGCTGCACTTTAAAACTCCAGGCACTCTTACAGATAGATTCCTTCCTTCACAAGCCTTTTCCTCAGTCTCCGGCTGATTTTGGAAAGACGTACACGTGAGTTCAGCCTCATCCTGCAGAGCTGTCTGCATTCTCCGGCTCAGCACTGTAAACACTGGCACATCCCCAGCTGCATTTTCCATTTTACCAAGGCAGAGAGTCGTGACACGCTTCTGATGGTTTCTCAAGGTTTATATGGTTTTCTTCTGAGTCACTGAGCGCGGCTGCAGACCAGAATTAGCCGTCGCTGTTCAGGGGCTCCTCAGTGACACTGAGGATGAGGATGAGGATTTCGTAAAGGGTGACCTGGATTTCTTAAGTCAAATAAAAAACCCAGGAGGGAAATTGTTTCCTGAACATATTCACAACATTGAAAGCTAAAACAATATTCCACACATAATGGTATATGATAACAAAATTTTATACGCATCATGTTGCCTGGTCACCACTGTGGAGCCAGGCCTGTAAAAAAATGAAATAAAAATTTAATTAAATTAAATGCACATAGAGCACATTTGGAGTAGGTAAAAGTAAATCTAAAAGTAAAAGGCTAAGTAAAAGACAGTTTTAATTAATTATAAAATGATAATATAAAAAAAAAATAAAATATAAATGCACATCTGTCAAATCCAGAATATGGTCCTGGATTTGTAGGTATATAAAGTATAAACAAAAAACCCTGTATTAAAGTGCACATGCATACAGTTTCTACTTTGAATCTAGTCATTAATAAAATAAAATAAAATCATTAAATCCACAATCAGCAAAGTACACCGGATTGCCAAGTCACTACTTTGAATCGAGTCATAAAATGAAAATAAATAAATAAAATAAAATAAAAAGACTTGACATCCAATCTTTACATTTCCACAAAAGAGAGGCTACTTTTCAGGAAGCATTGTTCTTTTTAAATAAAAAAGAGCCATTGACAGACATATGAACAACAGATTGTTTCCATTTTAGTATATGTGTGTTTTTTGGGAGCTTGGGAGAATAATATGATCTGGAATAAAAGCAGCATGTCTGTCTGTGGCCTTTATTCTAATCCACCCTTTAGGATCAAGACCTGAGACCTACAGGAGAGATAACCTGAAACATGTGTGTGTGTGTGTGTGTGTGTGTGTGTAGAGTGGGAACGGGACTAAAATTGGTGGGTGGCAAAAAAATGATTTTCCTTTTGTCCTCCCTTCACCTCTCAATCTACCCATGAACACACACACACACACACACACACACACATTACATTGCTCATGCCTTGGGCTCAATAAACACATCAGATCATGCATATATACATAGAAGCTGAATACTGAATATTCACGTACTGTTCGTATGTATACAGTTAATCACCACACACACACAGACTGACAAATACACATATCGCTTACAGTCTTACCCTGGGGTCCTCTAAAGTCACAGACAGATGATGTTTGGGTACAGCTTCACCATGTGGTTTACGGTTACCACAAAAATACCTTTCCACTCTCTTGCTCATGACCTTTGACCACTGTTACACTGCAGCAGGGACAGCCAAGAGGTGAGGGGGTAAGAAAAAGACTATGAAAGAAAAAGCATGTGGTGAAAGCAAAGATGATGTGCTGTTAGCTCCAGGCTAGCAGACCAAAATATAATTATACGGAAGAAAGGTAATCTTTTATGTGTCACTGACAAATACACATCAATAGAAGTTTTATGTAACTTACCATTTTCCATTTCAATTTTAATCTAAAGTATATACTAAGTATTAGTTTGCTGAAAATATACCCTTGGGAAATCTAAGATTTAGATGAGTTTGTTTCTTCATGGGAAGAGATTTGGAGAAGTTTAGCATTACATCCTCTGCAGTGAATGGGTGCCGTCAGCTG
Source organism: Enteromius afrohamiltoni (assembly GCA_034779775.1). Classification (NCBI taxonomy): domain Eukaryota; kingdom Metazoa; phylum Chordata; class Actinopteri; order Cypriniformes; family Cyprinidae; genus Enteromius; species Enteromius afrohamiltoni. Next base: position 6,121,269 of record JAUYWG010000057.1, on the reverse strand, counting down.
TTTATCAGTCTAAACAGCTAATAAAAACATCCCAATAATCCACACCAATCCAGCCAATCAAATCCATTCTTAATAGCTTTTACATTTCCAACCAATGCGAGTCACGTGACCATAATTCTGTTTTCTCCAGTGAAAATGTCGTCTTGTCTGAATCAGGAGAGAAATACACAAGTGAAAACTGTTTAAAGGCCTTGAAACACGCAGCATTATATTATGCGGTGACTTAATGAAACAGGAACAGGATTATTGTGATGTTTTTATCAGCTGTTTGGACCCTCATCCCGACGGCACCCATTCACTGCAGAGCATTTTAGCTTAAATGCTTTATTTTTAGCTTCCTGTGGCTCTTAGGGGTCTTTTGGTTAAATAGTGGCCTGCTCACTTTCAATCAATGAGCTAAATGGAGTGGATGTGTGCTTTTACAGGCCAACTGACAGCACTAATACTTATATATAATATAAAATATAAGAAAATATGGACTATGTGTGTGAGTAATTATTTCTACATAATAAATATACACAGTATTTTGTATTGTATTTTTTGTATTTTGGATGCGATTAATCAGAACTAAGAGGATTTTGAAGGATCATATGAGGCTGAATATTCAACTTTGATCAGAGGAGTATGTTATATTAAATATTTAATAAATATAAATACATTACTTTAACATTTATTAATATTGCACAATACAATACTTTACTGTATTTCTGATCAAGTAAACGCAACCTTGCTGAGCACAAAACTATAACTGAAATCAACGTATTCTTTGTGCTTTTTAACTGCACATTGAATGCATGTGAAAAAAAAGGTAGATTAACAAAAATGATTCTGTTCAAATATAAAGTGTTATAGGCCGTAAAGCGCTTGCCATTTCACATCTCTCAGTGATCACATTCTGAATGGCCCTTTTCATCCAGCCAACAAAGACAAAATAAATCAGTTATGAACTTTCAAAGGACACAAATGTGCAAATGCACTTCAGTTTTGGCCCCTTTTGAAACAGTAAGAGGCCTGAACCCGTTCTATTGAATCTGCGCCTGGAGTTTGAACCACATGCTCTGCAGTTGGCCTGACCGCTGCAATTAATTATGGGCTCGTTGGCCGACAGACCTCCTTCTCATCTCAAAACATCATCAAAGTCAGTATGGGAGAGTGTATGGACTCTCTCTCGAGGGTTACTAGAACAGATTTACAGGATGCGTTTTTACTGCAACCAACTTTACATACTGCATTTCATGTTGCATTGATGTTTTAATCACATGAGCGGGAGGATTTCATGCCTTGCGTAGCGGCAAAGTCACCTTCAATGATGCCGTGTGTCTTCGCCGCAGCTAGCCGTGGCTCTCTGCGAGGGGTCTGTACTGTAACAGATGTTTGACCGTAACTCCGCTGACTCCTTCACTGCACACCCCGGTTCACCTCCATCACCTGTCAACACTTGTGAGAGCATAATAAAAATGGAGAGCTTCTGAAATGAAGCAACACGATTCAACATGAGCCCATGCGTTCAGTATTCATTAGTAGTTCAGATACGGTCTCCAAACTCCAAATAGCCTGAACCACGCCAAGAGACACACAGCCTCAAAGACGGCCGACGAGACAGAGCCAACAAAAATCAGACAGAAATGATTGACATATAAACCTCACACAATTTTTAGACTCATGTAAACAGTTTTGAGAGTTTGAATAATGCTAATAAAAGTTTGGCTCATGTTTTGCCTAAGGATAGGGATGGGTATCGATACAGATTTTCCATTGAGATATATCTATAAATAGTCATTTTAAATTAATTTCGGCATAATTTAATTAAAACGTGTTGTTTATATCTCAGCTGATGCTTTATATATATGTAATATTAATATATAATATTATAAAAACAAAGCTGAAACAAAATAAAATATAAAATATGACATCTAGACAATTAAAAATAATATATATA